>ML782042.1:421401-432860 GCA_009831015.1 Picea engelmannii
TGGACCCCTGGATGCAAAGAAAACAACAAGTGGGAGAATGTTGGGTATGTGTTATATTCTTTGCATGTGTGTGTGTGTGGGTGCGTCAGATACGACAACTGCATCTGACGATCCCTTCACCTAGAGCTTTGCCGTGTGCATCAGGTGCTTTCCTAGGGGGGTCCCAAGGGGGGGCAGGTATGCCCCCCCCTAGCTACATGTAGCGTTCGGCATTGGGTGGTAGCCCGGGGCCAACGGGGTTCGGGGCAGCGCCCCGAAATTTTTTTTTTGGGCGGTTTTTTGCTATTTTTAGCGGATTTGTAAATTAATCCCTTATTAAGGGATTAGGGTTTTGGTATCTACGAAATACCTAAAAACATTGTATATATTGTATGGAGAATGGTGAAATTCAATATAATGAAAATAAGAAAAGTTTTCTCGGTTGAGGGTTTCCGGTATAAAATCTCTGTGTACTTTGTGTATGAGCCATTGATTAATTTATGTATTACTTAAGAATCTATATGCATTGCTTTACTTTGCAGGTTTAAAACTTACATCTTTTGGTGTGATCTTGAGTAATTTTTGTAGCTTTGGGATTTTCTTTGTCAAGGTAGATTGTTGGTCTCAGAATCCGTCGAGCAAGAAGTGTATGGGAAGCAAGGAACTGTTGGAAGGGACCTTACAACATCAAGGCATTGGTTTTATTCTCCTTTTCATATCTTTAATACAGTGATATATTTCTTTCCCATAAAATTGGTCTTATTTTATTGTATGACTCCTTGATCACATACATAGGTTTTGTTGACTATACGTTGTTGCTTTCACTTCGTTGGCTTGTGTCTTTTTCATAGGTTCAACATCCCATAAGCCTTGAAATGGAGAAAGGATGACACTAGCGAGGAAAAATGACATTTAGAAGGTATGTCATTTATCTCTTGTTAGTTAGTATGGTTGATTATTGAAACTTAGGGAAAGTTTTATATTTTGTCTTGTTTTGTTCTAGTTTCCTGTGGAAGCTAGGGAGATCAGTTTGTGTCTGCACTTACCAATTAGTCCGATAACAAAATTGGTGACCATACTAGCAAACATATCATTTATGATTTGAGTCATTTGTATTCTGAGTATGGGGATGCCTACCTCGATGATGACATATTATTGTACTGTATTTCCTTGTTTGTTGGCAGGTTTCCGACCAACGTGTTCCTTGTTCCCTACACACACTCGACAAAGTATTTCAGCTATCACTCTATTCTAACTTCATACTTTGGGGGGTTTAATATTACACATTATTTCTATCACCCCTATGATCATTAATAATTTAAACCTATCCTTTGTCTTGAGAAGGATCAATGGCCTGAATCCTTGAAGAAGAATGAAGATACATTTTCCCAGAGAGATGGAATTATACTTTTCCTTTGTCAAAAACCTTAGAAAAAGTTATCGTCGCATCTTGCTCAGTATTAAGGGTGTGATGATCTAGGATCTTAATAGTTTTCACCATAGTGGCATGCGACGTCGTCATAGTTTTCTCAGTGTCTAGGGTGCGACGATTTTCGTACGAAGGAAAAAGAGGAATTTCTCGAAAGTTCTAGAAGAGAAGATTCGAGTGTGAGTTGGCCTCCAATCGGTTTGGATATGAGTCACATCCCTGATCTCTTGGAATAATCCTAACCTCCTCACCCTATCCTTTTTATCCTATAAAAGGAGAGGAGTTCTCATGGGGAAAGTTGGATTGAGTTGGCTAGCTTTTGGTGTGAGCTTGAGTAATTTTTGTAGCTTTGGGATTTTCTTTGTCAAGATAGATTGTTGGTCTCAGAATCCATGGAGAAAGAAGTGTATGGGAAGTAGGGAACTGTTGGAAGGGACCTTACAACATCAAGGCATTGGTTGTATTCTCCATTTCATATCTTTAATACAGTGATATATTTATCTTCCATAAAATTGGTCTTATTTTATTGTATGACTCCTTGATCACATACATAGGTTTTTTTGAGTATACGTTGTTGCTTTCACTTTGTTGGATTGTGTCTTTTTCACAGGTTCAACATCCCATAAGACTTGAAATGGAGCGAGGATGACACTAGCGAGGACAAACGACATTTAAAAGGTATGTCATTTATCTCTTGTTAGTTAGTATGATTGATGATTGAAACTTAGGGAAAGTTTTATATTATGTCTTGTTTTGTTCTAGTTTCCTATGGAAGCTAGGGAGATCAGTTTGTGTTTGCACTTACCAATTAGTCCGATAACAAAATTGGCGACCATACTGGGGAACGGATTGTTTTCCTAGTTTTTCTTTATTTCTTGCATTGATTTCCTCGGTTCTGTTTTCTGAGTCACTGGGAGATCCGGCTTGATTCTCTGACTGTTTAAATTCACTGGAAAACCTTCTTGCTTTTTATTTTTTCCATTTTCATTTTGATCGTCACATCCTGATTTGAGGGACAGTGCGATGATCTAGGATCGACGCACCCTACCTTTTGACACAGTGCGACTTCGTTGCACTGTATTTTTTCTCTAGCCTGCGAAGATCAAGGATCGTCGCGTTGTGTTAGTCTACATCCTGTGATGAGTCTTTAACACATAGATCCATAGTGTATTTTTGGTGACTATATTCAGATTTGAGTCATAATAGCATGGATCCATAGTGTATGTTTGGTGGCCATGACTTGTCTTTATTGACATGGATCTTTTCATGTCAGCATTTATTCTTTGAGTCATTTGTATTCTGAGTATGGGAATGCCTACCTCGGTGATGAAGATATTATTGTACTGTATTTCCTTGTTTGTTGGCAGGTTTTCGACTGACATGTTCCTTGTTCCCTACACAGACTCGACAAAGTATTTCAGCTATCACTTTGTTCTAACTTCATACTTTGGGGGGCTCATTGTGACACATTATTTTCATCACCCCTATGACCATTAATGATGTAAACATATCATTTTTCTTGAGAAGGATCAATGGCCTGAATCCCTGAAGAAGAATGAATATGTGTTTTCCAGAGAGATGAAATTATACTTTTCCTTTGTCAAAAACATTAGAAAAATGGATCGTCTCACCTTGCTTAGTGTTAAGGGTGCGATGATCTAGGATCATTGTAGGTTGCACCACGATGTCCTACAATGTCATCACAGTTTGGTCAGTGTTAAGGGTGTGACAATTTGCGTACGAAGGAAAAAGAGGAATTTCTCGAAAGTTCTAGAATAGAAGCTTCAAGGTTGAGGTGGCCTCCGATTGGTTTGGATCTGAGTCACGTCCCTGATCTCATGGGATCATCCTAACCTCCCCACCCTATCATTTTCATCTTATAAAAGGAGAGGAGTTCTTATTGGGAAAGTTAGCTTGATTGGGTTTGAGTAATTTGTGTAGCTTAGAGTTTTTGGGCCTATGTTGGCTTTGAGCTTTTCTTTTTCAAGATAGATTGTGAGTTACTTTCAAATCTATAGTCTCAGAATCTAGGAAGAAGAAATGTTTTCAACCAATGTTAGCAAGGAAAGGTGAAAATCTCCTGAAAATACATAAGAATAAGTATTGAAATCACATGTTGAGAGAATAATTATAACTTGACCAAAAATGCATCATTATGAATGAAAAGGGTACTGGGATGGAATGGAAATGGGAAAAAGGGTGTACAAAAAGTATTGGATTAGTGCTACAAATATTTCAATTTGAGCACCTGTCGATAGTTATGTTACTTGTATGAGTCTTGGAGAATCATCTTTCTCAAGATATCACTCTTTCACCCATAGAACGAAGCTTGTGCATTGATCTCTCCCCTTGGAGATCTTTTTACACACTTCTTGTTCAACTAGAGAGAGAAAAGGTTCAATGGAACAAAAAAGGATGCTCCCAAGGAGGATAGGAGAGTACATCTACTCATCCCAATCCTCTACAATGTAATCATTTTGGTCTTTCTATTGGTATACATCTTATTCGTGTTTACTTTTGCTAGTGTTGCATTACATTCTCTTACTCTTTATAGTTATGTTTCTTTTTGTTTATATCTTATGTATGGATAATTTGGGAATATGGTTTAAAACTAACATTCTAACTATGGTGTTACTTCTTCCTAATTAACTCTTAATTGTCTCTTTTTGCTCACCCAAGTGACAAAAAAGACCAAATTGATTAGCAACTCCACCTGTTTTCTAAGTCACAATTATTCTCCCTTAGGCTTGTAGATATTTTTCTCTTATTTTTATTGTGTTACAAGTTGCAAAACCAACCCAATCATGGGTCTAAACCAAGTATTTAAACCCCAATCACTCTGGGAATTTGTGTTGAATTTTTTCATCCACAATGCTCAACTCTACATAACTTTTAAAAGAACAGATGTGCAGAGCCGTGCAAATCTCACCTATCACGACATTTTATGTTTTCGCGATCTATGAATTCCATGCATCTGTTGCCAAAGGGACTCGCACAAATCCCTTTTTTTCTTAGGTCATGGTTGATTTTCACTTTAGTTGGCTAACAAGAGGAAAGGTTTTATTTTATTGCACTTTGTAAACATCAAAAATTTACTTTTGAGTTCATTCTTGCATAGAAGATAAGACAAACTAGATAGATAAGGGACATAAAAAGAATCAAGTTTTATTTTTTCCTTGTCACGTGGATGGCCACTTGAGTACATGATCTTATTAGTTTAAATTTTTGGTTTAATCAATCAATTTACGTTTTCTTTGGGACTAGGAGCATATATTTTTACATTATTATGCTCTCTACCTCACACTCATTGAGTGATCTTGATAGATCAAGAAATTCCTAAAGAAATATTTCTCCTTCTCCTTTTTTCATTTCAAAACACATAGGGATTTAAATCAAATTTGAAAGTAAGCACCCGTAAGTGTGCACATCTTTTCTTTGATTTTCTCTTTTAAATTGTTTCATTCCAACACATACAAATAACTAGGTGGAGTAAAAGCACCCATACATGTGTGCATCTTCATTGTTTACTTGCAAATACAATTCTAGGAAGTTTAAAGCATTGGAAGGACCTTGTCTCTATATTTTTCACAATCTAAGGAAGTTTGATTTTTCGCAAAAAAAAAACACTTAGGGAGTTAAAGGTTGTAAAGGGACCCATATGTCCATATCTTGACTATTTGGGGATAGTTTCACTTTTTCAAGTAATTTACAATTCTACAAGGTCACAAATCACTTTTGAATCTTAAAATAGGGAAAATTAGCAGACCCCACGATGTCGATATGTTGCAATTCAGCTCATAAAAATATTTTTCACACTTCACCCTTGCACACACTTTCATTCAAACACTAAAGTATTATCGACATCCTCTTTCGTTGAGTATGATATTCCCCTTGTGCTCACAAGATATCTAGGAGAATCAGAAAAATCTCAAGAGTTATAAGGAAATTTCTCACCACACCCTTCAACAAACAGATCGGTTCATGACCCCAATCCCAAACTTTTAAAAGAACAACTCTAAAATAACCAACTAAAACCCTCCTTTGTGAGGTCAAAAAACAAAATTTAAGTCTAAGTTAGGATTTCGAGGGTAGGAATCCAAATAACAACCCATTATCACTTTCATTTGAAACATAGAAGTTGATTGTTTAGGGTACCTAAACTCCTTCATATCAAGTGTGTTACACCAAGGTAGGGAGATACATGTGAAGGGGCAAAGGCTTAGGTCATATTGTTCCTATGAGCCTTCTTGAGCCACCCAGCTCTTATGAGGTTTCTTTTCCTATGACCTCTTTTTGAGGTTGAGAGTCCCCTACCCGCACTTGAAGGTAACCTAGTGGAAAAAAATAGGATTTCTACAAGGGTGGTTGTTGTGGGTTGCAACTGCACCTAGTTTAGATTTCGAATGATTATTGGGAAATTATCCAATTCCTCTGGGACATGCACCCTTTACCCCTCATTATAACTAATCTTTTGTACCTTAACTAGCCTTTCTTATGGTGGTTTCATGCCCCGTTGTTGAAATATATTGGAAGGTGACTTTGAGATGAAGGGTGATAAGTCTTTAGGACACATCATTTTAAATTTTTCACTCCCACACGGAAAAAAAATCTCATCCTACCTAGAAATTTTACTTACACACACACTACATTCAACTTTGTTATTTGTTAAATTAGGCCATATTTATTTCAAAAGAACAAGTTAGTTGACTTTCATGTATCAACTCACACACACATTTTCTAGTCTAGAATCATAGGGGACCCATTACCCCCCACCCCTAGACGTTATAAACACATTCTCAACCTCCCACTAGTGTTAGGAGGTGTCCTCGGTCTTACTTATTCGCCAATTCAGCCTCACCACTCACATGTGAGTGCAATAGTGCTTGGTTCATCCTTGCTTGGATCGACCTTGCTAGGTGCAACTGCCTAAAACAACACATCTAGTAGCCCTTCCTCATCAAGAACTAGCCCTCGAAAATCAACTACAATGGTAGGAACACAAAACCTGCCATACATGGCTTCGTTGAATCTTCCCAATTTAATGAATCTTGCCAATGATCCCATATTATAGGATGCCACTTGGCCTCCCATGCTAACCAAACTCCCCTTATACATTCTTAAGTTTGACGAGAATTCGGGTGAAGACCTGGCTAATCATGTCATGACCTTCCGTCTCTAGTGCTCATCTAATAACATCATTGATAATTCCATATGGAGAAGACTATTTTAAAGAACCTTAATTGGTCCCTCTGTGAAATGGTATGTAGATGAAAAATCAAGGTCCCATGCGACCTTCACATCCTTAGAAAAGGCTTTCTTTGTTGGAGATATTACACACTCACCTAGTATTTATTTTCCTAGGTTGACTAGTCTATGTTGAGGGTGCCCCTAGTTAGAGATATTCTCTCATATACGAGGGCACCACATCCTCTTTAGTCTTGAGTCAGTTACACCTTAGTTGGACTAGTGGAATGGAGTCTTGCATGGAAACCTTGGTATTATCACCAAGTGTTGCATTCATACCTTGGTTTCGTCACAATGAGGGCGCACTTACCTTGGAATCATCACCAAGAAGGAACCATACATGTGCATGCTATATTCTCTTCTCACTCCATTTGTGATTAGCTAGTTAATAGATGACCACATGACCAATTAACTAGGACTAAGTGTCAATTCACTCCAAATTCTATCAGTGAGTGATAAAATCTCTATAGATCACTATTATGGTGCATTAGTTTTCTCATGTAGAGTATATCATGTGTATTTTTACTATTCTCTCATTACTGAATACAATTCTTTTCATTATTTCTCTCAAGCTTATCTCTATTTCTCTTTTCTCTCTCACAAGTTTCATGTGATCTTTTATACTAGCTATATTCTCATTGTGACAAGTTTCCATGAAAATTCACATGGTATTAGATCTTTGTTGCTAAAAGAAAGTGCATAAGAATTTTATTTGCAAGTTCAAGAGGAAGATGTAGTCAGAAAGGATGGAGTACTCATTGAAAATACTTCTCACGCTACATAACTACTTCGAGTGGAAGCTAAAAATCATGCATTAGCTTAGATGTGGAGGCTTGTATCGGATTACAATGACTACTAAGTTGGAGCCAACATCAGCTATCGAGAAGAACAATTATATCAACCACATGGATGAGGCCTACAACCTTATGTGCATGTCTATGACCCCCAAACTCTTGTTTCACGTTGAAGCTTGTACAACACCAGATGAGATTTGGACAAATTTGGAGGATCTCTTTGGAAAACAAGACAAAATGAGAGGCCATATGCTTGAGGTAGAGATGAATTCATTGGATCCAAGAAATTTTGACAACATCCAGGACTTATTTATAAATTTCAAGTCTCTTTTTCTTCATCTAAAGAGATGTAGTGTTGACAAATCAACTCAACACGAACAATTGATCCTTTCTATTTTTTCAAAACTTGGTCCGGAGTATGTTTTTTTTTTCTCAACATTTCATACAATGAGATTCACTTCAGGAGACACCTGGAAAATGCCAACATTGGATCAATTTATTGAGTCCCTAACGCATGAGCAAGATAAGCTCATCAAAATGGGGATAATCAAGGGACCCAATGTGCATGCACTTATTGTGCATGAGAGAAGCAGTGCATGCAATCCAAATACCAAGCAAAAAGGAAAGGGAAAGGCACATTCTAAACATAATAAGGAAATCCTAAACACTTTGATGATTCCTCCAAATCCAAAGGTGGAAGGGGAAAGAAAGGGAAGTATAAATGCAATTACTACAACTATGGATATCATCCTGAATCAGCATGCATGAAGAAATAAATTGATCTTATGGTGGAGATACTTCATAAAAATAATCTTGGGGAACACATTCCTAAAGATGCCAAGAAGAAGCTGGAAAATCAAGCACCTGCAAAACAAGGTAAATACCATGCTTTAATTTCCATTCATTCATATCCCGATGCATGGATCCTAGATTTGGGAACATTCCATCATATGGTAGCCTCAGAAAATGTTTTATCTTATATTACTGCATGCACGGGTCTTCCCATCCTCATGGGAGATGATACCCTAGTTGAATTCACTAGACAAGGGAGGGTAGAACTCCAACATGGAAGTTTTGAGAACGTCTTGCATGTTCCAAAACTTTCCATAAATATACTTTGTGTTTATCAGATAGCACATTCTGGCACAGGAAAAAGGGTGGAGTTCACACCTAATTCTATAACCATATATGACATGCATGGTAAATAAAATATTGTTGATGGTGAGGTAAATCACCAGTCTCATTTGTATATATTCAGTAACTTTATTGCTAAACCTAATTATGCTTTACTACTAATGCATGCTAATAATGATAGTATATTATGGCATGAGATATTTGGTCATATAAACTTCAAATACATGTAGCAACTTAGCCAACAGGGAATGAGAATGGAAGTGTATAGTTTGAGGAAAGTCCCTCCCATGCACCATTGGAGACACATGCAGATACCTATGCACTTCCTCTTGCACCAGACGTCCAAGATGATAAGTCCACTCATTCAAATCATGGTTCAAATCTGAGCTTTGAATCTGATTCAAAAGATGATGAGCATGTCAATGTTTAGGATGCAAATGATGAGCCACAACAGATGCCCAAGTGGGTACAGACCACCCTATAGGAAGCAAGTGACCTTATGGGGGATCCAGTAGATCAGAGGAGGATGAGGTCCCAGTTCCAGGATCCTCCTCATGCACTCATAGTTGTTGAGCCAATGATTCCCATGCATTGCTACATGGTTCTAGCTTCAGACCTATAGACCTATGCAGACGCTACAGGGAATCCCTTCTAGGAATCTGCTATGCATGAGGAGTATGAATCTCTCCTCGAGAACCAAACTTGGGATCTAGTTTCACTTCCTTCAAACATGAAGCTTTTCAAATGCATATGGGTCTACAAAAACAAGAAGGCAATAAATGGACAGGTAAGAACGTACAAGGAAATATTGGTTTCCAAAGGTTTTCAGCAGATCCACGGGATAGACTATGATGAGACCTTTACTCCAGTAGAAAATATGGACTCCATCTTATTGGCCCTTTCCATTGCAGCAGCCAGGGGGTGGGAATTTCACCAGATGGATGTGAAGAATTCCTTTCTTCGCAGGGGTAACTTAGAGGATATTTACATAGAGAAGCCTTAGGGGTTCATACAAAACTCATCCTCACTATGTTGACTGAAAAAGTCACTCTCTAGCCTCAAGCATGTGCCTAGAGCATGGTATGTGAAGATGGATGCTTATTTATTGTCTCGTAATTTTGTTAGATGTAAATCATATGTGAACGTCTACATGATGAGAACCTCGAACTCCTTGTTGATATTGGTTCTATATGTGGATGAACTCCTAATCACAGGAATTTCAGCCTCAGTAATTGTTGCAGTCAAAGACATTATGCATGATAGGTTTTCTATGATGGACATAGCCCACTGCACTTTTTCCTTGGTCTCGAGATCATTTAGGAAGCTTCAGGAATCAAGTTATCTCATACTAAGTATGCCAGGGATCTCTTTGTTAGATTCCACATGACCAACTAAAAGTTAGAAGCCACAGCCTTTATGTATGGGGTACACCTTGAGGATAGCGCGAATACACCTTTGGTGGACAACACCATGTATCAACAGCTTGTGGGGAGCCTTTTGTATCTTACCCACACCCAACTAGGTCTCTCATATGCAGTAGGAGTAGTTTCTAGGTACATGCAAGAGTTGCATGTGCTACACGGGAAGGTTTCCAAGTGCATCCTCAGATATGTTCAAGGCACCACCAGTTATGGGATCCACTATACAATAGGTTTTGCATTGGATCTTATGGCCTTCACAGATTTTGATTTGTTAATTTTTTACTAATGTTATTAGGTTATTTCCAAATTTCATGAGCATTCAATGCATTTCCAAAAAAACAGTATAAAGAGGATCATTGAAAGAAACACAATCACAAGGTACACTGCATTTTATCCTGGAAAACCCTCATGGGGAAGAAAACACAACAAAACTTCCTCAATAATTGATCTAAAAATGAAGAAGACTTGTATTCTTGAAATTATTTGCAAGATTTAATTCATTTGTTAAAATGAAAATGGATCAATTTTGCAACACAACTTTTATAGAAATTACTCATTCAAGATGCATATAAACAGCAGCAATAAACAGTGAACAGAAAACACATAACACAGCAAATGATAAAGGAGTTCACCCCTCTCTTGGGCTACATCTCCTGGTCCAACTTCCAATGGATCTTTTGTATTATTTGTTGGGGCTAAGCCCCAGCCCGACCCCCGCGCCAATTTGAAAGCATTCAAACTTAAATACAATTTGCACCATATATATAATAAGAAATATGTTATGGCACGTTGGTTGGTGGACTTTGTAAAGAATTTGCATCTGGATGGAGGTCACGGGGTCGAGTCCGGTGGACTCCAAATAAATTTTATACAACCAACCAATAACAGGGTGCCACGTGGCAGCCCATGTCTGGGCCACGTGGCACCAAACCATTCGCCTTGATAATGCCACATTTCGTCATCCCATTCATCACCAACTGTCCACACGGTTGCCTACCATGTATCGTATGGCCCTGTCATGTGTCGTATGGCCTTCCACGTCAGCATCCGTACGGATTGTACAGTCAGCACATTTTTTTTGTTTGTTTGTCGTTTTGAACAAAACGCGATATCTCTCTCATCCGACGTCCGTTTGAATCCAAACGAGTTGCATTGGGTTCGTGACGAATATACCTAAGCTCCTATTCGATTTGAAGCGATTCTGAGCACTTTGAATTTTGAGCAAAATTTGATCCCCTGGATCACACCTCCCCATTGGAAAGCTTTTGGACCTCCAAAAGACTATTTTCAATCTATATGAAGATGATGGTATAGTTCCCTCACCTTTCCAACCTCAATCCACTTGTCTTTTCTTGGATTTGTACCTTTAAGACCAACTCGAAGATACTCCACATTTCCTCATTTTGAAGTTCGCATTCTCCTGTCAAGGATTGTGTCTTCATGCAGTTCTGTAAGATA
>ML782042.1:436584-482112 GCA_009831015.1 Picea engelmannii
CTTTTGGAGAATTTGGAAGAGGTCTTGAACTGGTAGAAGAAGAAGAAGAAGATGGAGGTGAGGGTGGTGGAGAAGCACCATTCCCTCCATTTCCATTTGGAGTTTTATCACCACTATCTCCCTTGTGCTTTGAAGGGTTGGAGACTTCACCTTGCAACCTTGTATTCCTTTCCATCAAGAGTTTCATCATTTCTCTCATTTCCATGAAAGCTTTTCTGAGATCTTCATCTTTTGTAGGAATATGTTCATGACTCTCTTCATGAGCCATACTTGGTGAATGCCTCCTTGAAACTTGCAGTGATGATATAATCTTCCTTCTTGAAGGATGAGAACTTGGCTCTACAAGTTGACCTTCTCCTCTTGTGAGTTTCAACCTTGTGAGCATCAGAAAACAAACACTTGCAAATAATCAAGTCTTCAAAAACCTATGCTCTGATACCAACTTGATCTAAAAATGAAGAAGACTTGTATTCTTGAAATTATTTGCAAGATTTAATTCATTTGTTAAAATGAAAATGGATCAATTTTGCAACACAACTTTTATAGAAATTACTCATTCAAGATGTATATAAACAGCAGCAATAAACAGTGAACAAAAAACACATAACACAGCAAATGATAAAGGAGTTCACCCCTCTCTTGGGCTACATCTCCTAGTCCAGCTTCCAATGGATCTTTTATATTATTTTATCAAAGTGCTCAAATATGTGCTTTACAATGTTCAAAATGCCAAATAGATGGCTCCAATGGCTTCAGAATGTTCAAAAACCCCTAGCTGGGCTTTTTCGGCACCTCGTTTGGCCAAAAATTGAAGAAGATAGGCTTCCTGGAAGTTCCCCTTCAAACTTGTTGTCTCTGGATCGCCAAAATGCACCCTTCTTGCCTCGACCTAGCCCCCACGTGATTTTATGCGTTAAAACTTAGCATCAGGTGCAACTGCACAACCGGTACAAACTGTAGAACGGTTACGCGTTGGCCCTTAACCGTTTAAGGCCCACGGGCATATGGCCATCACATGACCTCGTGCGCATATAAAAAGGGCCAAGTCCAATCAAACGTCAACGGTCAGGCGCGCCGGTGGTTCCATGCGCAAACACATGTGACCGGGCTCATACACAAAGGGCTATGTTAAAGCATACATCGCGCCCGTGGTCATATTACAATGTATACGACCGGGGGTTAAAGTTTGAATGTGTGTGCACAAAGGTTTAAACTGTGGCCATATGACATAACAACATAACCACGGGCTAGGGCTAAGCCCCAGCCCGACCCCCGCGCCAATTTGAAAGCATTCAAACTTAAATACAATTCGCACCATATATATAATAAGCAATATGTTATGGCGCGTTGGTTGGTGGACTTTGCAAAGACTTTGCATGCGGATGGAGGTCACGGGGTCGAGTCCGGTGGACTCCAAATAAATTTTATACAACCAACCAATAACAGGGTGCCACGTGGCACCAAACCATTCGCCTTGATAATGCCACATGTCGTCATCCCATTCACCGCCAACTATCCACATGGTTTCCTGCCATGTGTCGTATGGCCCTGTCACGTGTCGTACGACCTGCCACGTCAGCATCTGTACGGACTGTACGGACTGTACAGTCAACACTTTTTTTTTACATGTTTGTCGTTTTGAACAGAACGTGATATCTCTCTCATCCGACATTCGTTTGAACCCAAACGAGTTGCGTTGGGTTCGTGACGACAAGACCTATGCTCCTATTCGATTTGAAGTGATTCTGAGCACTTTGAATTTTGAGCAAAATTTGATCCCCTGGATCAATAATAGATTTCTAGTACAATGCCAAGACTAAGACCAAAACACCAAAGAAATACCAAGACCAAGTATGCACCTCTCTTCTCCTTCATTAGACTTCTTCCTACAACTGAAACTGTCTTCAAGATATACGCACTAGATGAGTGAGTGAGTGTGTTCAAATGAGACACCATCCTCACATATAAATACAAGTTGTGAGGTGGTGCTAGGGCTGTGACTCTTCACTTGGTGGAGTCGACTTCTCCTAGAAGTGGCTAAAACCACTTTACAATTACTAGGAGTCGAATTTACAAATACCACCATACAAATACATGTTTGACCAATCCAAAAAAGGGGATTTGATCTTATACAAGAACCAACTTGATCAATCCACAAAAGGGGATTTGATCTATACAATAATAATTCAAATATAAGTAGATTATTCTTCGAAGTTACAATAATTCAACATGATTGACATGGATATAGCACAAATCGCATGTCCACTTTCATGTACATGTTTAGTTTTGGTTCTAGTCCCATCTTTTGGTCAAGAAAAAAATCAATCAACAATTGCTTTATCATGAGTATAGGCCGAGTACAAAGGAGTAGTCAACATCACTATTCAATAACTTTGGCTTCATAACTTCCTCACTGAGCTTGGCATCTAGTTACATCGTCCAACTTTCATTTGGTGTGACAATCATAGTACTCTTAAGTTTTGCAGAGACCCAGTGCAGTGATAGCGGACTAAACACATTGAGATCCATATGCATTACATCATAGAGTCGATACATGATTGGATCATCGATTTGCAATACCATCCATCCATTGAACAAACTATAGACATCTTCACCAAGAAATTTACTGGGCAGAAGTTCCACCTTATACACAATCATCTTGTAGTGAAGGACACAATTGCTTAGCAACTACCTCTCTCCCTTCTTCATTTTTTATGCATTGTACTTTGAGGGGGAGGTTTTCCATGAGTTTTTCCCTCTTTCATATATTTTCAATGTTTCATTCTTAGATGAATTGTACAATGGGTACCTGACATGACCTTGGTTTTCAGGACCCATTCATCATTTACACCTTGGTAGTGTTAAGGGGGTTTTTAGAGATATCACACACTCACCTAGTATTTATTTTCCTAGATTGACTAGTGTATGTCGAGGGTGCCCCTAGTTAGAGATATTCTTCTCTAGATGAGGGTGTCACATCCTCTTTAGTCTTGAGTCAGTTGCACCTCAATTAGACTAGTGGAGTGGATTCTTGTATGGAAACCTCGGTATTATCACCAAGTGTTGCATGCATACCTCGATATCATCACCATGAGGGTGCACTTACCTTGGGATCGAGAAGGCACCACACATGTGCATGCTAGATTTTCTCCTCACTCCACTTTTGATTAGATATTTAATTGATGATTGCATGGCTAGTTAACTAGGACTGTGTGGTAGTTCACTCTAGAGTCCATTAGTGAGTACTCATGTCTCTCTAGATCACTACTATGGCGCATTATTTTTCTCATGTAGAGTATACCATGTGTATTTTTACTATTCTCTCATTAGTGAACATAATTATTTTCATTCTTTATCTCCGGCTTGTCTCTCTTTCTCTTTTCTCTATCACAAGATTTATGTGATATTTTCTACTAGCTAGATTCTTTGTGTGACAATTTTCCATGAAACTTCACATTCTTAGTCGTCTTTCAATTACCGCTTCTTCATGACACCATTTTGGAAATTCTTATGGAGTTTTGAAAAACTGCATCCACCCATATCGTGGATTGTATTTGCAAATGGAATCAATGAAGAAGCATGTGTAAGATTGATGTTACCAAGGAAATACTCCTTGATTGGTTCCTCAAGTCTCTTTTGTCCATCATCGCAAAAGATGTTTCCACCACCATGGCACAAAGAGAAGAAGAGGCCATAACCAAATCCCAACACTTTGATTTGATTTATTCTCAGTATAGTTACCTATATATAATGCTCCTTGATACTCCTTGACCCAAACTATTAGGAAAAACCTAGAACGTCCTACTCAACAAACAAACTGATTGGTTCCATGACCCACTTCAACCCATATGGTATCCCTACACCTCCATACAAAACCAATCAATATAGTAACTCTTATGGAGGAACACCTTGTTACCCTCCCACCATGGGCATTCCATATGCACCTATACCTATTTCTCCACCCCCTCTCGTCCAATAGTTGGGGGGCACAACATTGTGCATCCCATGAATCCCTTACCCCTGCCAGGTATGTTGATTCCCTCACATACACACGGAAATTCATGCAACCCAAGTTGCATTGGAGGAACATCAACGGTATACAATTTGTATGGGACTCCACAATTGAAAAACCCATACTACCCATTCCTCAGTCCTCCACCACCCAATGCTATGCTAATGCAGGTCCAATAGCAGGTTGGTGTCAATTTTTTCCAACCTTCACCAATACAATAGGTTCAATCATTTGAGGAGTTGAACATGGTAAACCTTGCTACCCATCAAAACAATCCTAACAATAAGGGAAAGAATAAACCCAATGCCAACAAAAGATAGGGGAAAACCCCTAGTAGAAAAATACTCAAAAAGGGGGGCAATCCTCATGATGGTAATTAGAACAAGAAGGCTAGCAACAATAATGGCCAACAACGACGGGGGAAGAATAATAACCTTTGAACATGTATTGATAGTTCTCTTGCACCATACTCCCCCTATTTAAAATGTATGAGCCTCCTAGCTCAAACTCATTAGATGCATCTTATCTCATTTTTCCCCCATTGGTCAAACCAGTTTTTGTATCCACACATTGCTTGGTCATATTGAAAATGGCATCCTCCTAATATAGTATAATTTCACTATGATTGACTATATTGAGAATGTCATCCTCTTTGACAATCAAAATAGCTGCATTTGATTCAAGGGTCACTAACATTAATTCAATTTGGTGAAAAAAACCACTTACATGTGGTATTTTCACTGCCATCACCAAGGGGGGATTTATTTTTCCAAGTCTACATTCTTCTCAACACCTCTCATTCAATTTGAAAAATTTTCCTCCCATGAATTATCAATCTTTCTAAAATATTGATTAAAATCTATCGAATTAACAAAGTGGTCACCCTGGTCACATTTGTATGTATAGACCCAACAATGTTGTTCTTCTTTTCTTCCATGCCTAGATTGGGAATTTAAAAATGGATTTATTTTCCACTTTATTATTCCAACCAATTGTTGTTGGCGTGCTATCATATGATAGCAATTGTTCTTGGTTAATAATTTCATTATTGAGTGACAAATTTACTTACACTTCCATGGTAAAATACTATTTTCCATATTTCTCTTCTATCTTCTTCTCACATGTATCTTCATCCTACATGGGAGAAACCCATGCTACAACTAGCAACTCCATCTCAGATTCATGCAACATGCAACTAACAACATACTCCTTCTGATCTTCTATGCACTCCACCAATGTACCCACGACACTTTCTGGTATGTACATAGTAACATCTCCCTTATGCATTGTTCATGAATGTATGCAACATCATGCTCACTCTCTACTCCCTCATCAGTCATTATTCAACTTTTGAGTATGCAACCTATAAAATTTCATTGTCAACAAATGTTGCACAATCCTCCATATGAAAAATCACTTCAAAAATACTATTTTCCTTACAATTAATATATTTCTCTTCAACAACAAGGTTAACTATGGAGGACTTAACAATTCCCAATGGTACTTCACAATGATGTTCTACCACTTCAAATTCCCCATCCATGCATGCTTCCTTTATAATTTCATCAATTTCTTCAATCCTCGTGACCTCTATAAGGTTAGTTCTTTTTTTCTCCTATCCCATAATATATTTTCCTCTCTCTTCTAACATTTTCTTTGATATGAAAATATTGACAAAATGTTTCATCCACCACTTGGGAAATCTACAATGTAACATGTTTTTTGATATTCTATGCTTGTGGAGGTTGCATGTGTGACCCACCTTTTTTGTATTAAAACCATATAATTATTATTTCTATTAATATTCAAAGGAATCATTTTTCAAAAAAACGTGTGATGTAACATGATTCTTCCTCAGCAAGATACCTTTGATATCCATCCTCTATTTGGCTTCTCAATGTCTCACTCGCTAGAGCTATTTTTCTCACATTCTTCTACCCACAATCATCGCTCTCAATATGTCTTCATTTAGCCTTGATTTATTGTCCTCATACATTCACCATGAAGGGTTCACTCAATAACCTTATACATGTGCATTCATGGGATATTTACAATTATTCCTAATTTCATTTTTTCCTCCAAAAATCTCATTCCTAATACCCCCTCCCAATACATCTTTCTAAATAAAATACCCCTTAATTTCACCAAAATTTGTAAGTGTCAATTTTTTTGCAACATTTTTAATATACCTCTTATTATTTATACCCGTGGAATGTTGGTTCCAATTTCCCAATATTTGACATATGTATCTAACATCTACTTCAAAAAAATATTGTTTGTCATATAATGCTACTTGAGCTTTGAGTTGAGATCATCAAACATATTCCTTAGGAGTCAAAAGAATATTTCATCTTTAAATCCCTCTATTATGAAATCTATGGCCATTTTCATTACTTGTTCATAGACATTCATGTTTCATTGAGAAATTCTATAAGGTACATGAACTAAATGTATCACCCTAATCCTTCATAAGATGCTTCACTTCCAAAATAAAAGGTCACAAACACATATCTCCTCACATTACTAACTCCTCCACCCTCCCCCCAAACTTTGGTTAGTTGAATCCCCCATTATGTAACCATTCAATATATTGAATGACCATTCAACTAGTTTTAAACCCCCCAATATGAATGCATGTGATATGATATTGGCTTATCAATGAATCCCCTATGACACTCACAAACATTGCAATATTTTCTAATGTTCCTCGAAACATGGCAATGGTTCTCAACCTCCTTGAAACGAATCTTTACTTCAGCAACTAAACTACACTTTCTTTACAACTACACTTATATTCTCCATAGAATAGTCCTTTTAGTGTCTTTTGTTCCTTTAATATCAAATTGATGCACGCATAAATGTCATAAGCTCAAAAAATCAATCAAACTCTTAAGCTTACAACACTTAATACTCTAAATTCAAAAAATTATCATATTCACATCACTTAAATCCTAGTTTTAAGAATCACAACAAAAAGGTTAGCAACTCAAGGTACAATGCTAAAAAAAAAAAATTCAAAAAAATCACATAATCACAAAATTGGGAAATTCCAATCCACTAAAATGAGCATGACCAACTCAAATCCCAAAACTCATTTCACACTATTAGCATGCCATCCGAAACAAAGGAGTCCAACTAAAGGTCAATGTCCTTAACCCTTTTATGGCTCTCTCAGGCCCTCCAAGCACATTCTTCCTCCCCTCCCTTCCCCCTCATCTTAGACTATTTTCTCTTAATTTAAACTATCTTAGGATGAATGTGTTACTAGATTTATTACTTGATTTCTAGTGGACATGCGAGATAGATGTCATCCAAGACTATTATGTGGCATGTATTGACCCTCTTTATTGACTAGTTACCCCAATTAAATGCCTCCACTCTTCCTGCAACACAAATGTGTTAATTAAGGAAAGTTTTTTTTTTTTTTTTATGAATTATTGTTGGTAGGTTTTGAAATATTTTTAAAAATGTATATTATGCATAGGTGAAACACTAAAATAATAAATAATGTTTACACATCCACACAAATTAATATTTAACATTTGTGTAGGGATTAAGGGAAATTATTAATAATCAAGTTGAGGTGTTGGTACCCTATCAAGTTTTTTGGATTATGGAATCATGTAGGATTGAGAAACTTTTGGTATTAGGGGACTCAATAGTCATCATTAAACATATGTGAAATCAATCAACTCCAATTATGGAATCATGTAGGATTGAGAAACTTTTGGTATTAGGGGACTCAATAGTCATCATTAAACATATGTGAAATCAATCAACTCCAAAGATCATTAAGGATAAAAGGGGGATTATTTCTTTCTCACATTCCATATATCTAAAGTGATGAGACATATTGGGGGGATTATAAATAACAATGGAAGACACATGCTATGACAGGTGGGAGTGTGCATTCATTCTAAATAAATAGGTATTTGCAACCTTTAGTACTCTGATACCCTCATACATACCTCACACAATGGTCACATGGCCTCATAAATGGCATAAAATGTTTTGGAAAGGTGTAGGTGGGATTATTCAAGTTTTTTATCTAGTTCTTTCCATTCTGGGGTGCACTCTTATATAGATTTTTAGTGATTTCTTCTGAGTCGAGGATTTAGGGGATTTGTTATCAAGACTAAGGTCCACTCTCTTAGGGTCATGGCTCATTTCAGGTCTAGTTCGATTTTTTTTCAAGTTCAATCTATAGCAGATCTTGGAGAGGTTGGAAAATGGTCGACCACAACCACTCTAGTCTATGATTTTTATGTGAGACATCAAACTTGCATCGATCTTAGAGGTGAGATGAGTGCATTATCACAGACAACTAGGTATTTATTTGTCATCTAAACAATATAATTGCCAATCAAAGTGAAGCTCAAAATTCCAAGCATGCAGAATTACTAGAAATTGTGACTCATCAAAGCAAACAAATTGAGAAGCTTGAAGTTGAGTATGGCATGCTATATCAATTGGTTCAAGGTCTCACTAAAAGTTCTCAATCTTTGATTTCTCATCTAAAGATATCAATTTAGGTCTACCACAGTTGTAGCCAAAGATGAAGAAATTGTTCAACAAACTCAAGGATATTAGGAAATGGAAAATGTTGATCAGGAGCTCTAGTTACCAATAACCATCAAGAAGGAAGCCCTCAGTGGGCATTTGTTTTTCTAATCCTCGGTATATAAATGTTATGTAAGGTAGTGAAAATTCTAGGCCTATTTCTTAGGAATATACTAGAAAGTTTATTTGTTATAATTTAAAGTAAGTTAGAGCATGCCATATTATAAGAATGCATCAAGGGTTAGCTCAAGCACTCATGCGCTAGACATGAAATCTCTCCCCCAAAAGTTGGGGAGGTCAAAATTTTGACTCTCTTGATCCTCTCGAGGTTCGGCTTCGTAATTAGGGCTAACTATTTATGCCATTTACCATCCACGGATCATGGGGAAGTACTTAGAGGGTTTCCCGTGAGGTGTTTTCCTTGGGGAAAAAAGGTCAAATTATAGGAAGCAATTTTGAATTTTTGAGACCTCTTGAAAAATTGACTTCTAGAAAGCCCATTTTTGTTTGTATATTATGTTGTATGATGCAACCAACACCCAATACACAATGAGGCTATTTTGTCACTATTGGATATTTTCGAAGTATACCAAATCTCAGAAGGACCCTATCTAACTAGTTGCAAGATGATTTTTTGCTACACTAGGTGGTTCCTCATTCGGTGAGGGCGGCCTCCTTATGTTTACCCCTAAAGAAATCAAAAAGTGATTTTGGACGAAGTTGTGTTGGCTTGAGATAATTTGGTTGGACTTAATGGAAGGTATGCTAGTTTGGTATATAAGCACTCAAGGAAGGAATGTCGGCCATGGAACTAAATCTACTCCCTCTAACTTGGGATATGTTACCAGTGGTGCTTTCTTTGTTGGTGGGGAAGTTGCAAACTATCAATCTAACATCGGTTTTAGAAATGAACAAAATATCCAATGAGTGAAACAACGGCCTAACTACAGGTACAAGATCAACTATGGATACAATATATTACTTTGCTACTTAAACAGATGTTGCAACAACTTTTTAATATAAATCATAACCATTTGAATTTTAAAAATAAATAATAAAAAGTCTATATAATAAAAAATAATTCAACACATCCCAAAGGGTTAACTCAATTGGTTTTGAGCCAAAAATTTTAATCACAAAGTGGGGAAGTACTCACTATTTTCCGATAATATATATATATATATATATATATATATATATAATTTCAATATTTTTAAAGAAAAACACACCCAATACAATACATGTGCATGTGGAAAGGGATAAAAAGTTATATGTAATTTTAAAGATTAATAAACAAATATAGACTTTACTTGGAATATGAAAAACCTAGGCACTCAAACTAAATACCTCTACTTTTATAAATTAATAAATTTATGTTGATTGCATTAAATTAATCTAAATAATTAGTATTTTTATAGTATTTTAAATTACTTTAATTATGCCCCGCATGGGGTGACACGCGGTGAAGGCGTGACAGCTGGCTTGCACTCAGTCGGGGATTAAATGTTGGAGGTCGTCACCATTGCACCCGCATTAAGGATGCAGGACAGCCATAACAGCAGCTCTGCGATGGGAGGACTCCTCCCTCGAGCGACCATTTACGAGCTCGGTAAGTTTGATGTTAAAGGCGGCTATGGGTATTCGAAGTCTGATCATTCATTTTCGCTTGCTCCGGTCTCGGCTCTGCTCCGCGTCTGGAGATTCTGGTGTAGTTTCGTGCTCCTCGCGCCCTAGTTCACCATCCTTTCGTGGAGCATTGGTGCGAGTCCTCCTGCTTGTGCTCTCAATTGGCGTGAGTCCTCCTCGTCCCAGCCTGTGTGTATCTCTTGGCGAGCGCTCTGCAACATGACGAGGAAACAAGGAACGCCTCGCCGTGGCTCTGCTTGGAACGCCCACAAGGCGCAGCGGCGGTGTAAAGAGCACCTCGAACGTGCTCTAGCCATAGCTACTTCACTGCTGAGAAAGAAGGCTCGAGCCGAGAAGAAGGCTCTGCTCTCCACCATCGTCGATAAGGAAACTGGCCGCAGCAGTATGGACACCGTTAAGTTGGAGGACGGCACTGAGGAATTGTACCCGGTTTGCATTGTAGAGGAGGACCCGAATTTGGAGGACTTGACGACAATGGAGGCGCCCTGCGACATAGTGAGGTCTGGCAGTGGGGAATGCAAACCCAACTTGGGTTTGGACGCCGATTTTCCTGGTTGCATTGTGGAAGAGGTTCCCTGGCAGGACCTGGAAGCTACGTTGGAGGTGGACGGTGCGAAGGGAAGGGAAGGATGGAGCGAAGGGAAGGATGACGCGAAGCGAAGGACACCCGACGACGAAGGTGGTGATCTGCATGGCTTTCTGCATGGCTTTCTCCTCCGTGAGGAGCACCTGTCCTTGGTGTTCGAGCTCCGAGGCCACATGTCTGACCTGGAGCATCGTGCCCTCATCATGGGCCAATGCCTGGACATGATTCTCGATGCTTACTCTGGCGCTCCAGCTCGGCGAAAATGTCCCCTCTGTGCGCAGTCTTTCGCCATCCCGGTCGGGTCCACGTGGAAGACAGAGGAAGGCGACAGGTCACCAATTACCTAGGTTTTTCATGTTCTCTGGCTCTTTAGTTTTATGCTACTGTTTTATGCTCTTTTAGACTTTAGGCACATTTCCTGGTTTCCTCCGAGTAGGGCGGGTGCCACTAGTTTACAGTTGTTGTTGCTATGCACCTATGCTGGTTTCCGATTTCCGGCAGCATTTTGGGTGACTCAGACTCTTGACTATGTACATTTTGCTACAGTTTTTTGATAATATATTATAGCAGGCTCTCCCCTTTTTTATTTAAAAAAAAAAAATTACTTTAATTATTAATTTAGCACCATGATAAAAAAAAAAATTATATATAAAATATCTTATCCTTGGTAATGCATTACTTGGCATATTATAAAAATTGTAATACGGTAATGAAAGATTGAAATATAATTTATAAATATAAGAGTTGATTTATTAAAATTTTAAATTTATTAAGTAAAATGAAATATAATTTTTTTTTATATTTAAAAAAATTAAGATTATTGGGATTTGATGTTATTGATGTGATGTTATTGGGATTTGATTAATTTGGTTTTTCGATATTTAATTAATTAGGCATATTATTTTACAATCATAAGTTTATTAGAAATGAAATCTCTAAATGTGAGAAGTATCTTTTTTTTTTTTTTAATTATTTATAACTAAAATGGTTGTCCAAATTTAATTATATATAACTAAAATAATTGTCCAAATTTTCCTTAAAAAAAACTTCTCACATTCAAAGATGTCATTTCTCTTCTTTTTTTTTAATTATTTATAGCTAAAATGGTTGTCCAAATTTAATTATATATAACTAAAATAGTTGTCCAAATTTTCCTTAAAAATACTTCTCACATTCAAAGATGTCATTTCTCATTTATTTTTTTTGAAATTATTTATAATTAAAATGGTTGTCCAAATTTAATTATATATAACTAAAATAGTTGTCCAAATTTTCTTTAAAAAATACTTTTCACATTCAAAGATGTCATTTCTCATAAACTTGTAGTCATAAATTAATATGCATCACCCAAAAAGCCAAATTAGTCTTATATTATATGTATTATTTTTCTTTTAAAAAAATTACATTGTAAAATTTAAGCATTTCAAGAAATGAGTTATTTACAAATTTTAAATATTTATTTGTCATTATTATTTGTTATTTTAAATTATTTAAATATAGATATTTGTATATTATGTTGTATGATGCAACCAACACCTGATACACAATGAGGCTATTTTGTCACTACAATACACAATGAGGCTATTTTGTCACTATTGAATATTTTCGAAGTGAACCAAATCTCGAAAGGACCCTATCTAACTAGTTGCAAGATGATCTTTTGCTACACTAGGTGGTTCCTCATTAGATGAGGGCTGCCTCCTTATGTTCACCCCTAAAGAAATCAAAAAGTGATTTGAGGGGGCCTCCTTATGTTCACCCCTAAAGAAATCAAAAAGTGATTTTGCACGAATTTGTGTTGGCTTGAGATCATTTGGTTGGACTTAATGGAAGGTATGTTAGTTTGGTATATAAGCACTAAAGGAAGGAATGCAAGCCATGGAACTGAATCTACTCCCTCTAACTTGAGATATGTTACCAATGGTGCTTTTTTTTTTGTTGGTGGGGAAGTTGTAAACTATCAATCTAACATAAGTTTTAGAAATGAACAAAATATCCAATGAGTAAAACAACAACCTATGTCCTAACTACAGGCACAAGATCAACTATGGATACAAGATATTACTTTACTACTTAACGAGATGTTGCAACAACTTTTTAATATAAATCATAACCATTTTAATTTTAAAAATAAATAATTAAAAGTTTATATAATAAAAAAAATTAAAGACAATCCCAAGGGTTAGCTCATGTGGTCCTAAGAAACTATCCATAGTGGAGGAAGTCAAGGTTTACCATCTACCAAATGGAAAAGTAATTTTTAAAGAAAAACACACTCAATTTATAATACCTGTAATGAAAGATTGAAATATAATTTGTAAATATAAGAGTAGATTTATTAAAATTTTAAATTTATTAAGTATTTTTCAATTTTCTTTTATATTTAAAAAAAAAATTATATATATATATGGGGTTAATTTAATAAGTGGTCATTGATGTTATTGGGATTTGAGTAATTTGGTTTTTGGGTATCTAATTAATTAGGTATATTATTTTACAATTATAAGTTTATTAGAAATGGCATCTCTAAATATGAGAAATCTTTTTTTTTTAATTATTTATAACTAAAATGGTTATCCAAATTTAATTATATATAACTAAAATAGTGATCCAAATTTTCAAAAAAATCTTCTCACATTCAAAGATTTCATTTCTCATAAACTTGTAGTCATAAATTAATGTGCATCATCAAAAAGCCAAATTAGTCTTGTATTATATATATTATTTTTCTTTTAAAAAAATTACATGTAAAATTTAAGCATTTCAATAAATGAGTTATTCACTAATTGGAAATATTTATTTCTTATTATTAATTTTTGTTATTTTAAATTATTTAAATATGGATGTTACATATTTCATTTATATTAAATTGTAAAATAAAGCAAATACAAATATTAATATTTTAAATTTTATGGCTGAAATTGATGTATTATGTGTTTGTGGTTGATATTTACATCATAGGTCAACTTTAACTTGTGGTTTATCATAAAAAAATTTGGCATCAAATCCTGTAAAATGGTTTTGAATTAAGGGTTATGATTGATTCGGTACATTATTAGCCTTCTCTAACTTGTGGCTCAACTAATATAGTTATTTTGTTTTGTGGATCCTATTAACTTATGGTTGTTATTCTTATTATATTTATAGTTTTTTCTTAATTTGTGAGTTAACTAAAAATACATATTTTGATATTATTTTTGTGGATCTTATCAACTTGTCTTTATTATTCACCTCATACTTTATTCCCTCTTTTCCTACATGTGGCTATTTGCTCTAACTTATAAAGCATATTCAGAGTATATCTTATGAGTTTACTTGTGATTTTTATTCATAATGTGATTTCTAACTTGTGGTTAATATTCACAACTTATATCAATCATTTTTATAATTGTGGTTATTGTCATTTCTAATTTGTGATTATTGAATCATTTCTAATTTGTGTTTTTTATTCACACTATGATTTCTAACTTATGGTTATTATTCACAACTTATATGAACCATTTTTATAATTGTGGTTATTGTAATTTCTAATTTGTGATTATTAAACCATTTTTTATTTATGATATTTCTAATTTGTCATTTCTATGATTGTGGTTATTGCCATTTCTAACTTGTGGTTATTATTCACACTATGATTGTGGTTATTGTCATTTCTAACTTGTGGTTATTATTACACTATGACTTCTATAAGCCATTTCTAACTTGTGATTGTGGTTATTGCCATTTTCAGGCATCACACTCTGGTGTGTTTTAAGGCTGACCATATGGATCACAGAGGCATGCAAGTGGCGCCCGCCAGACCACATCAATAAACTGAGAAGGACCTGACAGTCTAGCAGCTACTTAGACGCCACAATCTCCTCTACGATAAACCACACGGAATTCGCCAGCACATATGTTCTACCTTTTTTCTGTACTTGGAATCCTCCATGCCTGCTGTCTTTGCCAGCTCGGTGATGAATTTTCAGACTGTTCTGTCAAATTCAATGAGTGTTCCAACATGGTTCCATTTTGAGATGTCTTCTTCCCAGCCAACCCAACCAATTGGCTGTTCACCGTGCTCGTTTCCCATGACTTGTGTGCCAGTACGGTTGTGGTGCATTATCACTGAAATTGATCAATGACACTTATTGGTATTCATTTCTTTTCAGATATTTGATTATCAGGTTGGGATCGACACGTATCACACAGTACACAATCACAAGCCAAGCTAGGCCTGGCCTGGCATTCACCTATAAAATCATGTCGTTTCAGAGCGTTTCTACGAAGTCTGGGTTGAGTTTCACATGCAGTGTGTGGTCGCTATGGCTTTTGATTCTAACATGGATGGATGATTGGATAGATGTCTCAGCCAATGGTTGCTGCTGCAGCATCATCACGATTCACTCCTCAGTGTCCAATAATGGAGTTTTCTACATACCAGGATCTAGCTATCTGTTCATCTAAATATTTGATTAAATCTGCATTCCAGCATTGCACTGATTAATGAGTATTGGATATATGGGGATACATTGTTTCCAGTTTTATTGGTTTTTGGTTTCTGTTTTGATTGATTTCAATTTTGGGGTTTTTATCACTGATTAATGAGTATTGGATATATCGGATATATTGTTTCCAGTTTTATTGGTTTTGGTTTCTGTTTTGATTGATTCCAATTTTGGGGTTTCTATCGATCTAAAAAGATAGGCATTTATATAGAATATTAGTACTTTCAAGGTCATTGGTTTTGGCTTCTATTTTGAGTGATTTTCATTTTTTGTATCCACCACTCTAAGAAGATGGACATTTACCTGGAATAGTAATACTTTTACTTTCAGAGTTATTGGTTTTGGTTTCTGTTTTGATTGATTTCTATTTTGGGGTGTCTACCAACAACAATCTGAGAAGATAGATATTTATGTGGAATATTAGTACTTTCAGGGTTATTGGTTTTAGTTTTTGTTTTGATTGATTCATATTTTGGGTGTCTGGCACCTATGTGGAATATTAATATTTTCAGGGCTATTGGTTTTGGTTTGTCTACTAATCTTAATACCCATTGCTACTTGAAACCCTTGCTTGTTGGTAGATTTTTTTATAAAAAAATTAACTTATTGGATTGAGTGTTTTACCATTTATTTTATTAAACTCTTTTATTCACAGTATAGAGATCTCTCATTCTTCCCATATTGTAAGAGTATATAATTTCTCTAGGTGTAACAAAAAGGTACAATATCCTTTTTGCAGTATAGAGATCTCTCTTCTCATATTGTAAGAGTATATAATTTCTCTAGGGGTAACAAAAAGGTACAATATCCTTATCATACTGTAAGATTATATAATTTTTCTTGGTGTAACAAAAAGGTACAATATCCTCCCCATACTGTAAGAATATATAATTTCTCTAAGTGTAACAAAAAGGTACAATATATATTTAGTTACACTTTTAAATCCTTAATACCATTCAATCAATATTATATGTTTTTCAGCTAGTTGATTAGAGAAAAACTAATCCAAAGCATACATGATTGACACTAAGAGATTGCTTTAAACGTTGATTTTTTAAATGTCCAATTCCTAACATTTGAGGAGAGAATCTTGATGATGCTGCATCGGCAATAAATGGCTACAATGGAGAGGCTGGTATGCTTGCTTGCTATTCACAAATGTCAAGGTGAGTATTAGCAATATTTAAAAGTTTTTTTCCTAAATTTAGGCAGTATTGCACATTTTCATTAGGGCTGATCAAGTTTTGCAGTTTCTGTGACTAGTCATACCACTTTGGAAGGAATAGTCATAAAAACAGGGAGGAAAATTTTAGGGACTAAATTTGGCTCATGAATTAATTTTAAGAGTTTTTTTTAAATAGATTGGTCCATTTCTATTTTTTAAAGTATTCCAAAAAATTATATATATATATATATATAGAAATTTGAATATTTTTATAAAAATATTGCTTAATATTTTATGGTTAGAATTAAAGAATTAGTATGATTAACCAAGATTTCCACATTTTAAGATAGATATGTCTCCTTAAGTTTTTCTCTGAAAAACAACAATTTTGTTCTGTCTTTGGGCCAAGAGCCACACAAGTGTAATCAAATTTCAAACTGCTTTTCCATTTTTAGTAGAAGGAAGATAATGATATTAACCTGTTCTGTTCTGGTTTCTTATTTAAAATGTGGTTTAATTTTTCCAATTATTTAATGGATAGTATTCAGTATAAATCTGTTGGTTTTGTAGAAATTGTCTTTGATTCAGCATGTGATTTAACAGGAAGACTCAGTGGAACATACAACAGAGGTAATCAGATCAGTAATTCATCCCAAAATCTGTGTAAAATTCATAACACTGAATCACTTCAGTTAACTGAGCAGAGCTGAAATTTACTTTACATTTTACAAATGAAAGATAAATAAAAATTATTTTAATCAATGTGAAAGCTAATGGATTGAAAACTTCAGGTATATTTCATGTGAAGGGAGATTGGAAAAGCACAGTTTAACGGGCACCGTATCTCAAAGTGTCTTGGTTCAAAAGGTTGGTTCAAAGGCAGTGGCAGAGCACGGCATACGAAATTTGATTGATTGTTTCCAGATGAGAAGCTGGGAATTTATTTCGATATTTTTCCACATAGTAGATGATATGGGAGTGGAAAGCAGCAGTCTCAGGAACTTATAACTAGACTCGAATCCGTGACCTCTCTCCAAACTGAGAAAATGTGTGCACATCTTGCCAACTAAACTATCTTATAGAACTTGATTGGCCAACATGAAAAAAAAACTGACTTAATTTTTAGGCAAAAAATGCATGTGATGTGGTTACCGCTTGGATGCGGACAGATGTTCAAATATTATGATAAACAGAGATTTGTACGTTGAATTTTTTATTTATATTTTTTGAACGAGATTTTGTAATTAATGTGCAGTGTGTTTTTTTTAATGAGTTTAAACTTTTATGAATTGGATTTTTTTTTGGAATGTCATCTGAATTTGGATATAGAAGAATGGATGGAATTATATTTGTTTTTACCCATTTAAATTTTCTATAATTTGATATTTTTTGGGGGACAATGTCGCCATAACTTGGATATAGAAAAACTACTAGAATTGTAATTTTTTGTTACTGAATTTGTAATTTGATATTTTTTGGGGGGTAATGTCACCATAATTTGGGTATAGAAAAACTATTAAAATTGTAATTTTTTGTTACTGGATTTGTAATTTTTATTATAAAAATGGATAATGCATCTTAAAAAGTTGATTTTCAAAAACTCTTGATTATCAAAATTTTAATATATTTAAACTATATTATTTTTTTAGGCATTGTCTAAATATTTTAAGTTTTGGTATTTTTTACAGAATTCAGCTATATAAATTTGGGTTGTTTAAATTGTATTTTTTAATGCATAATGGATTCGGCATCCTGAAAAATCTTTGAGGCACTTGAATTATACAGACTCAAGCACTCAAATCTATACTTCCAACAATTTCTCACCAATTTGGAACAAAATTGATCCTAAAATATGCCCAAAAAATCTATACTTCCAACAACTTCTCACCAATTTGGAACAAAATTGATCCTAAAATATACCAAAAAAAATAAAAAATTAAAAGGTTTAGAATATCTGTAAATTTATTATTTAACTAGTAAATATTATATAAAAAATAAAAAACATAAAATTATATTCACCATAAATCAAAGTTAAAAAATATTATTATAATGTAATATCTTACAGATTTAAAAATAATATTATGATGTAATATCTTACAGATTCTTTTATTTTACCATATGTTGTAGTCCTTGATATAAAGCATAACCAAAATATCATTTTACCATGAATTCTAACCATACAAATTTATCATGTAATCTGTAATACAGAACCTAATAAAAATATCATATTAAAAATGAATAGTCTACAGAGTAATAAAAATATCATATTAAAAATGAGTAGTTTACAAGATAATAATAATAATAATTTATTTTTAAGATCACCACCAAACCAGCCATTTAAACTTATAACTAAACACATATTTTTAATCATTATAAATTTATATGATAATTTATTAAATTTATATTTTTTATTTTAAATTATTAATAAAATATTTTTTATTTTATTTATTAATTTTATATAAATAAATGAAAAATACACTTCTTCATTTAATACAAATACAATAAAATATTTTTTATGATAAAATTATAATCTTTTATATTATAATATTTTCTAATGATTTCAAGTTATATATATATATATATATATATATATATATATATATATATATATATATATATATATATATATATATATATATATATATATATATATATATATATATATATATATNTTATTTTATTTATTAATTTTATATAAATAAATGAAAAATACACTTCTTCATTTAATACAAATACAATAAAATATTTTTTATGATAAAATTATAATCTTTTATATTATAATATTTTCTAATGATTTCAAGTTTTATATATATATATATATATATATATATATATATATATATATATATATATATATACTTTAATGCATAAAAATTATAATATTTTATAACGACTTAAGTCACATGTATATGTATACTCTAATCCATGTGATGATGAAAAAATTAAAATACCAAAGTTATTACTTGTTTATTTACTTTTTCTTTAAAACCTAAAACCTTATGGATATTTAAATTAGAATATGAATTTTGCATATAAATAAATTAAAAATTTATTTGATGAGAAAGTTGTAAGTGTGATTGAGTGTATTTTTGAAGGTTTTAGTATCCTTAGTACTTTTAATCAATGGAAGAAGGATAAGCTTGCTAGATACATTATTGTGGAGATTATGGATAACTTTGATGCTTGGGCTTATTTTGATAGTGTTTTCAATTAATGGAAGAAGGATAAGCTTGCTAGATATATTATTGTGGAGATTATTGATAACTTTGGTGTTTGGGTTTATTTTGATAGTATTTTTTAAGGAGATCCATGGATTTATGGAGTTGGATGAATTATCTTCTTAAAGAGTTCTCGTTCGAAACTCCAAATATTTGGGAATTTTTTGTTGTGATAAAATGGATGAAGGGGGAGTGTACTTTGGTGAACTAGTTGTTATAATCCTTATTCGATGAGATTATAGGTATAATTCATGTTTTTAACACCATCTCCTTCATCATGTATGCAAGGAAAGGAATGAGGTTGTTGATGGGTTATCAAAGGTTGGTATACAGTTGGCACATGGTCTTTGGAATATATAGGAAGAGGAAGATGGCCGATTTTCAAAATATCTCCATCATTCTTTCGTATAGTTTCTCATAACTGTCAATTGGGTTTAGTTCGGGTGGTTGGGAGGAATGATTGGTATCCTCCTCGCCTAGGTTCAATTCCTACAAGTGACATGTTGAGTTGTTAATGAATATATGTTCCTTCAGTATCATCCTCGAAATGAGGGGACGTATTCCTTGAAAGGTCATATTTAAGAACCCTAAGCTGGGTTTTTTCTATTAATAGAGTTTTTTTTTTTGTTGCAGGGGGGAATACAATATAGTGATGTAATTTTGATATTAAATGGAGTAAAACTTTTAAAGATATTTTGAAAGGATAGTTATGATGGAGATAGGCTCATACATGCTCGTTGTTTTAAACCCTAACCCTCCTATTGATTGTTCATGGCTTCATCTAATAATGTATTGGACAAATAGATTTCAAAAACTTATGATATAACATTTATTGTCCTTATTAGAAACCAGAATACTATACAATGTATGCATACTAAATGTAATTTTGTTTTCTAAATAAAATATCTTACTCCAAATTTTGAAAAGAAAAAGACAAAAGAGCAGCATCAATATCTTATCAAAAGAAAACTCATTTTTTAATCCATGTAAATGAATGACCATTAAATATATTGAGATTAAATGATGAGTAAAAATTTTAAATATATTTTGAAAGGATAGTTATGTTTGGAGATAGGATCGTGCATGCTCGTTGTTGTAAACCCTAACCCTCCTACTGATTGTTCATGGCTTCAGCCTCTGGCGGGGTCACACTGCCCCCCTTGATGTCTTAGCTTTCTATTTGTTGGTCGCTTCCATCAGTAAGACGCCAAAACCACAACCCTCAAGGTTTGTCAAAAATTTGGACGAAATTCCTAAAATCCTCATCCACTCTAGGAATTTGGCACCGCACCTTGCAGAAAATGGGTTGATTGGCCAATTCACAGGAATATGGTCGTCCTCAAGGGCCATGGCTCTATGGGTTGACAAAAGTTGGAAACCTTTGATCAAAAAGAAATTCTCTCATAAATTTTGTGGCAGAGGCTACTTCATTTTCTTGTTTGAAGAGAAGGAGGATCATGATCTTATATTTCGCAACAACCCATACTTCATGGGCATGAGAGGTATGTATCTCAATCGTTGGACTCCTTATTTCAATCTGGAAAAAAACATCGGTTCATCCATCCCAGTTTGGGTCTGGCTTCCATATTTTCCTTTACATTGTTGGAATGATGAAACCATTAGAAACATTGGCAACACCTTGGGCGAGTCTATTAATTAAGCAAAGCCTAGGGAAAACATCTAGGCTTGTGCCCATATATGTTTTGAAGTGGATCTTGAGAAGGGTCTTCCTCAGACAATCCAGCTCACTTTGGATAACTGGGCATATGTTCAGCTAATTTATTATGAACATATAACGCACCCAACCCCAAGATGGATCACATTACTACTAAAATGACCCAATAAAATTTTCTACTACCAATTCTAAATGCGGAGATAATACACAGCATGAAATTCAATCTCATTTAACTGTCCATACTAAATAAAAATGTAAATGAAACTACTCTTATTGTACACATCAACAACTAAATACATACAACATCATTCAACCATAAAATATAGATTTGAATGCATCTTTTTGCTCATAGCAATCAACAATAACAAGGATAACTCAGAGTAAAAAGCACATCAACTATATCAACATTTAACATGAATAAACACAACAAATAAGAACACTTCTATTAAGAAATATGCAACATGTTGCAGGGGAAGAACATTCCTCCCAACCATAGAGTTGTTGTTCCATTTCTCAACAACAAGTCACCCCTAAGCTAGGGCTATGAATCCACAAGAGATGGTCATCTCTAAGGTTGGCTAATGTCCCTCTCTCAGCAATCAATTCCCATAGCTAATTCCAGTTCACTAGCTCTCTTCCCCACAACCCGCAAAACCCAAGGGATGGAATCCCCCTTCACTACTCACATTCCCTCGGGCCTTTCCACTCCCCTCCATGGATTCCAACATGGTTTGGATAGGAAATCTCTCTATTGGGACCTCGGGAATTCTACAACTGCAACACAAATTCATCTAGCAACAAAACATGTGTTTCCCTTGACAAATTTAAAACATAACGTTACTCACAAGCCCGTATCCTCTTTCTCTATGAAATTACGGCTCCAAACAACTGCCAAATGTGCCCAAAATACCTTCAAGCTTCAACACTCAGAACTCCTTTGTTGTCCAAAAAACTCCATGTAAAAATAGCTCTCCCTGGAAAAATGTGAATGAATAATTTTGGTCTCCTACCCATACAAATTTCGTCTCTTTCTCTTGCTTTCTTAACTTGCACTCTTCCCCAAGCCGATTGTACTCAACCCCCATGCTCTCAATAACTATGGGGTGTGACTTCTCACACCCACTCTCTTACATGATTTTAGTGATTGTTCTCTAGAACACTCAACAAATAATGGAAGGTTCATAGTGAGGATAATTTAGAAAGAAATGGGTTGGGTTTAATAAACATGGGTAAACTCTTCCCCCCTTGGACCCCTTCCCTCTCTTGTGGAAACTAAGCCCCCAAATCTTCTTGTGTCCATCTGCAGCTGGTGATACATTTTCTTCATTATATTCAATTTACATCATTTACATATTACATTGCTTAGCCCTTGGCCATATATTACATTTACGATATACATCGTTGGTTTGGGGTTTGAAAACGGGGATGTTACATTCCCCTCCCCCTACAAACTTCATTGTCCTTAGTGCACATAACCATGCAACTTAAACATTGACATATATAAAAATATTACATCAGAATACTTGATAATTCCGCAACTTAATGACTCACGCTGCAATTCCAACCAACAAATCTCTTTTCCCCTCAACCCACACATTGGTTGGATAGGAAATGTCAGAGTTATGGCTCCAAGAACTCCAGCTGCCAAAATGGAGTCTTCATTCGCCTATGTACAACTGTACATTCAGTTTTCTTCAAAATTTGAAACAAATTGTGGGTATGCTTCACGCATGGCTTCCTCGTGCTCCCACGTAGCGTTTTCAGGACCGTAGCAGGTCCATGGAACCTTTACCAAGAATATGGTTTTGTTCCTAAGAACTTTGACTTTCCGGTCTATAATGCACACTAGTTCCTCCCAGAAATCCTCTTCATGTTCCACCTGGATCACATTCCAAACAATCATGTGATTAGAATAAGGTACATATTGTTTTAATAAAGACACATGGAACACGTTATGAATTGTCATGGATGCAGGTAATGTTGATGCTTGTGGTAGCATCGGATAGGTATTTCCACATAGGTCTATGTGTCTAGACGTGTGGAAATCGTCCAAAGCCTTCTACCTTGGTAACTTTACTTTAATTAAAGGAATTATTAAAGTAAAGTGTTTTTATTAATTAATTAATTATGTAATTAGTTAATTGAGTTATTTGAGGAAAGTGCTAAAAGTACTTAGCATGAAATCTTCGCATGCAACTTAAATCTCAAGTGAGATTAGAAATAGATTATAACTCACAATTATATAATCAAGGCTAGGGTGAAGGAGAAGACACTTGACACACTTGATACTTGAGAGTAGAGGATTAATTTCGAGAGGATTGAATCACGAAGGACTGTGATTCAAGATCTTGGATAGGTGGATAAGGAATTCTATCTAGAGATCAGATCAAGGAGAAGAGAGAACAGATGCAGCATGGGTGGTTTTCAATCAGAGGAAGCCATAGGGAAGCCATAGGGAGCTTGTCGTACAAGTTTTACGTACATGTATGCAGGTCACAGTGGAGACAATCACATACATACGCAAGTCACAAGAAGGTTAATTGCGTACACCTCAAAAAGCATGCAGTTCTGGTTTATACAACAAGTCAGACTTTGCCAAGTTTGTCTGCAGTTGTATTTCTCTTAGTGGGCCATTATCCATGTTATGGGAGCCCTGATTTTAGCATAATAAAATCATTCTTAGCACTGGTTTTCCATCCAGGTTTTTCCCATGGGTATCTACCTGAAAATATTGGTGTTTATATGTGCATGATTTTGGTTTCCTCATTTATTCTTCCACTGCATATTTTGTTGATTACTCAGTTGTGCTTTTGGTAGATAAAGAGATTTCATTTTGAGCTAATTGTCAGGTGTTGGGTTGAAGTGGTAAAAATCAACATGGTATCAGAGTAGGTGCTCTGAAGGGAAGTTGGATCTCAAATCCATAGCAGATACATAACCATCAGGTGGAAATCGAAAGATTGATTTCAGGGAAACAATCGTACTGAAGAAAAACTAAGTGTTTGCAGGTTTACTGAGGTTTATGTGGGTCATAGATAGAAAAGTCATGTACATACACTGATTTCTTTGAGAACAGTCGTATATACGTAGGTTGCAGTAGTACCAGTCATGTACATATGCAGTTTGCAGTGATGACAGCCGCGTACATACACGGGTTGCAGTGATGACAATCACGTACAAGTCCGTACAGGGGAAATTTTCAGCAGCAGGTTATTTCTAGGGAAATTTATTAGGTCTTAGGGATGGCAACAACATCGTTGATATTTGAAGACAAATTAGATGGAGCATACAACTTCCTATATTGGAAAGCAAGAGTAACTTTGGCGTTGAAGGAGTGTGATATTTGGGAGTTAGTGGATAAGGTAGTTACTCCACCGAAAGACCCAGCTGCTTTGGAAGCCCAGAACAAGAAGGAGGTCAAAGTAGAGAGGGTCCTCCTAGATTCCATGAAGGATCATCTAATCCCTCACCTAACCGAGAATAATATGGCCAAATAGATGTTTGATGCTTTGGTAAGTTTATTCCAGAGCAAGAACATGAATAAGAAGATGGTCTTAAGGAATAAATTCATATCATTGTAGATGTATAGATCTGATAATGTAACTAGCTATCTCATGAGGATCACACAAGTGGGTGATCAGCTTGCAGCCATAGGGGAGAAAATGAAGGACATAGATCTCGTGAATATGGCATTGAATGGTCTTCCCAAGTCATGGGAACCATTCGTCAAAGGATTTTGTGCTCAGGAAAATCTCCTAAATTGGCAGAGACTTTAGGATGATTACATCCAAGAAGAGACTCGGTATGATTCTAAGAGCAACAAGTTAGGAAGTAGTGAAGAGAACTTAGCTCTTGTCAGTAAGACAAGGAAGGGAAAAGGAAAGAGTACTAGCAAGAAGGGTAACAATGATGGAGGATGAGAATGAAATTCATAATGTTGCTCCCAACTGGAAAAAAATCTCTCGGATGCGCTCGCACTAGCTCTGAGACTAGGGTTCGCTCTTAGCCGCCGCCATGGATGCTCAGGGAGGAGGGGAGCCATCTCCCCCTCCCTCTCCTGCCTCCTCCTTTCGAAAGATCGTCGCAGCCTGTAGTAAGAATCTTCCACCTTCAGATCCCCCAAGCTTCGTAAAGAGACTAGACGTCGTCCCAGAGATCGATCTTCCCCCCGATCACCCAATGAAGGTTGCAATTTCCCTCTCAGAACGAGGCCTGGTAGGTCAATTCATGGGACTCTGGCCCTCAGCCAGAACCACAGACAACTGGATCCAAAAGAACTGGAGGGCGTTGATAACAAATAGTGTAACGTGTTATGTGGTTGGGAGAGGATATTTTATCTTCGAATTCATCTCCCTGGAGGACAGAGATCTAATCTTTAGAAATGGACTGTACTTCATGGGCACCCAAGGGCTCTATTTGAATCGCTAGACCCCAAGCTTTGATCCAGCCTCAGAAGTTCCCAAAGACGTCCCCGTCTGGGTTAGACTCCTGAATCTTCCAATACACTGCTGGAATCCCTCCTCGCTTCAAGCAATCGGAAATGGATTGGGACATTACATCGACAGGGCGGACCCAAAAGACCAGTACTCCTGCGCAAGGATATGTGTGGAATTTGATCTGGAGGTAGGTCTACCAGAAGCGATAAAGATAAAATTAGGGGACTGGCAACACTTCCAAAAGCTTGATTATGAACAGCTTCCGTTCAAATGTAGAGTTTGTCATGAATACGGTCATTTCCAAAGAAATTGCCCAAAAAGCCTCAATATAGAGAAAGCTGGGGATGAAGGTTGGCAATAGGATCAGAAAGGGAAAACCAAATCAAAAGGACCAAGAAGCGAAAAGACAACCCCAACGCAAGCCAAGAACCCAGGAAGCAAAGAGAAGGAGAACAACTTCAGTATCTTGGCCCAGGAAACTGGCGAGGAGACAGCAGAACCAAGTAAAGATGCCCAAGTGGAAGAAACAAGAGGAAACCAGACCCCTGAAGACAGTGGAAATCAACCGATGACAGAAGAAGAAGAGAAAAACAAATCCCCCCAAAGGAAGGAAGTAAGTCAAATCATAGAGGAAGGGGAGATCTCGTCAGGCAGCGACTCAGAAGGTGCAAGCGAAGCTTGGGCCACCCCAAAGAAAACAGGAAGAGGCAGGAAAACCAAAAAAGAAGAAAGAGACCAGGAAACCTACAAAGACGTCCTAAAAGGTTCACAGCCAACTATCAAGCAACTGATCAGCGTTCGGCAAACTAGAAATCTATCCAAAGCCTCCCAAGGAGGCCATTCCTCCCCCCACGGTAATTGATGAATCTAGCCTCCTGGAATTGTAGGGGTTTTGGTAGAAAAAGGAAAGAGGAAGCACTCAAAGACATTATCAAAGCTTCGAAAGTAGACATCCTACTCCTCCAGGAGACCAATATGAGTTAGCAAGACTCCCTCAAAGCTTCATTGAATGTATGGAGAAACAGCCAAGGAATAGCCGAAAACGCCAGAGGCGCCTCAGGAGGGCTCTGCACTCTGTGGAACACCACCAAAATAGATCTAATCAGCTCAGACACATGCATGCACTGGATTCACACCAAACTCCTCCACAAAGACTCGGGATATCTGGTAAGCCTCTTCAATATCTATGTACTGCAACATATAGAGGAAAAAAAACACTGTTGGGAAACCCTAAAAGACTTCCTTCAACAAAATGAACTTGACAATATCATTTTAGGAGGGGATCTAAATGTAACCCTATCCCAGGAGGAAAAAAGAGGGGGAACCATCATGAGAGACCCATCTAGCGAATCGGTGGAAGATCTAATCTCAGCCTAGGATCTAGTAGACATCAAACCTGCCAAAGGCCTCTACACGTGAACTAATAAAAGGATAGGACCTGGGCATATTGTTGCCAGGCTCGATAGATTCCTCATCCAAAGCTCCTTCTTGTTACTGGGGCTCACAGCCGCCTCCGATATCCTTCCTCATAGTGTTTCATACCACAAGCCCATCCGCTTAGAAATCAAGACCGACCAAGTCCAAGGACCCATCCCTTTCAGATTTAACCCGACATGGATCCAAGACAAAGACTTTCTTCTTCTTGTATCCAAAACTTGGACCAGCATTGTTAAGGGCTCATCTTTTTATGTTTGGGAAGAGAAACTAAGAAGGCTAACGGCAGCTCTAAAAACTTGGGCAAAGGGCCAAGCAAACCCACTCACCTCTCGCAAAGAAGCCCAAAAGCAACTCGAGAACCATCAGCTGGAAATGGAAAACAAAGAGATCACACAAGAGGGCCTGCAACATGAGGACCGTCTCCAATGACAATGGCACAAAGCCTGCAGAGAGGAAGAATGTTATTGGAGGCAAAAATCTAGAAGCCTTTGGCTGAAAGAAGGAGATAAAAATACAAGCTACTTCCACAAGCAAGCGGAGGCAAGGAAGCATTATAAAGCAATGACAGAAATTCAGGTTCAAAATAACATAATCTCAGATCCAGAAGGCATAAAACAAGCAGCCTTTGAAACCTTTGCAGCACTCTATTCAGAACCGCAAGGGATAGTCATAGACCCTCAGCTGTACCCTCTCTCCATTATTCCAAACCTCATCAAGGAGGACATCAACATCAGGCTGATTAAGGAAGTAACGCAGCAGGAAATAAAGGAGGCTCTAGACCAAATGAACCCAGACAAGGCCCCAGGCCCAAATGGTTTTACTGCCAGATTCTATCAACAGTGCTGGGAAATAATAAAATTTGATCTCACCAAGATGATCAAGAAATCGCAAACGAGCAGCAAGCTTGGTGGGAGCACTTCATGGTGCTTATCCTGAAAGAGAAAGGAGCAGTCACCTTCAACCGCTTCAGGCCAATCTCCCTCTACAACACAAGCTACAAAATCCTCACCAAAATTATAGCCAACAAAATCAAAACAATCCTCCCTCTTATCATCCCAGAAAACCAGGGAGGCTTCATCAAAGGCAGACATATCGCAAATAACATCATCTTAGTTCAAGAGGCCCTTCACTCAAGCATCCGGAGGAAAGACAAAGGTATGATAATAAAACTTGATCTCGCCAATGCCTTTGATAGAGTTAGACACAACTTTTTATTTGAAGTAATGAGAAAGTTTGGTTTTGATCTGTCCTTTGTAAAATGGATTAAAGCTTGTATTGGATCACCATGGATAGCCCCCATGGTGAATGGAAAAGTAACAAAGTTTTTCCAAGCCACCAGGGGCTTAAGGCAAGGGTTCCCCCTCTCGTCCCTCCTCTACGCAATCCAAGCTTCAGTTCTAAGCTACCAACTGGAAAATTCCCAAAATCAAAACAACCTTCAGGGGTTAAGAATAGTGCAAGGGGTGAAAGACATAAATCATGCACAATTTGTGGATGATACTCTGTTGTTGGGAGGTGCAAGCCCTATAATAGCAAAGAAGTTTAAGGAGGAGTTGGAAGCTTACGTTGCAGTCTCAGGAAGTGAAATAAGCCAGGCCAAAAGAAAAATTTATGGATGGAATATTACGCCAAATGAAATGTTGGGAATTACTAGAGTTCTGGGGATGGAAGGGCATACCAACTGGGAGGCCTTCAAATACCTGGGAATCCATATTTTCAAATCTTCCCCAAGAGCCTCCCATTGGAACTAGCTGATTGACAATCTAAAAAATAAAATTTCCTCTTGGGGGGCGAACTGGCTAAATCTAGCAGGGAAAGCAGTCCTAATTAAAGCAGTCCTAATTAAAGCAGTTCTGGCCAGCATACCCATCTATCAGAGCTCGCTACTTTTAGCCCCCTGCCACCACAATTCAAAAAATCGAGGCACTGCAAAGACGGTTCCTTTGGGAAGAAGGAAAACAGACAAGAAGGAAAATGCATCTGATAAATTGGGAAAAAACCTCTAAACCTCTCTTGGAAGGYGGCCTCAACTTCAAAAAAACCCAAGTTCAGAACCTGGCCTTGGGGGTAAAGTTGCTCTGGATGATTGTCACCGGAAAACCAACATGGAGCAAATTGGCACTTTGGAAAAAATACTTTAGGGGGCCAAGGGAACGATGCTTAGATTATCCTTGTAGGGAATCAAAGGGTTCCCCTATCTTTACCCTCTGCAAAAAGGCCATGCCCCACTTCAACCCTCAACTCACCTGGGTGCCAAGAAATGGAAAGAAAATTAAAATTTGGCAAGATTCAATCATGGGAGACCCCCCCCCTTGGGCTGAGACAAGATCTATTGCGCCTCAAGGACTGGATGGAAAGTCAAAACATAAATTCGCTCTTTGACATCTCAATCTGGGGGAATGACAAGTACAAGACTTGGCAAGGGTGGGGAGTGCTCAACAGTCCCCCCAAATTAGAAAGGGACTGGAGCATCCTAAAGCTCTGTCTTCAAGGGAAAGCCCCCCTCAAAAAAAAAGGAAAGGACGAAAGAGGCTGGGGAGGGAACTCCAAGCCCTACACCACAGCAAAAGGCTATCGCCTCATTATAAACGTTCCCAATGTCCTGCCTAACCCGTCCATCTAGAAAGCAATTTGGCAGCCCAAGTCCATCCCAAAAATTGACATGTTTATCTAGACCTTTGCCCACAATAGCATCCAAACATGGGAAAACCTCAAAAGAAGAGGATGGGAAGGCCCCTACAGGTGTCCTCTTTGTCTACAGGCTGAAGAAACTACAGACCACCTCCTTCTCAACTGTGACTACTCCAAAGAAGTCTGGAAGCTGGCAATAGGAACACAAAGTGACATCAACCTCCCTCCAGACACCAAAAGTCTTCTCCAACAATGGGACTCCAAATACCCATTCAAGACTCATAAACGAAGCCAAGCCTATGCTCTGTGGAAGGTCCTCCCAAAGTTCATCCTATGGAATCTATGGCTGGAAAGAAACAACAGAATCTTCAGAGACCGCAAAAGGAGCATAGCTCTTGTGGTAACCAAAACTCACACACTCTTCGGCGAAAGTGCACCTTACTTATGCCAGTCAAAAAACAACAAAACGCTAGAAGCAACAGAGGAACTTTGGTTGGATCAGTTTAAAATCCAAAGTCATAATGGGATAATGGATAGCAACCAAAATCAAGAGGAATGGGAAATCAGGAAAGGAAAACAGGATTTCGACAATTGGAAAACAAAGAGAAATGTCCATATCCTGTCCTTCAACGGGGCCTCAAAAGGGAACCCAGGCCTAGCAGGAGGAGGAGGGATAGTTGAAAGCCCCACCGAAGCAACGAGGATAAACTATGCCCTGGGTTTAGGAACCAAAACCAACAACAGAGTAGAGGCCATGGCTCTCTGGCAAGGGCTAATTCAAGCAAGCAGGCACAGGATCCAGGACCTGGTTATAATAGGCGACGCCAGAATGGTAATCAAATCCATAATTCACCATTCTAAAACCCAAAGCGCGAAACTCAACAACCTCCTGGAAAAAATCCACCTCCTTCTTGGGAACTTCTGATCTTATAAGATCTACCATGTGTTAAGAGAGTTAAACGAAAGAGTGAACGCTGAGGCTAACAAAGGCACCCTCTTGGCACTAGGAAATTTGAAGGTAAATGGAACGTTATCCAGCGTGGAATTACCTTGATCCATGAGAGCCGCCCTCCACATTTAAAAAAGCAAGTTGGAGAAGCAGCAAGGAAAGATGGGAAAAGCCCTCAGATTAATTCATGTCATGACAAAGCTATTGGGCAGAAGGGACAAGGAAGGGTACCATGAAACAGCGGACTTCAGAAAAGGAGGAGACAGAGAATCAACTCGCCCATACCTCACGGATTTAGCAAATCGGGTTGAAATTATGAAGGAGAAAGAAGGAGGAAATAAATCGAAGGCGTCTCCACAGCCTCAAGCCACTTCTACGCAGAGACCTCTTGAGAAATTCTCATTGAAGCTTCAGGGCACAAGAAGAGGGGAAAGATATCAAGAAATGGCATCAAGCTCGGGCAACAAGCCAATCACAGAAGAAAGACTAAAGGCGATGGACACAGCGCTGGAAAACCTAAAGCAATTGTTGCAGTTCCAGCTGGACTTTCTCAAAAATCTGGACTCTGAAGCAGGAAGATGTCTTGAGAAGCTGGAAGAGGACATCTCCACCACCAAAATCGAGTTTACTGAAGAGTTGGGCAAGCTACACAAAGAACTCAAGAATCCCAAGCAAGAATTCGAGGAAATAATCGGCCAGCTGGAGGTAAAAATGTCTCATCTCAACAACGAATGGAAGAAAGACCCAAAGAACTAATCCAGTCACTCAGCGGGAAAGCGAGTTCAACTCATCTTCAGCAAGATTGGTGTTTTGTATAGAAGCCAATGTTGTAAATAAATTTGTAATCGTTTAAATTTATGTTAGCATCTTTAGTTAAGGATTCTGGCTTAATGCTTGTAGGAACAGGAGGATACTCCAAGAAGGCAGGCACTCAATGAAGCGTGGCCCATTTTGTAACCGCACCAGTGGCAAGACCATATTTTTTTTTTAATCAATACCACTATCTGTTTTCGTAAAAAAAAAACAGTGATGGAGGATCATCACAGCCATGAAAGAATAAGGACTTGAGTAAAATTAAGTGTTTCTCGTGTCATAATAATGGACATTATGCATCTCAATGTCCAGAGAAGAAGAAGAAGGGTAATGGAAAGACACAGGCAACAGCATCAGCAGAGACACAGCTTGATGAGTTTGCAATGAAGTTTGAGAAATATTTCTCATTGGTTTCTTTCCTTTCCACTAGCACAACAGCGAGGAGTGCTTGGTTCTTGGACAGTGGTGCATCTCATCATATGATAGAAGCACGGGAGATATTTAGTAATCTGGCAAAGAGTGATGCAAATATTCATGTGAAACTTGGTGATGATGCCAAGAATGTAGTGTAGGGAGAGGGAATAATTGTGTTCCATCTCGAGTCAGGGGGTTTGTTGGATTCCCATGATTTTCTTATTATACCATGTTTGAAGAATAATTTTCTTTCAGTCTTAGCTATGGTGGATAGGAGTTTTTCCGTTACTTTTCAGAGAGGGAAAGTACTCATACGCCCAAAGAAATCTATCCCAAACAATGCAGTATTCATTGGGGTTAGAGAAGGCACTTTATATAGGTTGCAGGGAAAGCACGTTCAGACCTTGGTAGATGATAGCGACATCTTATGTGACTTGTTGCACAAGAGGTTGGGACGCCTACACTACAGGGATTTTCCAATTTTGAGGGGGATTGTTACAGGTCTTCCAGATTTTAGGATTGAGCAGCAGGGAGTGTGCAGAGGATGTGCACTTGGAAAGAATGCCAAGGATATTTTTCCTAGCAATGAGAGTAGGTCCAAAGGGATATTAGATGTTTTAGATGTGAGTGGGTTGATGTTAGTAGCATCATTACAGGGATCGTCATACTATTTTAAATTTATTGATTACTTTTCCAGGAAAACATAGATCTTCTTTATGAAGGCCAAGGATCAGGTCTTCAGTCGGTTTAGAGAGTTCAGGGCTTGGGTAGAGAACCAAACAGGAAATAAGATCAAGGTATTGAGGTCTGATAATGGGGAGAGTACACCTTCAATGACTTCAAGGATTTCTGCAAGGAGGCAGGGATCAAGAGGGAGATGACAATCTCATACAATCCTCAGCAGAATGGGGTTGCGGAGACAAGTAATCGGTCCATCATCAGTTCTACTAGGGCTATGATACATGAGCAGGAATTGCCTATGTTCATGTGGGCAGAGGCATGTAACAYAGTGGTGTATGTGTAGAACCTGATTCCTCATAGTATATTGGGGGAAAAGACTCTAGAGGAGGCATTCTCAAGAGTGAAGCTAGATATTGGTCATTTGAGGATCTTTGGTTGTCTAATTTACATCCATGTGCCTATGGAGAAGAYGATAAACATGGAGCCTTCAAGACATAAGGGTATATTTTTGGGGTACAGTGAGACCTCAAAGTCTTACAGGATCTTCATTCCATCACAATGGAAGACAGTTGTGAGTAGAGATGTTAAGTTCGAGGAGAACTTGGCATCTAGGATTCATCAGTAGTGACGGAGGAGGAGGAGGAGGAGGAGGAGGAGAAGGCTCTGAAGGATGAGCAACAATCATCAGTTTAGACTTCAAGTGGGGAGGAGAATTTATCCCCTTCCAGTCCTGTAAGGAGACCCAATTGGCTATTGCAGACATTAAGGGATGTTGTTGAGGCTCCAAGGAGTGTAGTCAAAGAGTGCAGGCCTTCGAAGAAGTTTATGAACTATATGGTGCTTATGAGTAGCATCATTGATGTTGAGTGTTATAGTTTTGAGGAAGCAGTGGATTAGTAGGTATGGTGGGATTACATGGTAGAGGAGTACACCTATATTATGAGGAATGATGTTTGGGAGATAGTTCTGAGACTGGAGGGGAAGTCAGTTGTGAGTTCCAGGTGGCTCTACAAGATTAAGTATGTTGCAGATGGTAGCATAGATAATTTCAAGCCAATGTTTGTGGTGAGAGGGTTCTCCCAAAAAGAGGGAGTGGACTACAAGGAGACGTTTGCTCCAATTTTCAGGTATGCTTATATTCAAGCTATTATTTCTATTGCTTCAGTTATGAGGTGGAGGATACATCAGATGGATTTGAAAACAACTTTCCTCAATGGGATCATTGAGGAGGAAGTATACATAGAGAAACCTCAGGGCTTTGAGGTATATGGGAGGGAGTCTCATGTGTGTAGGCTTAAGAAATCCTTGTATGGACTCAAATAGGCACACAAGGTGTGGTATTCTAGGATTGACAGATACTTGCAAAGTATGGGCTTTACCAAGAGTGAGGTGGATCCTAAATTTCACTTCATGCTTTTTGGAGAGAATCATCTCATCTTGGTTATGTAAGTTGATGATTTATTTATCACGGGTGTAGAGGAGCTTATTGTAGGGTGAAAAGTAGATTTAGCTAGTGAGTTCGAGATGAAGGACATTGACTTGATGCATTATTTATTTGGGTTAGAGGTATGGTAGGTATCGGGAGAGATCTTCCTTGGACAAGGGAAGTATGCAGTAAAGATATTGAATAGATTCAGGATGGAGGACTGTAAACCGATGGTTATGCCTATGGTTATCAATCTGAAGAAGATTGACACTTTAGATTCAGAGTTGGTGGATCCCATGATATATAGATAGTTGATAGGGTCCTTGATGTAATTATTCAACACTGGGACAGATATTTGTTTTTTTTATGAACACCTTGAATCAGTTCATGGTGAAGTCGAGGCAGGTGCATTGGATCGCAGTGAAACATGTGCTCGGGTACTTGAGAGGTACAGTGGAGTATGGATTGATATATCTTGGAGGAAATGGAGTGGAGTTGTAGGGATATACAAACTCATATTGGACAGGCAATGCAGTCGACAAAAAGAGCACCTATGAGTGCTACTTCAGCTTGGGATCATCAGTGATTACTTGATTCAGCAAGAAGTATACTTATGTAGCACTCAATTCAGCAGAGGAAGAGTATATGGCAGTGAGTATGTCTATTTGTGAAGCCATTTGGCTTCACAAATTTCTTACAGGTTTATTTGATCGGGAGTTGGAGCCTTCGGTGATATACTACAATAATCAGAATTGTATCAAACTCTCGGAGAATCACGTATTCCATGACAAGTCCAAGCATATTGATATCAGATATCACTTCATTTAGGATAGGATCCAGAAGGGAGCAATGAAGCTTCATTATATTTCCACGGATGAGAAAGTTGCAGATATTCTGACCAAGCCCTTGGAGAAAGGGAAGTTTGTGTTCTTCAGACACAGACTTGGAGTGGTGCAGAATACCTTCCTCGGTAAGAGGGAGTGTTCGTGCTTGTGGTAGCATCGGATAGGTATTTCCGCATAGTTCTATGTGTCTATATGTGTGGAAATCGTCCAAAGCCTTCTACCTTGGTAAATTTACTTTAATTAAAGTAATTATTAAAGTAAAGTGCTTTTATTAATCAATTAATTAAGTAATTAGTTAATTAAGTTATTTGAGGAAAGTGCTAAAATTACTTAGCATGAAATATTCGCAAGCAATCTAAATCTCAACTGATATTAGAAATAGATTATAACTCGCAATGATAAAAACAAGTCTAGGGTGAAGGACAAGACACTTGACACATTTGATACTTGAGAGTAGAGGATTACTTTCGAGAGGATTGAATCATGAAGGACTATGATTCAATATCTTGGATAGGTGGAGAAGGAGTTCCATCTAGAGGTCAGGTCAAGGAGAAGAGAGAACAGAGGAAACATGGGTGGTTTTCAGTTAGAGGAAGCCACAGGGAGCTTGTCGTACAATTTTTCCATACATTTACGTGGGTCATAGTGGAGGCAGTCGAGTACATACACAAGTCACAAGAAGGCAAATTGCATACACCTCGACAAGCATGCAGTTCTGGTTCATACAGCAGGTCAGAATTTGATAGGTTTGTCTGCAGTTGTATTTCTCTCAGTGGGCCATTATCCATGTTACAAGAGCCCTAATTTTATCATAATAAAATCATTCTCAGCATCGTTTCTCCCTACAGGGTTTTTCCAATGGAATCTACCCAAAAATATTGGTGTTTATATGTGCATGATTTTGGTTTCCTTGTTTATGCTTCCATTGCATATTTCGTTGATTACTCGGTTATGATTTTAGTAGATAAAGAGATTTTATTTTGAGCTAATTTCTAGGCATTGGGTTGAAGTGGTAAAAATCAACAAGTAATACTAGCATGTATGCAATTGGCCCTATCTTTTATAATATCTGAAAAGGACCACAATATCTCGTTGCCAACTTTGGGAAACTTCCCAATTTCAATGAGCTTCTCTTGGCTTTAACTTTTAAAAACACATGCTCTCCCACTTCGAATTTTCTATGTTTTCTTCTTTTATCAACGTAGATATTTTGCCAACCTTGTGCAACTTTCAAATTATGCTTGATCTTTACCATTTTTTCTTCCATTTCCATTAACAATTATGGCCCAATTATGTCTATGTCTACTGGGTTATCCCAACTTACTGGTGTGTTGCATTTTCTACCATACAATGCTTCAAATGAGCTCATCTTCAATGATTCTCGATACCCATTATTGTAAGAAAACTCAACTAGATGGATATAGTCCTCCCACCTAGAAGGCTTGTCCATTATATACATTCTCAACATATCTTCAATTATTTGATTAATCATGTATTCCTTCCATATGACTCTGGGTGATCTATTGTACCAAAATTCAAATTGGTCCAAAATCCTTTAAACAACCCCTTCCAAAAATTGGAAGTGGACTTGGGATCTCGGTCCGAAACTATTGTCTTAGGCACACCATGTAGCCTAGAAATTTCTCTCATATAATTTTTTGTAATATTGGTTTCCTTATGAGTTATTTTTACATGAATGAAATGTGCAGTGTCTGTAAGATTTTCTACCACTACCATGATGGAATCATGTTACCTTTTTTTCCTAGGAAATTTGGTAATGAAATCAATAGTAACAAATTCCCATTTCCATTCAAGAATTGGAAATGGTTGCAACAATCCCGCTGGATGTCTATGCTCGACATTTACCTTCTGACATTCCATGCATCTAGACAAATAATCAATGACATCTCTCTTCATACCAGGCCAAAAATATTGGCCTCTTACACATGTAATAGTTTTCTGGTATCTTGGATGTCAAGTGTATGGCACATGGTGCATCTCCTTTAAAATTGAATTTCTCAATTCCCGAGAATTGGGAACATAAACTCTTTTTTGGAATAAGAAGATTCCATCCTCTTCCATCCTGTAAGGATTCCATCATTTTATGAAGAGAGAAAGAAAGGAGAAGATGCAGAATTTTCGCTAGTATCTCTGAACACCCCATTCATTAGACACATAAATATAGCAAGTGAATTCGTCAACCCAAAAGGCACCACTACAAATTCATAGTGTCCATAGCTTGTCCTAATTGTTTTTTTTATAGTATCTTCTTCTCTTATTATCCCTTAATGATATTGTGGCCTCAAGTCGATCTTGGAAAATGTCTTTTCTCCTTTCAGCTGATAAAAAAGATCATCAATTCTTGGCAAAGGATGTTTTTTCTTGACTGTAGCCTTGTTCATTTGTATAAAGTCGATACACAACCTCAGCGTTCCATTTTTTTTTTCTTGACAAAAAGAACTAGGGCACCCCAAGGAGAAACACTTGGGAGTATGTACCCCTTTTTCAACAAGTCTTCTAGTTGCATTTTCAACTCTCTTAGCTCTTGCATGCTCATTCTGTAGGTAGTTTTGGGCACTGGGAAAGCTCCAAGAATTAAGTCAATAGAGAAATATATATCCCTCTTTGTGGAAATCTTGGAAAATCCCCAAACACATCTTCATATTATTTCAAGACTAGATAATCTTCAAATCTTGGCTCCTTGTTCTTCATTGGATCTTCCATACGGGTTGCATATATCTGGCACCCTTTTCTAAAACTTTGTTTCAGCTACAATGCTGAAATTTCTTGAATGAATATACACCTTGGAATACCTTGCATTGTCCTTTAATTCCCTTCCTCAACAAGCCATGTGAAATCCTTGTTATAACAATCTAAGACAACACAATGCTTTTTCTAGCCAATCCATACCAATCAAGTAGTCATAATACCCAAGCAGTATGATGTTCAAATCTTCCTTAGTGTTGATTCCATTCATGTTTATTGGGAAATCATTAACAAGCTCATTAATTCTTCTATTGGTTCCAGTAGCTAGCTTAACTAACCAATACTTTTCATGCTTACATTTCTTCAATTTGAATATTTCAACTAGATCTAGATCTATATAGTTATGACTAGCTCCAGAATCAATCAAAATAGCTATGGGTTGATTATCAATCTTACCTTCAACTTCAATCATGTGGGATTATAGTCTACTCATTTATTGTCCAAGGCTGCATAGATCCTCGGCATGCTTCTTCCTAGACACCGTAATTTGGGTATAGAAATATGTTAGAATTGTAATTTTTTTTGTTACGGGATTTGTAATTTTTATTATAAAAATTCATATCCGATCTTAAAAAGCTCACTCTCAAAAACTCTTGACTATATCTAAATTTTCTTAAAAAAAAATAAAAAATAAAAAAATAAATCTTAACATATTTAAATTATACTACATTTTTCGTCACTCTCTTAACGTTTTAAGTTTTGGCATTTTTATAGAACCCAATGATATAAATTTGGGTTGTTTAAACTGTATTTTTGAATGCATAATGGATTGGGCATCCTGAAAAACCCTTGAGGCACTCCAATTATACAGACTCAACCACTCAAATCTACATTTCTAACAACTTCTCATCAATTTGGAACAAAATTGATCCTAAAATATGCCCTAAAAAAATAAAAAATTAAAAGATTTAGAATATCCGTAAATTTATTATTTAAGTCTTGAATATTATATAAAAATTGAAAAAACATAAAATTATTTTCACCATAAATTAAAGTTAAAAAATATTATTATAATGTAATATCTTAGAGATTTAAAAATAATATTATGATGTAATATCTTACAGATTTATCTTCCAATATGTTGTAGTCCTTGATATAAAGCATAACCAAAATATCATTTTACCATGAATTTTTATCATACAGATTTATCATGTAATCTGTGAATACAGAGCCTAATAAAAATATCATAATAAAAATGAGTAGTCATTCACAGAGCCTAATAAAATTATCATAATAAAAATGAGTAGTCTATAGGCAAACTTCTTAAGAGAAAACACATATTCTTAACCATTAAGCCCACTCGAATTGTACAATGCCATAAATTTATATGATAATATATTAAATTAATATTTTTTTTAATTATTAATAAAATATTTTATATTTTATTTATTATTTTTTATATAAATAAATGAAAAATACACTTTCCTTCATTTAATACAAATACAATAAAATGCTTTTAATGATAAAATTATAATCTTTTAAATTATTGTATTTTATAATGACTTCAAGTTACATGTATATGTATACTTTAATGCATAAAAATTATATTATTTTCTAACTACTTAAGTTACATGTATATGTATACTCTAATCCATTTGATGAGGAAAAAATTAAAATACCAAAGTTATTACTTGTTTATTTACTTTTGCTTTAAAACCTCACATTTTATGGATATTTAAATTAGAATGTGAATTTTGTATATAAATAAATTAAAATTTTATTTAATGAGAAAGTTGTATTTGTGATTCAGTGTATCTTTGAAGGTTTTAGTATCATTAGTACTTTCAATCAATGGAAGAAGGATAAGTTTGGTAGATACATTATTGTGGAGATTATTGATAACTTTGGTGCTTGGGTTTATTTTGATAGTGTTTTCAAATAATGGAAGAAGGATAAGCTTGCTAGATACATTATTGTGGATATTACTGATAACTTTGGTGATTATGTTTATTTTGATAGTGTTTTTTAAGGAGATCCATGGATTTATGGAGTTTGGAGGAATTATCTTCTTAAAAAGTTCTCGTTCGAAACTCTAAATATTTTGGAATTTTTTATTGTGATAAAATGGATGAAGGGGAGTGTACTTTGGTGAACTACTTGTTATAGCCTTTATTCGATGAGATTATAGGTATAATTCATGTTTTTAACACCATATCCTTCATCATGTATGCAGGGAAAGGAATGAGGTTGTTGATGGATTATCAAAGGTTGGTATACAGTCGGCACATGGTCTTTGGAATATACAGGAAGAGGAAGATGGTCGATTTTCAAAATATCTCCATCATTCTTTTGTATAGTTTGTCATAATTATCAATTGGGTTTAGTTCGGGTGGTTGGGAGGAATGATTGTTATCTTCCTCGCCTAGGTTCAATTCCTACAAGTGACATGTTGATTTGTTAATGAGTATATGTTCCTTCGGTATCATCCTCGAAATGAGGGGAAGTATTCCATAAAAAAGCAGCATCAATATCTTATCAAAATAAAAAATAATTTTTATTAATCCATATAAATGAATTACCATTAAATATATTGATATTAAATGATGAGTAAAACTTTTAAAGATATTTTGAAAGGATAGTTATGTTTGGAGATAGGCTCGTACATGCTCGTTGTTGTAAACCCTAACCCTCCTACTAATTGTTCATGGCTTCAACCTCTGGAGGGGGTGCACTGCCCCCCCTGATGTCTCAGCTTTATGTTTTTTGGTCGCTTTGAGTAGTAAAATGCCAAAACCACAACCCTCAAGGTTTGTCAAAAAGTTGGACGAAATTCCTAAAGTCCTCATCCACTCTAGGAATTTGGCACTACACCTCATAGAAAATGGGTTGATTGGCTAGTTCACATGAATATAATCGTCCTCGACGGCCATGGCTCTGTGGGTTGACAAAAGTTGGAAACCTTTGATCAAAGTAAAAATCTCTCATACGTTTTGTGGTAGAGGCTTCTTTGTTTTCTTGTTCGAAGAGAAGGTGGATTGTGATCTAATATTTCACAACAACCTATACTTCATGGGCACCAAAGGTATGTATCTCAATAATTGGACTCTTGATTTCAATCTGGAAAACAAAATCCCTTCAGTCTTCCCAGTTTGGGTACGACTGCCATATTTTCCTCTACATTGTTGGAATGATGAAACTATTAGCAACACCTTGGGAAAGTACATAAATTGAGCAAAGCCAAGGGACAACATGCAGGCTTGTGCATGTATCTGTTTCGAAGTAGATCTTGAGAAGGGTCTTCCTGAGACAATCCATCTCACTTTGGATAACTGGACATATGTTCATCTAGTGGATTATGAACATGTAACGGACCCAACCCCAAGATGGATCGCATTACTGCTAAAACAACCCAATAAAATTTTCTACTACCAATTCTAAATGCGGAGATAATACACAGCATGAAACTCAAGATCATGCAACAGTCCATACTACATAAAAACGTAAATGCAACTACTCTTACTATACACAGAAATAGCTAAATACATACAACATCATTCAACCATAAAATAGAGATTTGAATGCATCCTTTTGCTCACAGCAAACAACAATAACCAAAATACTCAAAGTAAAAAGCAAAACAACTATATCATCATTTAACATGAATAAACACAACAAATAAGAACATTTACCTTAAGAAATATGCAACCCGTTACAGGCGAAGAATGTTCCTCCCAACCATAGACTTGTTGTTCCAGTTCTCAATAGCAAGTCACCCCCAAGCTAGGGCTATGAATCCACAAGAGATGGTGGTCCCTAAGGTTGGCTAATGTCCCCCTCTCAACAATCGATTCCCATAGCTAATTCCAATACACTAGTCTCTTCCCCACAAGCTACACAACCCAAGGGATGGAATCCCCCTTCACTACTCACATTTCCTCAGGCCTTTCCACTCTTCTCCAGGGATTCAAGCATGGGTTGGATAGGAAATATCTATGTTGGTATCTCAGGAATTCTACAAGTCCAACACAAATTCGTCGAGCAGCAAAATGTGTGCTTCCCTTGAAGAATTTCAAACACAACATTACTCATAGGCCCTCAGCCTTTTTCTCTATGAAATTATGGCTCCAAACAACTGACAATTGTGCCCAAAATAGTTGCCTTCAAGCTTCAACATTGTTGTCCAAAAAACTCCATGTAAAAATAGCTCTCCATGCAAAAATGTGAATGAATCATTCTAGTCTTCTACCCATACAAATTTCCCCTCTTTCTCTTACTTGTTTCACTTACACTCTTCCCCAAGTTGATTGTACTCAACCTCAATGCTCTCAATAACTATGGGATGTGATTTCTCACACCCACCCTCTTACATGAGTTCAGTGATTGGACTCTAAAAAACTAAACAAATAATGGAAGGCTCATAGTGAGGATAATTTAGAAAGAAATGGGTTGGGTTTAATAAATATGGTTAAACTCTCCCCCCCTTGGACCCCTTCCCTCTCTTGTGGAAATTAAGCCCCCAAATCTTCATTTGTGTCCATCTGCAGTTGGTGATACATTTTTTTCATTATATTCAATTTACATCATTTGCATATTACATTGCTTGGCCCTCGGCCATATATTACATTTACGATATATATCACTAGTTTGGGGTTTGAAAACGGGGATGTTACATTCCCCTCCCCCTACAAACTACACTTTCCTTAGTGCACATAACCATAAAACTTACACATAGACATATATAAAATTATTACATCAAAATACTTGGTAACTCCGCAATTTAAAGACTCACGCCGCAATTCCAACCAACAACTCTTTTTTCCCCTCAACCCACACATTGGTTGGACAGAAAATCTCAGAGTTATCGCTCCAGAAACTCCAGCTACCAAAATGAAGTCTTCATTCGCTTATGTACAACTGTAAATTCATTTTTCTTCAAAATTTGAAAAAATTTACAGGTATGCTTCTCGCATGGCTTCCTCGTACTCCCACGTGGTGTTTTCAGGACTGTAGCAGGTCCATTGAACCTTTACCAAGAAGATGGATTTGTTCCTAATAACTTTGACTTTCCAAACCATAATGCACACTTGTTCCACCCGAAAATTCCCTTTGTGTTCCACCTGGATCACATTTCAAGCAATCACATGACTAGAATAAGGTACATATTTTTTTAATAAAGACACATGGAACACGTTATGAATTCTCATGGATGCAGGTAATGTTGATGTTTTTGGTAGCATCGGATAGGTATTTATGCACAGGTCTATGTGTCTAGACGTGTGGAAATTGTCCAAAGCCTTCTACCTTGGTAACTTTACTTGAATTAAAGGAATTATTAAAGCAAAGTGCTTGCATTAATAAATTGATTATGTAATTAGTTAATTGAGTTATTTGAGGAAAGTGATAAAAGTACTTAGCATGAAATCTTTGAATGCAATCTAAATCTCAAGTGAGATTAGAAATAGATTATAAATCACAATTATAAAAGCAAGGCTAAGGTGAAGGAGAAGACACTTGAAACATTTGATACTTGAGAGTAGAGGATTAATTTTGAGGGAATTGAATCATGAAGGATTGGGATTCAAGATCTTGGATAGGTGGAGAAGGAATTCCATCTAGAGGTCAGGTCAAGGAGAAGAGAGAACAGAGGCAGCGTGGGTGGTTTTTAGTCAGAGGAAGCCATAGGGAGATTTGTGTACAAGTTTTTTGTACATGTATGTGGGTCATAGTGGAGACAATCGCATACATATGCAAGTCACGAGATGATGAATTGCATACACCTTGAAAAGCATGCAGTTCTGGTTCGTATAGGAAGTCGGACTTTGTCAGGTTTGTCTGCAGTTGTATTTATCTCAGTGGGCCATTATCCCTATTACGGGAGCCCTGATTTTAGCATAATAAAATCATTCTCAGCACTAGTTTCCCCTCCGGGGCTTTTCCAAGGGTATCTACCCAAAAATATTAGTGTTTATATGTGCATGAGTTTGGTTTCCTTGTTTATGCTTTCGTTGGATATTTCGTTGATTACTTAGTTTTGATTTTAGTAGATAAAGAGATTTTATTTTGAGATAATATTGTCAGGTGTTGGGTTGAAGTGGTAAAAATCAACATGGTATCAAAGCAGGTGCTCTGAAGGGAAGCCAGATCTCAGATCCATAGTAGATACATAACCAGCAGGTGGAAATTGAAGGACTGATTTCAAGGAAATAGTCGTACTGAGGAAAAACTAAGTGTTTGCAAGTTTACTGAGGTGTATGTGGGTCACAAACAACATAGTCACATACATACATTGATTTATTTTAGCACAGCCATGTATATGCGGGTTGCAATAGTACCAATCGCATACATACGCGGGTTGCAGTGGTGATAGCCATGGACATACATAGGTTGTAGTGGTGACAGTCACATACAAGTCTATACAGGTCAGTACAGGGGCAATTTTCAGTAGCATGTTATTTTCAAGGTAGTTTATCAGGTCTTAGGTATGACAACAACAGCGTTGAAAGTTGAAGACACATTGGATGGAGCATCCAACTTCCTATCTTGGAAAGTGAGAGTAACTTTGGCGTTGAAGGAGTATGATCTTTGGGAGTTATTGGATAAGGTAGTTACTCCGTTGACAAATATGACAGATTTGGAAGCCCAAAAGAAGCAGGAGATCAAAGCAGAGAGGGTCCTCATGGATTCTGTGAAGGATCATCTAATCCCTCACCTAATGGAAAAGAAGATGGTGAAAGAGATGTTTGGTGCCTTGGTAAGTTTATCCAAGAGCAAGAACATGAATAGGAAGATGGTCTTAAGGAATAAAATTAGATTGGTGTAGATGTCTAGATTTGATAATGTTACCAGCTATCTCATGAGGATCACACAGGTGTGTGATCAGCTTGCATCCATAAGGGACAAAACAGAGGACACGGGACTCATGAATGTGGCATTGAATGGTCTTCCCAAGTCATGGGAACCATTCATCAAATCATTTTGTGCTTGGGATAATCTCCTAGATTGGTAGAGACTTTGGGATGATTGTATCCAAGAAGAGACTCGGTAGGAGTCTAAGAGAAACAAGCAAGGATATAGTTAAGAGAACTTGGATCTTATTAGTAATACAAGGAAGAGAAAAGGAAATAATTCTAGCAAGAAGGGTAACAGTGATGGAGGATCATTATAGCCATGAAAGAAGAAGGACTTGAGAAAAATCAAGTGTTTTTCATATCATAAGAATGGACATTATGCATCTCAATGTACATAGAAGAAGAAGAAGGGTAATGTAAAGATGCAAACAACATCATCAACATAGACATATCTTGATGAGTTTTCAGCTAAGTTTGAGAAGGATTTCTCACTGGCTTCTTGCCTTTCCACTAGCACAACAACGAGTAGTGCTTGGGTCTCGAACAGTGGTGCATATCATCATATGATAGAAGCACGGGAGCTATTTAGTAGTCTGACGAAGAGTGATGCAAATCTTCATGTGCAACTTGGTGATGATGCCAAGTATGCAGTGTAGGGGAAGGGAATAGTTACGTTCCATATCGAGTCAGGGGGTTCCTTGGATGCCCATGATTTTCTTTACGTACCAGGTTTGAAGAATAATTTTCTTTCAGTCTCAGCTATGAAGTGTTAGAATATAATGGATGTGATCATTTTACCATTGACAATATCTCTATTGTCACCCAACCATAGGCCGAAGCCACCCTCCAAGCACCTTAACCTTGACAAAGAATCACTCTGGAAGCAAACCCTAGGCTAGATAGCCAAACAAAGGGTAGTGCACCTTTCCCCAAGGATAGCGCACCAACAAGAGTTGATCAGATAGTCCAAACCCTAGCCAAGAGATAGTCCA
>ML782042.1:482487-526801 GCA_009831015.1 Picea engelmannii
AGGTAATGGTCTTGAGCACAAAAACATACCATTCACCCGGTAGCATCAACATAGTTGTATAGACTAGATAATGACTAGATCATGAGCACCATCATCATCATCAGTATCATCAGTTGCATCATCTCTCGAAACCATACTCTATGTGAGTAATCAAACATGATGCTCACTCCACAGAGTGATACAAGAGCCATTCTTCTAATCTAGAAGAGTAAATGCTCTGAACCATTTTCCATCTGGGAAATATATGTTCTTTGATTATCCATCTAACTGATAATCATTTTCAATACTATTGATAGTCTTCAAGGCAATCAAAACAAAATAGAACACAACTGTGTCTATCCATAGTAGTACATAACTACAATCCAGTGGTACACTACCACACCAAGTAACACACAAGTACTTGATCAGCAACGTATAGTCACGAACAATGGAACACATCCACCATAGTAGTATACATCTACTGTCATACAGTCTTCATAACAATCATCTGATATCAACATGCGCAGAAACAATGTTATGATATAAACTGAATCATCTGGGCCAATCTTTCACTCACATATATGAGATCTGAAAGAATATCTGCCCTCAAATTAGAACAATGAGATATCTATATTATTCTTCTTAAGCAAGGAAGAATAATTGTCCTGTCTTCTGAACCTGGACCATTCCCCACCCTGGGCCATTCTTCCTACACTAATCAAAGTGCACCCTGGAGAGAATGTATAAACCCTAAGGAATGCCTATCCCTGATTATTGATCCTTGACCATTCCCCACCCTGGGCCATTCCTCCTACACTAATCAAAGTGCACCCTAGAGAGAATGTATAAATCCTAAGGAATGATTGTCTGGACCATTTCCTTTGTTAACCACAAGAGGAAAAGATTGTCCTGTACCAACCTCCAAAATGGACCATTTCTCATGTTAACCACAATGAGAAATCGTTGTCCGGCGAGGCGAGCCAGTCTTCTTGAGTAACCCTCAAGAAGAGAGATTGCCCTAGACCACTCCCCATGTTAACCACAATGGGAAGTCGTTGTCTATGATACATCAGCATTCTGGACCATTTCCCATGTTAACCACAATGGGAAATCATTGTCCATCAGAAATCTCAATCCACTTTCCGAAAAGGAAAGAATCTGTCCAAGCTGGACTATTTTTCAATCATGAAAATGAATGTCAATAATATTTTTAGTGCTCCCTCCCAACCTGGGAGACATCTCTTCCTTTTTCAATAAGGGAGTCGTCTCCATGAGCTCTAGCTTGAGTATGAAAACTCTTTCATCTTGGATAGAATATTTACCAAAATGTCTTCTTATCTTCTCATCTGTGGAGATATGTATTGGAGAACCACTTTCTCATTTCTGGACTTCATCACGGATAATGTAATGCTTGATTTCAAATGTACTTCGGTCTGGAACACTGGTTTTCTCTGAAGACTTCATGTAGCTCTGATCAATAAAGTATATCATTGTTGGAACACTGGAACATATCCATGTGGCACTTCTTATGTCATCATTAGATCTGATCTACTGAGTAATCATCTTGATACAATATCTCTATTATAGAGAATCTTCACCACGCTTCTACTGTGCACTGGAGGTTCTCCACCAAGTTATTTTCTTCCATCTGCATACAAGGGTCTCTTTCTGGTATGCCTCAAGTCTTGAGATTGCTCTTCATATGTTTTTTGCTCAATTGCTCTAGAGAGCATTCTTTGCATTTATCTGATGTAGAACTCCAACTCATGGATATTGACTCATGTAAAGATATGTTTGGTTTACCGAAACGAGTAATCATCATAGTCTTCTCCCTCCATCTGGGAGAACCTCTAGTTCTGGATCTTGCAATTCTTTCATTCATAAGTCTTCCATACACTATTCTTCATCACAATTTTCAGTTCCTCTACTTGATTGCTTTTAGTGAGTTCATTTCAGGCTGGTAATCTTGTGATATAATGACTGGTTGTTCTAGCTTCTCTTGTTTCTTGGAATCTTCATGTTCTTCCTCATGTTTTTCCTTTAGTTCTTGGGTCCATGTAGTTTCTTATAGATTCCATGCCCTAAAGATTTCACTTCTTTCTTTTATCATAGGATCACGGATCTGGATGGACAACCAGGGATACTTTAAGGCTTTTCTTCGAAGAGGTCTTCTTTTGCAGTTGAACTGAACACGTACTGTCTTTCATGGATGCTACCATACTTCATCATTTTTAATGGATCATAGGATTAGCTCCCTCCTAATCCTTGCTTCATGTATGAGTGAATATAATTGGCTCCCTCCGTCCATGCTTCCATCTGCATCCTTATTGTCTTCTGCAATATATAATTGGCTCTCTCTGTCTATCAGAGTCCACACTTCGTCTTGTTGTCTTCTACAAAACGTTATAAGTCTTTCTCTGACTTATTTATGTCTTTGCTTCTTCTAAGCTTCTTCATGATTGATTCAGCATATTTCATCCTTTCATGTGTATTATCTAATGATATCAATCCTTATCTTGTTGTTCTTCCATAAGTACAATTCTTCTTGGAATACATTGTCTTCCAGGAGATAGATATACAAGATATGTACAGAGACGATGCAAACAAGATATGTACAAGAAATAAGAAGAGTATCGTTACCTTTAGAAGAAGAAGTCTCTTTCATCCTGCTTAGTCTTCTTTGTAGGTTCCTTTTCTTCGGCAATTGATGCTTCATGTTTCTCCTTCCTTTTCTTTAGCTCGGGACAATGATTCTTGTAGTGACCATACTTTCGATAGTTGAAGCATTGTATTTCTGGAATATCTTTCTCTTGATTTTTCTTCCTCTTTGAACCAAACTTCCTTTTGTTCCTGAATTTCTTGAATCTTGTTGTGAAGGCTTGATCATCGTACTTCTTTTGGGATTTCTCTTTTGCACTGATCCTTGATTCTTCTTGAGTACAACAAGTCCAAAGTTCTTGAAATGTCGGATACTCCTTTCTTGTGTTCATGCTTGCAGCAAATGCATACCACGCCTTGGGAAGACCATTGAGTACTATGTTTACCAATTCCTTCTCTGAGATGATCTCTTCAATAGCTTGTAGTTGATCTCTTAACTGAGAGATTCTCACAAAATATGATGTCATGTTGTCCTCGTCATTCATCTTCATGTCACAGAGCTCATTCTTCAGACTCATAACTTGTCCAATGTTTCTGACCAAGAAGAAATTTGTTAGGGCATCGTACATCTTCTTCGATGAGTCCATGTGGGAGATGTAGGGTATCAAGTGGTCTTTTATAGATTCCACTATGATACTCATATCATTGATGTCACCGTCTTTGAACTTCTTCATAACTGCAACGTTCTGTGGTTTCTTCTCTTTTCCTTCTTCAAAAATTGGTTCCACGATCTTTCCTTTCACAATATTCAACACTTTATTCTTGGCAAGGATGAGGTCAATCCTTGTCTTCCATGCTCTGAAGTTAGAAGCTCCATCTAACTTGTTCTCTGAATTCATATAATAAGTCATGGTTACTTTGACTTGGTCAAACCCTAGATTTGACCACAAACTCAAACTTGATGTCTTGGCTTGCTGAGAGTACTAGGAGATGCGCTAGGCTAGGGCACACTGATCTGTCTAGATATTAGGTCAATCTCTTCACTTAAGGTGTCTCGATGAGAGGATTATGGTTTCTGCAACTGCACCTGCTAGTAACCCTAGCGGCAATGCTTTGGTGACTGCTCCTGCTAGAAACCCTAGCGGAAGTTCTTCAACAAGCTTAATATCCTTCTGGCTATGTTTCCGTCCAGTAGTTATACTGAATGAAGGAGGTGTGGGCCCATAAACTATTAGAATATAATGGATGTGATCATTTTACCATTGAAAATATCTCTTTTGTCACCCAACCATAGGCCGAAGCCACCCTCCGAGCACCTTAACCTTGATAGAGAATCACTTCGGAAGCAAACCCTAGGCTAGATAGCCAAACAAAGGGTAGCGCACCTTTCCCCAAGGATAGCGCACCAACGAGAGCTTATTAGATAGTCCAAACCCTAGCCAAGAGATAGTCCAAGTGTAACTGCTAGCTGTAGCAGCTGCAACGGAAACTCTCCTCCAAACCTGCATAGAAACTAGGCAAATGTAGTGCGCACAAGTGTTGCTCTGCAATTCTGAGACTACTTGCTAGAATGAGAACTGGCCTCCTATATTTATACTAATTCTGGCTAACTACCTGGGCCAACTTCTCATTTTGGGTATTTGTCTATTCAGTATATATTATTATTTTTGGTCGACTTCTTCTCTTGGAGGCTAATAACCTAATATAAATTATCTTCTTGAGCCAACAAGTATTCTAGGGTTATTAGCCAACTCATTAGGGTTTCTTCTTTCTTCCCGGATTATTCTATCCTTGTCAGGTTTACACGTGGAGGTAAATACCTCCCGCAGCTACCATAATATCAACATGAAGGGCGTGGGTTTTTTCATTACTTTTCAAAGAGGGAAAGCACTCATATGTCCAAAGAAATCTAGCCCAGACAGTGCAGTAGTCGTTAGGGTTAGATAAGGAACTTTATACAGGTTGCAGGGAAATATTTTTCAAACCTTGGCACAGGATAGTGACAGTCTATGTGAGTTGTGGCATGGGATTTTGGGACACCTACACTATAGGGATTTTCTGATTCTGAGGGGGATTGTTACAGGTCTTCCAGAGTTCATGATTGAGCAAAAGGGAGTGTGTAAAGGGTGTGCATGTGGAAAGAATGCCAAGGATACTTTTCCTAGCAACAAGATTAGGTCCAAAGGGATCTTGGATCTTTCAAATGTGAGGGGTTTGATATCATTTGAATCATTATAGGGATCATCATACTATTTGACATTTATTGATGACTTTTCCAGGAAAACTTGGATCTTATTTATCAAGGCCAAGGATGAGGTCTCCAGCCGGTTCAGAGAGTTTAGGGATTAGGTAGAGAACCATACATGTAAAAATATCAAGGTCTTGAGGTCCGATAATGGGGGAGATTACACCTCCAATGACTTCAAGGATTTTTGCAAGAAGGAAAGGATCAAGAGGGATTTGACAATCTCATACAACCCTCAGCAGAATGGGGTTGTTGAGTGAAATAATCAGTCCTTCATCGGTTCTTCCAGGGATATGGTACATGACCAGAATGTTTCTATGTTCTTGTGGGAAGAGGCATGTAACACGGCGGTTTATGTGCAGAACATGAGTCGTGACAAGATATTGGGGGAAAAGACTCCAGAGGAGGCATTCTCAGGAGTGAAGCCATATATTGGTCATTTGAGGATCTTTGGTTGTCCAATTTACATCCATGTGCCTATGGACAAGAGGACAAAGCTAGAGCCTTCAGGAAAGAAGGGTATATTTGTGGGGTACAGTGAGACCTAAAAGGCTTACAGGATCTTCATTATAGTGCAATGGAAGACAATTGAGAGTAGATATGTTAATTTCGAGGAGAACTTGGCATCTAGGAGTACTCAAGAGTCATTAGTAGTGACAGAGGATGAAAAGCAGAAGGCTCTAAAGGATGAGCAGTAGTCATCAGTTCAGACTTCAAGTGACGAGGAGGATTTATCCCATTCCAATCATGTCAAGAGACCTAGGTGGCTATTGCATACATTGAGGGATGTTGTTGAGGCTCCAAGGAGTGAAGTCAAAGAGCGTAGGCTTTCGAAGAAGTTTCTGAACTATATGGCACTTATGAGTAGCACCATTGATGTTGAGACTTCCATTTTTGAGGAAGTAGCATATTAGTAGGTATGGGGAGATTCCATGGTAGAGAATTACACCTCTATTATGAGGAATGATGTTTGGGACATAGTGTCGAGATCGGAGGAGAAGTCAGTTGTGAGTTCTAGGTGACTCTACAAGATCAAGCATGTTTCGGATGGTAGAATAGATAATTTCAAGGTGAGGTTTGTGGTGAGAGGGTTCTCCCAGAAAAAGTGAGTGGACTACGAGGAGACATTTTCTTCAGTCGTCAGGTATTCTTCTATTTGAGATATTATTTCTATTGCTTCATTTATGAGGTGGAGGATACATCAAATGGATGTGAAAACAAATTTCATCAATGGGATCATTGAGGAGGAAGTAAACATGGAGAAACCTCAAGGATTTGAGGTATATGGGAGGGATTCTCATGTGTGTAGGCTTAATAAATCCTTGTACGGACTCAAAAAGGCACCCATGGCATGGTATTCTAGGATTGATGGATACTTGTAGAGTAGGGTATTTACCAAGAGTGAGGTGGGTCCTAACTTATACTTCATACTTTTTGGAGAGGATCCTCTCATATTGGTTTTGTACGTTGATGATTTATTTATCATGGGTGTAGAGGAGATTATTGCATGGTGAAAAGTAGATTTATCTAGTGAGTTCGAGATGAAGGACATTGGATTGATGCATCATTTCTTGGGGTTATAGGTATGGCAGGTATTGGGAGACATCTTCCTTGGACAAGGGAAGAATGCAGTAAATATCTTGAAGAGATTCAGGATGGAGGACTGTAAACTGATGGCTACGCCTATCGTTACCAAACTGAAGAATATTGACACTTCAGATTCAGAGTTGGTGGATCCCAAGAAATACAGGCAACTGATAGGGTCCTTGATGTATTTGGTCAACACCAGGCCATATATTTGTTTTGTTGTGAACACCTTGAGTCAGTTCATGGTGAAGTTGAGGCAGGTGCATTGCATCACAACGAAACATGTGAGCAGGTATTTGAGAGGTACAGTGGAGTATGGATTGAGATATATTGGAGGAAATGGAGTGGAGTTTCAAGGATATACAGACTCATATTGGGAAAGAAATATAGTAGACAGAAAGAGCACCTCTGGGTGCTACTCCAGCTTGGGATCATTAGTGATTACTTGGTTCATCATGAAGTAGACTTTTGTAGCACTCAATTCAACAGAGGCAAAGTATATGGAAACAATTATGGCTAGTTGTGAAGGCATTTGGCTTCACAAATTGCTTACAGATTTATTTGATTTGGATTTGGAGCCTACGGTGATATATTGTGATAATCAAAATTGTATCAAGCTCTTGGAGAATCCAGTATTCCATGACAAGTCCAAGCATATTGAGATCAGACATCACTTCATCCAAGATAGGATCCAAAAGGGAGCAGTGAAGCTTCAGTATATTTCCACGAATGAGCAGGTTACATATATTCTGACCAAGCCCTTGGAGAAAGGGAAGTTTGTATTCTTCAGAGAAAGACTTGGAGTGGTGTAGAATGCCTTCCTCACTAAGAGGGAGTGTTGATTCTTGTGGTAGCATCGGAAAGGTATTTTCACATATGTTTATGTGTCTAGATGTGTGGAAATCATCCAAATCCTTCTACTTGGTAACTTTACTTTAATTAAAGGAATTATTAAAGTAAGTTTCTTTTATTAATTAATTAATTATGTAATTAGTTAATTGAGTTATTTGAGGATAGTGATAAAAGTACTTAGCTATGCTTTTAGTGATAAAAGTACTTAGCTATGATAAAAGTGATAAAAGTACTTAGCAACTGGCCCTATATTTTCTAATATCTAAAAAGGCCCACAATATCTCACTGCCAATTTTGGGCAACTTTCCAACTTTAGCAAGCTTCTCTTGGCTTGAACTTTTAAAAATACATGCTCTCCCACTTTGAATTCTTTATGTGTTCTTATTTTATCGACATAGCTATTTTTCATGTCTTGTGAAACTTTCAAATTATGCATGATCTTTCCATTTTTTCTTCCATTTCCCTTAACAATTCTTGCCCAATTATGGCTATGTATATTGGTTTATTCCAACTTATTGGTGTGTTGAATTTTCTACCATACAATGCTTCAAACGGACTCATCTTCAATGATTCTCGATACCCATTATTGTAAGCAAACTCAACTAAAAGGATATAGTCCTCCCACCTAGAAGGCTTGTCCATTATATACATTCTCAACATATCTTTAATTATCTGATTAATCATTTATGTCTTCCCATCTGACTCTGGGTGATATGATGTACTAAAATTCAAATTGGTCCAAAATCCTTTAAACAACCCCTTCCAAAAATTGGAAGTAAACTTGGGATCTCAGTCTGAAACTATTTCCTTAGGCACACCATGTAGCCTAGCAATTTCTCTCATATAATTTTTTGTAATATTGGTTTCCTTATGAGTTACTTTTACATGAATGAAATGTGCAGTGTCTTTAAGCTTTTCCACCATGTGATGGAATCATGTTGCCTTGTTGTCCTGGCCAATTTGGTAATGAAATCGATAGTAACAACTTCCCATTTCCATTCAGGAATTGGAAATGGTTGCAACAATCCTGTTGGATGTTTGTGCTCATCATTTACCTTCCATTGTTCCATGCATATAGCCAAATAATCATTGACATCTCTCTTCATACCAGACCAAAAATATTGGCCTCTTACAGCTGTAATAGTTTTCTGGTATCCTGGATGTCCAGTGTATGGAACATGGTGCATCTCCTTCAAAATTGAATTTCTCAATTCCCAAGAATTGATAACTTAAACTCTTTTTCAAAATAAGAGGATCCCATCCTCTTCTATCCTGTAAGGATTCCATCATTTGATGGAGAGAGAAAGAAAGGAGAAGATGTAGAAGTTTCGCTAGTATCTTTGAACACCCCATTCATCAAACACATAAATGTAGCAGGTGCATTTGTCAACCCAAAAGGTACCACTACAGATTCATAGTGTCCATACCTTTTCCTAAATGTTGTTTTGATAGTATATTCTTCTTTGATTTTCACTTGATGATATCCTGACCTCAAGTCGATCTCAGAAAATATCTTTGCTCCTTTCAGTTGATCAAAAAGATCATCAATCCTTAGGAAAGGATATTTGTTCTTGACTGTAACCTCGTTTAGTTGTTTGAAGTTGATACACAACCTCATCATTCCATTTTTTTCCTTGACAAAAATAACTGGGTCACCCCAAGGAGAAACACTTAGGAGTATGTACCCATTTTTCAACAACACGTCTAGTTTCATTTGAAACTCTTTTAGCTATGGCATGCTCATTATGTAGGTATTTTTGGGAACTGGGACATCTCCAAGCATTAATTCAATAGAGAAATCTATATCCCTCTTTGTGGAAATCCTGGAAACTCCCCAAAAACATCTTCATATTCTTTCAATATTGGATAATCTTCAAGTCTTGGCTCATTATCCTTCATTGGCTCTTCCATATGGGTTGCATATATCTGGCACCCTTTTCTAAAAGTTATTTCCAACTGCAATGTTGAAATAGCTCGGAAAGATATAAGCCTTGGAATACCTTGCATTATCCTTGAATTCCCTTCCTCATCAAGCCATGTGAAATCCTTGTTATAACAATCTAAGACATCAAGATACTTTTCTAGCCAATCCATACCAATGAAGTAGTCATAATACCCAAGCGGTATGATGTTCAAATCTTCCTTAGTGTTAATTCCATTCATGTTTATTGGGAAATCATTAACAATATCATTAATTATTCTATTGGTTCTGGTAGCTATCTTAACTAACCAAGAATTTTCATGCTTACTTTCTTCAATTTAAATATTTCAACTAGATTTGGATCTATATATCTATGAATAGCTCCATAATCAATCAAAATAGCTATGGGTTGATTATCAATCTTACCTTCCACTTCAAACATGTGGGATTTATAGTCTACTTGTCTATTGTCCAAGGCTACATAGATCGTTGGCATGCTTCTTCCCATGTCCTCTATTGTCTCCTCTTGCTTGATGTTATGCATAGTCCTCATCCTATCTCCCCGGTGAAGACAATATTTATACATGTGATCTCCTTCACATCCCACCACTTTATGGGCTACTTTCTTGGCCTCTTTCTGAAGGAATCTGTCATTTTCTTATTACCTTGAGATGGATGCCCTTGTTGATGTGCTTAAGAACTATTCCTGGTGAAAGGTGGCTTGAAATGTTTCTTCCTTTGATCCATCTTGTCATCCCAAGCCTTTTGGAAAGTTGCCCTTTCTTTGTTCTGCTCATACAAATACTTAGCCTTTCTCATGGATTTTTCTAACTTCTTGGGCTCATCAAACTAAATTTTATCCTTGTATAAGGATGGCAGTCCACACGGGAACCTCTAAATTTTGACCATCTCATCTCTAATGAAACTCACATACCTGAGGGTTTCCAAGAATTTCCTCTCATATTCATCCATGGTCATGTTCCCAAGTTTGATTTCAAAGAAATCTTGCATCTTCTTGTCATAATATTTCTCTAACAAGTACTACTACAAGAAATATTTATTGAACTACTTCCAAGAAATTTTCTTCTCATCGAGGTGCTTAACTTGCTTCAGTTGATCCCGCCACATAGATTATTTTCCTTGAAGATGGTAGGCTATAATTCGGGACTCTACATTTGATAAGTAATCATGCAACTGGAAATATTTCCTCATTCCCAGCAACCATGCTTCTGCATCTTCTCCTTTATTTCTCTCTCCATCAAATGATGGTGGCTTGATTTTCCTTAGCTCACCATGCAAGTTATCTGACCCATGTCTCCTCCTCTAATGTCTAATAGGATACATATTTGGACTTCTTACCAACCTTGAACGTGCATATTCTCTTCAAGTTGATTTCCTTATGGATTGATGATGTTGTCGTCTCAATCCTCCATGATCATCCCTCCTATCATGAGATCTAGATACTTCCACTTGCCTTGCACTAGCTTCTTGTCTTGTGCCAAAATATTTTTTGACTTGCTTCTAAATCATATCCAGGATTTGTAGTATCTACTCCTGATCTTTCATAATATTTTTATTATCAACCCTATAGCTCTGCACTTTTCTTTATGGGATTCTCATAGTTACAACCTCCTACCTATCCCTTCTTCCATTAGACTCTGTCTCGACATTTCCTAGGATGACATGCAGATCTATGATCTATTCTTCATGGTTGTAAGACCCTTGTGCATCCTCCATATCTTTAGTTTTCTTATAAGAACTAAAGTCTTATTTCTTGTACCTCTAATTCTACAAGAAATGTGCATGTAATAATTATCGGTATCACATGCACACTATAAAACATTCTATTAATTAGAATAAAGGCTATTATTCACATAAATTTATGAATAGCATAATGCACCAAGTAAAAATATTATTCCCTAAACATGTTCTTCTCTGAAACAGTTCTCCAACGGTTGTACTCATGTCTCATTCTAAGTTCGAAGTGAAAAGTTACAACATCCACAAGCTGCAATTTCCATCACTTACTGCTATAGAATTGATTTATTACTTTTTAAGATAATTTTAGTAACTAATTCAAAATTTTGGGTTTATATTTGTCTTCTCCTTCTCAATACATTTCCATTGACTATTCATTTGCTAAAATCTTAGCTCGGAGCTAAAAGTTATGGTCTGGATAAGTTTAGACTATTTTTCCCATTTTATCCTTGTATGTTGCAGGTATTTTATTTATCTTCCTGTACATTTTTACATACCTAGATTCCAAATCTTGCTCCATGGTTGTCTTATATGGTTCATAATATTTCTATAGACTACTCTTGAGCCCCAAACAGACTTTTGAGCAAGGAGTTATTCCTTCTGGAAGTAAATTGGCGTTGAAATGTTACCTTAATTGTTTCAACTATAGCTTTCTCCTATGAGCCATGTTTTGCGTCCTGAGTAGCTCGTTGGAAAGCTCTCTTTGATTTATTTTATTTAAGCTATAGAGACAAGTGTACAGAACCATATTATGTTCTCATGGATTTTGATTTCCCAAAAATGTCGTTTAGGCCCTCAAAATCACTCTGCAAGTTAATGACCTTCGAAAATCACAAAATTTCATATAAAAATTTGGTTTTTTTTGTTGTTTTTTGTTGTTTTAACATTCTTTTAATCTAAGTCGTAGATCTCAAATCGGAATAAATCTCAACTATTTATCTGAACTCTATCAGTGATCGATAATCAGTGTTTTCCTTTGGACGCACACAAAACTTTTCCAAAACTTTTGACCTGACCATCGACCATCGGCCCTTTCCTTTGGAAACCAATTCGCAATACATCACTAAACCAACCAACCCAACCATCGATCATTGGCCATCGGTGATTTTCATTGATGTTGATGTGGCATGACACGTAAAATATAACATGGTACTCTGGCTAATGTGGTATGACACGTGGATGTTTTCGTAGCATAACATGTCATCACACCCTTCCTTTATCGATGATTGGTAACTTTTCTCGAGTGAACTAAACACCTCGCAAATGTTGCCGACCCCCAACCATCAGCCATCAGTGATCGACTCTTTCTCTTGCTCGATCGAAACACTTTTCTAAAATGATTGACCCGACCATCAATCGTCAGCAATTTTTGTTGGCAGCTAAAACACTTTTCCAATTCGGTCGACCCGACCATCAGTCATAGATGAATTCTCTTGGACAAATATAACACTTAGAATTTTTTTATCAAATCCCTAATGAATTTGGACCGTCGATCTACCATTCAAAATGATCTCGGTTATTTATCCATAAAACTTCACCCAACTCTACTAACAAGTCTCGACCATCGATTTGCTCTATTTTCCAAGCTCTTAAAGAAAATATTGATCGTTGATTGGCTAAAATGAATCCATATTGTCGATCTGTCTCATTTTCCCAATTGTTGAAAATGAACCTCAACCGTTGATCTACTCAACCTTGAAAAACTTTGGAAACCTGACAAATTTTTAATAAAATCATGATGAATCTGGGCTTTTGACCTCAAGATCAAATGTAATCTTGGCCATCGATTCATCAAGCTCTCCCAATTCCTTCGGTCACCATTAGAACATGAATTTTGACCGTGTAGGTTGAATCTAACTCTGTGATCTGACTGATCGATGCCATTAAACCTCTTAAATAGTTCTGAGGTATTTGAAACTCAAATTTTCTCACAAATTTGGGGATTTTACTCGGATTTTTCAGCGTTTTCCCCAAATTCATCACAACTCAAAATATGTAACAATGAATTTGTCCAAATTCACATTGGTTCTTGGCCCATATGGGTCTAGTACTGAACCTTTCTCTAATACCACTTTGTAAATCACCCATCCCCAAGTTGGATCAAGTTACTACTAAAACAACCCAATAAAATTTTCAGCTACCAATTCTAAATGCGGAAATAATACACAGCATGAAATTCAAGCTCATTAAACTATCCATACTAAATAAAAATGTAAATGAAATTACTCTTATTATGCACAACAACATCTAAATACATACAACTTCATTCAACCATTAAATAGATATTTGAATGCATCTTTTTTCTTACAACACGCAACAATAACCATGAAAACTCAAAGTAAAAAGCACAACAACTATATCAGTACTTAACATGAATAAACATACAAAATAAGAACACTTATCTTAAGAAATATGAAACATGTTGCAGAGGATGGATGTTCCACCTAAATGTAGACTTTTTTTTCCAATTCTCCACAGCAAGTCACTCCTAAGTTGGGGCTATGAATCCACGAGAGATGGTGGTTCCTAAGGTTGGATAATGTCCCCCTCTTAACAGTCTATTCCCACAACTAATTCCAGTCCACTATATCTCTTCCCCGCAACATGTACAACCCAAGGGATGGAATCCCCCTTCACTTCTCACAGTCCCTCAAGCCTTTCCACTCCCCTCCAGCACTTCCAACATAGGTCTGGCAAGAAATCTCTCTGTTGGGACCTCAGGAATTTTGTAGCTGCAACACGAGTTCTCCTAGTATCAAAACATGTGCTTCCCTTGACGAAATTCAAAAAGAACGTTACTCACAGGACTATATCCTCTTTATCTATGAAATTAAAACTCTAAATAGCTGTCAAATATGCCCACAATAGTTGATTTCAAGCTTCAAATCTGAGAACTCCTTTGCTTCCAAGAAAACTCCATGTATAAACAACTCTCCATGCAAAAATGTGAATGAATAATTTTGTCTCCTACCCATCCGAATTTCCCCTCTTTCTCTTGTGTGCTTGACTTACACTCTTCCTCGAGTTGATTGTACTCAACCCCCATGCTCTAAGTAACTATGGGATGTGACTTCTCACACCCACCCTCTTACATGAGTTCAATGATTGGGCTCTAGAACACTCAACAGATAATAGAAGGTTCATGGTGAGGATAATTTAAAAAGAAATGGGTTGGGTCTAATAAATATGGGTAAACTCTCCCCCCCTTGGACCCCTTCCCTGTCTTATGGAAACTAAGCCCCCAAATCTATGTATGTGTCCTTTTGTATATGGCAATACATTTTATTCATTATATTCAATTTTCATCATTTACATATTACATCGCTTGTCCCTCAGCCATATATTACATTTAATATATACATTGCTATTTTGGGCTTTGAAAACGTGGATGTTACAGGACAACTACCTTTCAAATGCAATACCTGGCATGAATACGGGCATTTTTCCAAAAACTACCTGACATTAGTTATAGAACAAGCCTCGCTTGAGTCCAGTGAATAGTGGCATCTTCCTAGGAAGAAACAACAAGTGCCTAACTATGGAATTCAGTCGCAACAAGGAAATAGTCAACCCACTACATCCCATCCCCTTATTCCAAACCTTGAGAAATAATCACACCCCCCTTCTAGGGCAGGGCCTATGGGGAATGAAATAGTATCCAGTAGCAATAGATACAAATCCCTATCCAAAAACATGGAGGTCCCCCTCCCAGAAAATCAAAATGACCCTAACAAAAATGGAGAGTCAGTATCAGCAGGAAATGAAAGTCCCTTGTATTCCCATCTATCCCCTGAACGTGTTCAGATGGGGTAAAATGACCCTCCCCACCAAATCCTTGCTATAGGGGTGGACCTCCCTGACATCCCTGAAGAATAAATTATATCATAGGACTCTACAGACAAAATTGATAAATATTTAGGTGAAAGTGCACCTACCAGAAAGGTTGGAAGAAGGACCAACCGACATAAATGGGAAGTGGAAGCAAATAAAGAAAAAGACTAGGCCACCCAAGGCAATCTTGATGGATTTTTCATAAAATAACCAAGAGAAATAAGGAATACTAGTGGATCTAACCCTCCCAAGGGTGGGATCCCCAAACACCATACCAAATAATGAAGATAATCTCTTTGAATTATAGGGGCTATGGTAGCCTGAACAAGTTGGGTACAATAAAGGATTTGATCAAGTTATAAAGGCCCCATGTGCTCCTACTATAGGAGAGGAAGTTGAAGGACTCTGGTGTCCTTAGGGAAAGTAAATACTTATGGCACTCATGTAGTCAGTTCTAGGGGAGATTTAGGAGGTCTGTGTACCCTCTGGAACCCCAAGTTGTTTCAATTCAAGTTCAGTCATTCTACTCCTCATTGGCTCCTAGTAAACTTAACTCACCTTCCCACGGGAAAATTGGTCTCCATTATCAACTTTTATATGCCAAATAATACCTAAGAAAAAGCTTCATACTAGACCTCCCTCATGGATCTTTATGATTTGGGAATTTGATCAAATTGCATCATTGTAGGAGACTCCAACACTACTTTGTTGAAAAAAGAAAAGAAAGGGGGAAACATTGTCAAAAACATTGTCAGGGACCCCTTCAGATAAAATATGGAGGATTTAATTTCCCTACTCAATCTATCATATGTTAATCCATCCAAGGGTAGGTTCACTTGGTCCAATAGACGAATTGTCCCAGGTCACATTATGGCTAGGTTAGACATATTCTTGGAAAGTATTCATTTCTGGTGGACTCTTTTTCTTTGTCTTCTTCTATTCTATCTTGGAGTGGCTCAAAAAATCGCCCAATTACCCTTCTCCTCTCGGACCCTGTGGATTGGGGCCCCATTCCCTTCCATTGCAATCCCCTCTAGTTATATGTGGTAGAAATAATAGGTGTGCTCGTTTAACCATAGACAATATAGCAATATTGTCACCCAACCATAGGCCGAAGCCACCCTCGAGCACCTTAACCTTGAAAAAAAGAATAATTATGGAAGCAAACCCTAGATCCAAAAGCCAATAAAGGTAGCGTACCACTCTCCAGAGCTAGTGTACCAAGCAAAAATTCCAAACCATAACCAAGAGAAAGTCCAAACCTAAAATTGAAAATACTAGTTGCAGTGTCTGCAACTACAGCTACTCTCCAAACTTGTGCACTTACTAAATTTCTACAGTTGTGAGCTATATGTGTCCAAATGAGCTCTTGCATCATGTATTTATACCGCTCTTCCTTAGCTGTCTGGGCCGACTTCTCTTTCTGGTGGCTAAAAAACTCAATATTAATTATTTTCTTTAGTCGACTTGTCTTCTAGGGTTATGTCCAATGCTTTAGGGTTTCTTCTTGCTTCCCATAATATTCTATTCTTGTCAGGGTTACACATGGAGGTTTAATACCTCCCGCAACTACCATAATATCAACACTCCCTCCTAGCTAGGGAGGTATTGAAAGAAATGGTCTTGAGCACAAACATACCATTCGACCGGTAGCATCATCATAGCCACACAGGCTATCCCATGATTAAATCATGAGCACCATCATCACTATCAATATCATCTGATAGCATCAACTGTATCATCTCTCGAAACCATACTTCATCTAAGTAATCAGGCATGATGTTGAATAAGTCACTCACTCCATAGAGTGATACAAGAACTATTCTTCTAATCCAGACATATGTCCTAGAAGAATAATTTTTCCAACATATGTTGGAAGCCATGCCATGGGCTATAAGGACTATTATTCTAATCTGAACATACGTCCTAGAAGAATAATTGTCCTAAACCATTTTCCTCCTAGAGAATATATGTCCACCAGCACATTGACTATCCATCTAGCTGGTAATAATTTCCAACACTACTGATAGTCTTTGTGGCAATCAAAACAATGACATTCAATAGAACACAATTGTGTCTATCCATAGTAGTACACAACTACTATCTAGTGGTACACAACCACACCAAGTAGCACACGACTATTTAACTAGTGACACATAATCACAACTAGTGGAACACATCCACCACGATGGATTACAGCTATTTTTCAGAGACATACAGTCTCCACAGTAATCATATCATCTGATATCAACCTGCATAAAAATATCATGATACAAACTGAGTCATCTAGGTCATTCTTCCACTTACATCTGTGAGATTTGGAAAAGCATCTGCCCTTAGGAGGTAAAACATTAGCCATGGGTTATCTGGACTATTCTTCTCAAGCATAGAAGAATAATTGTCCCTAATTTCTAAGCCTGGACCATTCACCTAACTGGGCCATTCCTTCGGCACTAATCATAGTTCAACCTAGAGATAATGAGTTTGCCCTAGGGAATGCATGTCCCTTATTGTTGAATCTAGACCATTCACCTAAATGGGCCATTCCTCCAGCACTAATCATAGTGTAACCTGGATAGAATGATTCTTCCCTGGGGAATGATTGTATGTAGCATTTCCTAATGGAAATGATTGTCCTGCACCAACCTCCAAAACAGACCATTCTTCGAAAATTCTCACAACTATGAACTTCGAAAGAATGACTGCCTGACGAGGTAGACCATTCTACTTGACCACTACTCAGAGTGACTGCCAAGAAGAATGCATGTCCTAGACCATTCGCCCACACTGGACACAAGGGTAATCATTGTCTATGGTACATCAGCAATCTATCGGACCATTTTCATTACGAAAATGATTGTCCAATCTGGACCATTTTCCGAACTGAAAAATGTTGTCCGTCGAAAATCTCAAACCACTTTCCGAACTGGAAAGGAACTGCTCATCCTGGACCATTTTTCAAACTGAAAAATGATTATCCATAAATCAATAACATATCAGTGCTCCCTCCCAACCTGGGAGTAATCTCTTCCTTTTTCAATAAGAAATTTGTCTCCATGAGCCACAACTTGTTTCTTGAGTATGCAAACTTTCATATTGGACAGAGGTTTTACCAAAATATTTGTTATCTACTCATCTATGGAGATATATTGGAGAACCACTTCTCTTTTCTAGACTTCATCACGGAGAATATAATACTTGATCTCAATGTAATTTGGTCTGTCATGAACACTGTTTTTCTCTGAAGGCTTCATATAGCTCTGATCATTACAATATATCATGGTCGAATTCAGCACTTTTGTTTCCTACTAGCTCATGACATCGTGGCAAGGCTCAAACTGAAACATATCCAAGTAGCACTTCTTCTGTCATCATGAGAGTTTTCCATGGATTAGCAATCCATCATCCTAGACTTTTGAGTAACTATTCGGATACACTATCTTTGTCATAGAAGATTTTCACCACGCTTATGTTGTATATGAGATACTCTGCATCAAGTTGTTTGAATCCATACAAGGTCTTCTTATATCTGCATACATGGGTCTCTTTCTGGTATAAGCTTCTTTCTCACTTGATTTATTGGGAAGAACATTCTTTTACATTTAAATTCCAATCCATGGATACTACAAGAGGTATATATGGTTTACTGGAACAAGTTGTTGTCATAGTCTTCCCCCTCCTTCTGGAAGAAACTCTGAATCTTGCAATGCTTCCATTCATAAGTATTTTTCACATTTTCTTACATACATTGTTCTTTATCATAACTTCCATTTCTTCTACTTGATTGCTTCTTAGTGGGTTCAAACCAAGCTAGTAATCTTGTGATACTCGGTACAATAACTAGTTTTTCTTGCTTTTCTTTATTTATTGGAATCTTCATGTTCTTCCTCATGTCTCTCTTTAGCTCTTAGGTCCATGGGTTCTTCTATATGCCCTGAAGATTCCAACTTATTCCCTTCATCATAGAATCATGGATGTAGATGGACAACCGAGGATACTTTAAAGATTATTTTCGAATAAGACTTCTTCTAGAGTCAAACTAAACATGTGTTACTTATCATGGCTGCTACTTTCAATTGGAACATGGAGAAATACTTCATAATCCTCAATGGATCATATCATTTAGGATTAGCTCCCTCCTAATCCTTGCTTCATGAATGAATGCATGCTCTTCTTTTGGAATTTTTTAATCATCTCCCTTCATCTAAGAGAGTACACGCTTCTTTCTGCATCCTTATTGCCTTATGCAAAGTGTCACAAGTCTTTTTCTAATTTCCTCTTGATTGTTGACTTCTTTCTGTTTTGACTTTTTATGGGTCTCTTCAAGTTTGATTCTTATTTCGTCTTATCCGGTCATTGTTACTTATATAATAGCTTCCACGGGAATTGTTACCAAGGGTTGTCGACGTACTTTATCTTTTCATGTGTATTGCTTGACTTGTAGTCTTCGTGATAGGCAAACCTTATCTTATTATTCTTCCATAGGTATTGTTTCACTTGAACATCTTATATTCTAAGAAATAGATATTCAAGATATGTACAGAAACTATGTAAACATGGTTTGTACAAGAACTTTGAAGAATATTGTTACCTTGACTTAGAAGAAGAAGTATGTTTTATCCTGCTTGTCCTTCTTTGAGGGTTCCCTTTCTTCGGCAACTAATGCTTCGTTTGTTTCCTTCCTTAAGACAAACTTCCTCTTATTCCTGAAATTCTTGAATTTTGTTGTGAAGGCTTGATCATCATATTTCTTTTGGGATTCATCTTTTATGCTAATCCTTGATTCTTATTATGCACAACAAGTCCAAAGTTCTTCAAATGTGAGATACTCCTTTCTTGTGTTCATGCTTGTGAAAAATGCATCCCATGTCTTGGGAAGGCTATTGAGTACTATATTTACTAGTTCCTTGAAATGATTTCTTCAATAGCTTGTGGTTGATCTCTTAACTGAGAGATTCTCACAAAGTATGATGTTATGCTTTCATCATCATTCATTTTCATGTCATGAAGCTCATTCTTCAGACTCTTTACTTATCCAATGTTTTTGAATGAGAAGATATTAGTTAGGGCATCGTACATCTTCTTATATGAGTCAAGATGAGAGATGTAGGGTATCAAGTGGTCTTTTACAGAGTCCACTATGATACTCATGGAATTGATGTCATTGTCCTTCAACTTCTCCATAACTGCAACTTTCTAAGGTTCCTTCTCTTTTCCTTCTTCAAACTATGGTTCCATGATCTTTCCTTTCGAACCATCTTTCCTTTCACGATATCCAACACTTTATTATTGGAAAGGATGAGGTCAATCCTTGTCTTCCATGCTCTGAAGTTAGAATCCCCTTCTAACTTGTTTTCTAACTTCATAGAGTTAGTCATGACTACTTTGACTTGGTCAACCTTTGACTTTGACCAAAAACTCAAACTTGATGTCTTAGCTTGTTGAGATTACCAGGAGGTGTGATAGGTTAGGGCACACTAGGCTATCCATAAATTAGGTCAATCTCTTAACTTAAGTTGCCTTAACAAGAGGATTAGGGTTTTGTTGCTATAGCAAAAAATTTGACTGCAACTGCAACTATAGCCTAGCAAAATCCTCCCAATATATCTTCCAGCGATTAGACTATCTGAAGATAGTGTGGGCCCATAACCTGTTAGAAATAATAGGTATGCTCGTTTAACCATAGACAATATATCAATATTGTCACCCAAACATAGGCCGAAGCCACCCCCGAGCACCTTAACCTTAACAAAGAGAATAATTCTGGAAGTAAAACCTATATCCAAAATCCAATCAAGGTATCATACCACTCTCCAGAGCTAGCATACCAAGCAGAAAGTCCAAACCATAACCAAGAGAAAGTCCAAGACTAAAATCGAAAATACTAGTTGCAGTAGATGCAGCTGCAACTGCTCTCCAAACTTGTGCACTTACTAAATTTCTATAGTTGCAAGCTGTGTGTGTCCAAATGAGCTTTGGCATCCTGTATTTATATTGCTCTTCCTTAGCTTTCTGAGCCGACTTCTCTTTCTGGAGGCTAAAAAACTCAATATTAATTATTTTATTTAGATGATTTGTCTTCTAGGGTTATGTCCAATGCTTTAGGGTTTCTTCTTGCTTCCCGGAATATTCTATTCTTGTCAGGATTACATGTGGAGGTTTAATACCTCCCACATCTACCATAATATCAACAATATGACCCCTCTTTCTTTGATATGGTTAAGCGTGCCTAGTGCAATTGGATCCCATGCTCCCTGATGTTCATATTGTTAGAAATTGCCAACTGTGGTCACTATTCTCTATGACAAGAACACAATGACCACCAAGAAGACCCAAGGATTCCTAAGCAACAAGAAAAGGACAAGTCGACCCTAAGAAAATCATGAAAAAATATTGTAAAAGTGAAATACAAATAGTAATGTGGAAATTGTACAAGTCGACCCCATTAGAAACATTATAAAATAAATATAATGACAAATTATGAGGTTGGCCCTAACCTACTATAGGTCGGCCCTAAACTAGTATAGGTCGTCCCTAACCTAAGGGACTGAATCACCATAAATAGAGGGGAGTCACACCCCATTAAACATAAACCAACTCAACCTAATCTGAGGTCTAAGGAAACATACAAGTTGCAGGTCTGAACCTTCATTTAGAGCAAGTCCGAGCCACTTTTGAGTTATTTCTGAGGCACTTTGACAACATGTCCACGGTTGGTTTTGGGGGCATGTCTGAGGATGTGTATGGAGCATAACCGTGACAGTCCTACCTGAGTCTCCTTTGTGAACAATCCTAGCAATGAACCCTAGTTTCTCTTGTAGACAATTTTCATGGTGTAGAAGAAGTGTAGATCCAAGTGCAAAAGAAAGGCAAATCTGAGGTTGTATTTGGGCAAAGTTAGAGGTTGAGTATTTGATGATCAGAGGGAATACATTTGGGATAAGATTGGAAGTTTTCCTAGCAATTCATTGTAGTGCCTTCTCAGTTATAAGATAAGTGTTGATATGTGGTCTTGTATATTGAATCAATGAGTTTCTTCTAGAGAAAATTTTGATGTATTTTTCCCCTGAGTTCGGGGTTTTCCCGAGGTATATATTGTGTCTCTTGTTCATGGTTAGATTTATGAGATCTTGTTGTTTGCATTGAATATGACTTTTGTATAAAAATTTAATAATTGTCAATATCTACAACAACACATGAAAAACTAACATGGTTTCAAAGAAGGACATAAACTCTTCCATGACACATTGGACTGAACTGGGAAATTGTGGAAAACATTTTCAAGCTCGTTGAGCATCTTAAGGTCACTTGAGGAAGAAGAGGGTCGAGTCCCATTTCACTAATCTGGAAATAGACTAAGCTCACTCCAAGGCTACCACAGTCAGATCAAGCCTATAAATGGCTATGTCGGCATCTTTTGTATGATCAAAGGCTTAAAGAAGGAAGACAACATCCCTTTGAAATCTAAATGGAGTCTTAGAATCAGGCCACAAGTCTAGGAACCTCACCTCATAACTAGTTCAAGGGTACTTTCTTAAGGCTTGAACAAAACCATGATTACAATAATCCTAATTATGCATGTATGCAGACTGAGTTTTCTCAAGAACAATTATTAATTATGAAGGATACCAAACCATCTTAAAGACTCTTCATCAAAATCAAATTTCAGATATGAGGTAAACTTAAGAGACCTGTTAAGGAGTAAGAATGTTTGGGTTCTGTTGAATAACCTTTCCCAAAACTTTCCTACACATCATGTTCATGACAGTCATTGTATGAAGGATACTTCATTTTTGTCAACCTCTTGGTATTTTGAAGACAACTTGAAAGAATATACATAACAACAAAGGCATATGAACTATGGAATTCATATACTTGCAAGTAGTAAAGAAATTGATGCTAACTACAACATTTGTTGAGTTGATTGTAACAATACTAGGAACCCTTGATTGCAAGGTCAAGTATGTAACCAGTCTATATTGTTTCATTGATTCGCAAATATTCATACCAGATCAGTTAAGAAGAAGTAGGGATTATGTATGCAATTATGAATATGCCTATTATTGTATCTCATGCTTTGGTATACATGTTATAGATCAGAAGGACAGATATGCTAGTTTGATTGACAATATTCAATTCACAATATATAATGGAAATTTGCATCAAACATGTTAGTCACCGCAATGCTAACTTGAAACCTACAACCTTTGAAGTATGATTACAATTTATAAAGGTTTAATGATAGTGTTTTCATTTCATATGGCCATAATAAGGACAAAATGGAGAGTATTTGGACAAGTGTCCCAGTGATTGTGACTATAAATAATTGTTGTAACAACAAGGTAAGGCCAGAAGTATTTTGGAAAACAACATTCAATGTATGTGAGCATTTAAAAACATAGATTGTAGCCTTGAGAACCATCTCTCTCAAGCACATGACAACTTAAGGTTTAAAGTGATAAAGTCACATATACCAACTTTGTTTCATGAATACATCCATGCCCAGACTCGTCATGCTTGAGACCTAGGTTATGATATGCATGATATCTATGCTTAAATTCTATGGAAGCTACAGAACGCAGCGTATCAGTCCTCGATGACAATTGAAAAACATGCAAAGATCATATGTCAAGTTCCATGCTTGTATGGAAACAAGTGTTCTTGAAGGCTAGTGCAAATCATTAAGGAGTATCATTACTCATCAAGACATTTCCCAAAAAAGCAAGCAGACTGAAGAACCGACAATGTACACTCCAGGTATGCACTTTTCATATTTGACTTCAATTTTAAAATTGTAAAATGGAAGTGGATGTTGTGCACTTAGTATTGTTTATCATTGTAAGTTGGGTCATTTTCTCTAGTTTGGGAACTCGGCAATTTGTTGGACCATTATCCATGGTACGGGAGTCCAATAAGCTCTCATTTGAGTCATTTATTATTTTTAGGCTGGGTTATTTTCCCAAATTTGGTAACCCATCAGATGTATTGTTGTAGTTGGGTTATTTTCCTAGTTAAGGAGCTGAGCAAGTTATTTTGGTAGTTGGGGCATTTCTCCCTAGTTTTGGGAATCCAACAATTTATTTTTTTGAGTCGGGCCATTGTCCCTGATACTGGAGTCCTAAAATTGTAATTGGGCCATTATTCTTGGTATGGGAGATCAATAGTGTTATGCATGTCATCTTTAGTATGTCTCACAGTGTCTTGCAATTTCCCAAAGAGAAGACATGGTTAATGAATAGTGAGGGCACCTGATAGAAAGCATAACATGGTAAAAGTCTCACTCATTTTTTCATGGTACCGGCACCAAGTATATCTAGAAGAGATACGACACCAGATATGATTTATAGGATCATGCAGACTCAGATAAATTCATGGCTCGGAGGGAGCCAGTTTTCTCATTCAGGGAGGCAGGCACCTGTTGACGGGCGAAATTGTTCGTCCGTCAATTGAGAGAGTGGAACCGGTCTGGGGTTGTCCAATAACCCAAGCCATTTGGAATGAACCACCCTGACGGGTTTAACGGCTTCGTTGGCCGCCCTAAGGTCTTAAGAAAACCAAAGAGAAAACTAATCTAACTAAAACAAATAAAACAAACTAAACTAACACTAAATACAAGAAACTAACTAAAACTAAATAAAAGAAACTAAACTAACTAAAACTAATAAAACTAAAAACTAACTAATACACTAATCTAATTAAAACAAACTATTAAATTAAACTAAAACTAAATATAAACTATTCTAACTATTCTATGCAATCTACTAATTATTATTACACTAACTCTATTAATTAGTTGTCTAATTACTAGCTATATTATAACTTATTCACAGATATACAATATAAACAATCTACAGATTTAATTAAAACCTACAAAACTCATGTGCTTTCTGTCCTAAGACAGCCAGATATGTTTTTTGATTTTATGATTTTATGATTTTATGAAAAAGAAATAAAATTTACTGAAATTAAACGATCTAATATATTTACTGAAATTAAACGATCTAATATAAATCTAACTAAAATTATATCTAAACTAAACTACTAATAAGAACAGTAAACAAGAAGTAACTAACTGACCTGGAAACGCTCCTAATTTGTCCCGTGTGTGATGACTCTGAAGCTGGTTGGCGGAAGTAAACTCGCACTGGTTAATCCAAAAGCTTTTCGTAAACGATAGGCTGCGCTGCTCTTTGAGTGGTTTACAGGACAAACAAGACATAAAAAATCATAACAATTATATGATTTATAAATTTCTGCAATAAGGGAAACCTGTTATGCAAAAACTTATATTTGATAATTCAACTTATGAAGAAGATAAACCTGTCATTCACAAACTGAATCAAACAATTGCTATGTTCTTTAAATACTAGGAAGAAACCAGATATGGATTGCAGTGATTAAATTATATCATTTGCACATGATTAAGATAGCTAAAGTAGTCATTAACCAGATACAAATTGATATACACAACATGAAACAAAATGTTGATATGATGAGAAGCTAAAGCTGTAACAAAACACCAAATTTTGTCTCAGTCTGTATTAAAACTCCATATCCTTGTTCTCCCACGAATGAGGATGAACATTATTACAAAAATCATAAGTATATATAAGTCTCTCCACAGGGTAAAACCTCCCTGTGGATAATATCAAATTGTTTTACATAATCTGGGAGATATCCCAAAATCAACTAAACTAGGAAACTAAAATGCAAGTGAAATCTTTGAAATATCCCCTAACTGCTCATCATATCCATTGTAATTTCGAATTCATCTGCAATAGACCAAAAATATCAAGTTAGAAAGATATTTTAGTAAAAAAAAACAATAAAAATCTAATCTTACAAACTTAGCTACAGAATCATCTGATTATGTAGCTAGTCTAAAATAGCATACAGGACCAGATAGAAATCAAATGAAATCTTTTTAAAATAATCCAATCCAATTTTCTTTTAATAAACATTCAAAACGAATCACTAATGACTCACATGATTTTATCATTCAAATTAAACAAAATCAACAGTGATTCAATCGAAACAGAGGTAGGAGTACTCTGTTTCACTGTTACCATAAAATCGGATCAACAGTAACAAGACTGTTTCAATTGAAATGAAATCAACAATGAGTGATATCGTATGTGATACGATCTAATCCAACATAGCTATAATGATATAACAAGAATTCATATCATTCAATCGAATGCATAGATGGAAAAATTGTTACGATTATGTGTAACGAAATCAAACTTCAACAGCATCGACCAAATCAAATTTTTGATTGACCCTTGCATAGGAAACAGGCAAGATCATGATCGCAATCTTAATAGAATCAACAGAAGTTATAATTATCAGCTGGGAAAATAATCAAATCACGACTGAGTTTAATTAAAGAAATGAATCGTGCATCTGGATATTGTTACTTTCGTTCCTCAAATCAAATTTATACAACATTTTCATTACAATACAAATCGAACTGATAACACGGTCGACTAAAACAATGCGAATCAATCGGTTGGGTATAACTGTTACGAATCGTATCTATTCACGATTTGGATGCATATAAAACAGAATCATATTAATCATAATCCAAACTGTATCCGAGCTGGTCGAAAGTCATATGTAAATCAAACTGAAACAGTTGACCATTATTGCCAGCCATATCGTATACAATATAACCAATTCGAATCGAAACATGGATTGTGTTCAAAATTGAAATACCAGAAACAACTTGTGTTTACAAAAGATAGAAACGATTTCAATTAGCAACAGAGTATCCAATTTAAGCCAAATCAAAACAATCAAATCCATACCACGATCAATCAAATCGAAGGAGATCTAATCAAAGCTAAACTGGGAAACGAATTTAATTAATCAAAACATCACTATGTACACAATGCATATAGTATGACAGAGAAAATCCAAACTGTAAACAGAGCTATGAGTTTTTTATATAAACATGTGATAGACATACCGGTGAGGCTGCTCGAGCTATGCCAATTTTGAATTCACGACCGCTGTAGCTGACTCCACATTCTTAAATAAAATAGAACCAGTCGTTCTCTGTTTCTTGTCAGTGGCTTGCAGCTCAGTCTTTTGACTAGTAAGCCGTGCAACTTGGTCCTCCAGAGAATGAATTCTGGACTGTAACATTGGCACATCGAGATAGTACCTCTCTAACCATGAGCCGCACTGATCACACGGTGGCGCTCATGGAGAGGGTTTGGATGAAGGATCGGGGACTTTACATGGCAGCTTGATGCTAGGGTAATCAGGGTTGTTTTGCAAGCAAGGTGGTAGATTTGACACGAAATCAAATGAGGGTTTGGCACACAGACCTTCCGAATAGGGATAATCACTTGCCAAAAAACGTTCAACCTCTGAATCAGAGTCCTCGCTCAACATGATAGGTTCAGGATTGACAGGGGTCTTAGGCTTGTTCCTTTCCATACGAGAGATTAAACGGGCATTCTTTTTGCCTTTGGAATTCGCAGCAGGTTTGGCTTTAGGTTTCTTTCCCACAGGCTTAACAGTCTCGGCATCCTTAGTCATAGAGTGGTGTAGGTCGGTAGGTGAGTCGGGTAAGGGTTTAGGTAATAGGATGTTGTAGGGTAGCGGGGGTACAGTCTTACCCTCGCTCACCACAGGTTTGTCAACCTGTGGAGGGTTTGAGTCTTCAAAGTTATTTCGAGCGAGGAAATCGGTCCAACAATCTTCGTGTAACCCCAAATGATAAACAACAATAATCTTAACCAGCCCATAGTGAAAAAGGTTGCTATCAGCCTGGTTCCTTTTGTATCTCTTAGACATTTTAAACAGGCTTCTATGCAAGTAATAAGGCATATTAAGCTCATAGCCCATGAAAACCATAAGCAAACGAAGGTGGTGTAAGAAAACAAAACCATACCGACCCTCGCAGGTGATAAATTGTTTGATTATCATAAGCAAATCGTGCCAACGTTGCTTGAGCATATTCGCGGGCAAACCTTTKTCACAGGAGCTAACCTTACGCGACTGGAAGAGCAATGTCCACGGGACCTCTTCCACTTTGAAATTCTTGGACCATCATTGTCCAGTGGCAGGCAGACTCGTAGCTAAACTGAGAAATTGCTTGCTAATTTCCAATTGGACATCCCCGACCTTGGCTCGACAGCCATCAAAGGTTAATGTGAATTGCCGACCCACGCAGGGATTAAAACCATCAAACTTTTGTATGAACGGGAGCCATCTAAATTCCTCAAGGTCGTTGTGAACACTGTCGAACATCAACAGAGCCTGGCTAGCGTTAGGTAGCCCTCACGACTGGAGCCATGGTGTGGGTGCATGGTAAGGGTTTGGGTTGAAAACAACAACACACAGGAGCAAAGTCGCTTGGGTTAACAGCTATGAACGATGAAAGGGGAAACATTAATGTGCGCATGCGAAGGTGGTGGGATTATTCACCGCCATGCAAAGCAGTAATGACAAAGTACAGCCTCCATTCAATCAATCAAAACATAGTTCAAACCATATTAATCGGCCAACCCAAAAATCAAACGGTGGATAACATACCAATGCGCCAATGTATTATTTCAAACCATGAATGTTCAACATGAAATCAAACTCAAAGGTAAAATATGTGCCAGCGTATAAGTGTGTAATCAAATGTTTATAAATCATTATGACAATCGATTTCATAACATTTGACAAGCCAAGAGTTTATAATAATAAGGATCACATCATGTAAAAACAAAATAAACCATGACCTCTATGCAATCAGATGACTAGGCAAGTCCCAAATGATATAAATCTATATGCTCAATGCCTTACCAGTTTAAGTGTTATTCAACCAAAAATGTCCAAATAGGCATAGTTTGAAAATTCATTTAACCACACAATAATAAACCAAAGGTGAGTGCCATTCAGGATATCAATGAGAAGATCATGACAGTTCAAATAACGATGGAGGAGTTTTTCACGCTTACAGTCGTGAAAACTAAATGGAGACCAATTTTCAAATGTCGCAAAGGATAAAAATATCATCTATTTACAAAATGCGATGGTAATTTGAAATTCAGAAGTCATAGGTGTAGGCATCTTATAAGGCAATGGAAAAAATATTATTGGCTGCCAACAACACCATATGAGACTCAGAGGGAGCAGGTATGGCAGTCCCAGTACATGAGTCACACCATGAGATGCAAAGGGAGCAGTGATCTAGATTTATGAGTGAAAAAAAATGAATAACATATTGAATACCATAACACAGAGATACATAGAACAACAACAAATATCCATTGAACAATAACTTCTATTGAATAAATCAAATAGGTTGAAACTAAAAAACTGAAAAAACTTGCTTGAATGGTGGTATATATCTCTGAGAAGAGATGTGGTTGCTATGCGTATCCCTCTGAGAAGAATGATTACAATGAGGCTCTAGATTCATTTTTAACATTTCTCATGAATTTCAAAACCCTAGACATCCAAAAACCTAATGCTAGGAGATGAAACTCCCAAAGTTATGTGGGCCCCGATGGGTAAGTCAGTACCTCAACTTCCTGGGGTCATAAATTTTGCATACAACCTCTGTTTTAGGTGTGTGATAGCCTGTTGGAAAGGTATTTTCGAGAAATACACATTATGCCATCAAACTCTGACTCTATATATATTTTTAATATGGCAATCCAAAAAACAAAACAAAAAACATTTTTTAGGGCCCCAAAACGACCCTGGAAGTACAGAAAGATGTATTGACATAAAAACTTCCAAAATAAGCCAGTTGGAATAGGTGGGCGACCACCAATATCCACCTGGATGATGTGTAGGGATTTAGGATAGACCCATAAGTGAAAAACATATAATTACAAATAAATGGCATCATTACAGAGAAACATGTTGAACTAAAAATTGTCAAGAGAGTCAGTTGGAATAGGTGGGTGGCCACCAATATCCACCTGAATCAATCCTCCCCCTTAGGAAGAAATAGTATATATTGCATTGAGTGCCCCCATTAGGTGAGGAAACTTCTGCTAAATTTGGCCCTGGGTGAGTCACTTGCCTTGGCACAGGAGCTTCCCTTCCTTGACAACTTGATAAAGCTGAATCCTTTGTTGGCAATTGCCCTTGACTTGTGTGTACACTATTTGATCAGTGGATGCATGTTCCATGCAGTAAAGGTTGAGCTATGTTGGTGTCAACTATTCTGCAATCTCTAAGGTGTCCAATAGTGGTGGAAAATATGGATGAAGGATGTCCACATTGAACATTAGGTGCAATCCAAGGAAGGGTGGAGTGTTGAGCTCAAAAGAATTTCTACCCACATCCTTGGTGATAGCGTAAGGCCCATAGCAAAGTGGGTGGATATTATGATGGAGCCTTGTAAGGTGCTCTTTCTACAAATCTAACCAGACCTTGTCTCCCACCTAAACCTGGTGTGGTACCCGGTGGTTATCATGGCGTTGCTTATACTTAGCATTGGCTTTATGAAAAATCTCATGGACATGTTGGAGGATTTTCTAAATCCGTTCAATGAATTTGGTGGCCTTGTCTACCTCATACTGAACATGGGAAGATTCTTCCCGTGTGGTTGCGAGAGGTAGTGCAACATCAATGGGACCCAAGGGTTGGAATCCCAACCCCACCTAAAATGGGTTTTGGCATGTGGAGCTATGGAGAGCCATGTTGTAGTTGCGTTGAACATAGGGAAGACTCGCATCCCATATACGTGGATGCTTAGAGTTGTGCATGTGTGGGATATGCACAATCATCTGATTGAAGACCTTTGTCTGTCCATTGGTTTGGGAGGTGGAAAGTAGTGGATTTAGTGAGCTTGGTGTCCAACAGTGACCAAGGACTCGACCAAAATGTGATGAGGAACTTGATGTCCTGATCTAAGGTAATGGTTTGTGGTATCCCAAAATGGACCCACACTTGTTCGAAGAAGAGCTTGGCAGTATCTATCGTTGTGATGCTCTTCTTGCAGGTTGTGATAATGGCCATCCTCAAAAACTGATCAACCACCACAAATACACAATCATTTTTCGTGCTTGGTGGATGGAAGGCTAGAAATGTAATCCATCGAGATGGATTCCCAAGGCCTCTCGAGAGTAGGAAGAGGGGTGTATAAGCCTTGCTTATTTATGGTGGGCTTGGCAATGGCACAAGCAGTGAAATATTTTAAATATTGGTTGAAATCTTGTTGAAATTTTGTCCAATAAAATGTTTCTGTAGAACGACCACAATTTTATCCACGCCAAAATGTCATGCCATCCGACTGTAGTGAGCCTCCCAAATCATCTTTTCACTCTTTCTTATGGGAACATAGAGGTGGCCCAGATGGCATAACAGTCCATCCTGGATGTGAAAATTGGTGACATTTATGCCTATACCCAAGAGCTAATAGGTGGTGGCGAAGTCAGGGTCACATTGATAAAGTTGGGGCCACTCAGATGCCTCATTCCCATAGGAATGGAGCATTGTTGTGAGTGCAAAAATAGGAGGGCGATTGAGGCAATCAGCGACACCATTTGTGCTCCCTGTTTTATACTTGATGTTGAGATGGAACTGTTGTAGGTATGTGGACCACTTTATATGGCGATCATTATGCAACTTCCCTTGTGTCTGTATGAACTGCATAGGCTTATGATCAGTGTGGTTGATTGTCTCCTTTCCGATAATGTAATGTTTCCATTGACAACATGTTTGCACAATGGAATACATTTATTTTTCATAGGTGGGGTATTTCCAGACAGTATATGAGAGTGTCTCGCTATGGTATGCTACCAGATGACCGTGTTGAATGAGAAATACACCTACAACATAATTTTTTTAGCAACATTTGCCTCACCCTATGCAAACTTGTACAGAGGGCCTTTTTCCATTTCCCTATGCAGACTTGAAGTCCCTTTTTGCAAATCCCAGAGCTAAAAACATGATTATTCCACATATATGCACCCTACCTATATTATAACATGTGTATACGCAGGTTGCACCACTACAGCCCGTGTACATCGGGATTTGTGCCCAAATTTAAAAAATGGTGTCGGGTTTCCATGTCATGTCACGAGATCCATGTTCCTTGAACTTCCATATACTGGAAACGTTCTGACTTGACCCTTCAGTTCCACTTGAAGGTTACAAATGGGCCAAATCTGAGCTATGGAAAAGAAGAGAAGAATTCAACTTTGAGAGCAAAGTTACTATGGAGAAATTATACACTTCACATTGAGTCTGCATCCCTTTGTCCTTTAAGTTTGAACACATTGTTCATCCCCCAAGCTCTTCCCTACATGATTGAGAACCTCATTGTCTCTCTTATATGAGCTTGCCTTTGGTGGAGGATTGAAGTGGTGGAGGCCCAGCTAGAAGGAACTTAGTTTATTAGTTCTGAACCGTGCCGACACAGAAGTTTGTAATTCATTCACTTATGTTAATTACATTTTAATAGAAATACTATTTTCTTGTCCAATTAATATCTTGCGAATATTTTAATTGTTATTCCATGGGTGTATTTTTTATGAGTATTGATGGATTATGCTATTGAATGTGTTAACATTATATACTATCACCATATGCTTGCGTTGCTTGGTTTTTGAGGACTAGTTGCAGGTGTATTGCTTTGAGTCATGTGTTCAACAGTGGACTTCATTGAACGTATGGAAAAGGTAGGCCTTTTATCTTATCTTGCTAGCATATTTATTTATATAGCATACTTGAGATTAGAGTTTATTTTTGCAGTCATTTCCGTCTGTTGTGGTTTACCCCTAGCCATAGAGAGATTTTCCTCGTAACAGAATTGGCGACCATACTGGGGATAAAATCTTCTTTTTTGGGGTTTGGAGTGTTTTTCTCCTTAGGTTTCTCTCATTTATATTGAGTTTCTTGTCGTATGATTTCTTGATAACCCATGTTCACTATGAGTCTGAGTTTCTTATCCTTCTCCTTAGCTTGGCTATGTTTTGACACATATATGTGGGTTTTTTCCTGACAGTCACGTACATACCCATGTTGTCCTTCTGCAAGAAGCCTATATACGCACTTTTTCCTTGAACAATCGCATTCATCGCCCTTTGTTGCTTGTTTGTTGGGTTTGTTGGTTTTTGGGTAGGTTTTGATGATTGTTGAGTCTTTTTGGGTCTCTATTATGACTGTTAAGTGTCTTTGGAATGACAGGAAACCTTTCTTTGGTTGAATTTTTGGGCGGTGCCTTTCTCATCATCCTTTTCATTTGATTGTCCTTGCATCTTGGGTTGGGTGTTTTGCTTCCTGATATCCTACTTGATTTGTCTATGTTTGTTGAAATAATGTAACTGCAAAGAGTATTCTTATTATTATTGATATTTTATTCATAGGATCAATCCCCATTGTGGATTGATCATGTCGAATATTGTAATACGACCAAATCCCCTTTTGTGGATTGGTCAAAAGACAATTGTAATAGGCAGAATAAGAAGTCAGCCCCAGCAGTTAATTAAGAGACCCAGAAAGATAATAAAGGTGGGTTTACCCACCCAGATTGAGAATTCGGCCCTGCCAGTGAAGAGACACTTCACACGTGCCAGAACTTGTATAAATAAAGGAGGCTAGCACCTCATTTGAACACAACTCACTTGCTCAGTTTGAGAGACAAGTTTTGATCTGTTACCGTAAAAGGAGAGAGAGAGAGAGTGGCGCATATCTTGGAGAGGACTTTATGTTTTAGCATAGAGATCTCTTGGCATTGTATTGGCTATCTATATTAAGGAATTTTTGTTGGGTTTTCTTCCCCTAGAGGGTTTCTCAGGATAAATGTTGTGTCTCTTGTGAATGTGTATTTCTCAGTGATCTTGTTCTTGTGTTGTTATTATCTATTGAAATGCAAAGAACTATAATAATGGCATAAACATTAACATGGTATCAGAGCCAAGCTGAAGGAAGCATATTTCGCAAGAGGAAAAAACTCACTATTGCAGTACCTGCAAATTAGGGTTTTTCAAAAGTGAATCTTTTTAGCCCTAAAACTATCTAGAAAGTTGCGCCCTCCCCTAAGGATCAATTTGGCATCATCAGCGCACCTTTTCAGTGGCTGGATCTCTCGGAAAGTGAAACCCTAGTTTCACAAAGTACCAAAAAACCAGAGTACTAGAAGTACCAGAGTACCAGAAAACCAGAAGCACCAGTCCAGAAATCCGCAGATCAAGTTTGAGGGGGTAAAAGTTGGATTTTCGAAATTCTGAGTACACCAGCATACTCGCCTCAGCTCAGCGCATCTATTCCCTGGATCGAAATTTCAAAATTTGAAGTTTGAAAAATGAGGGTTTCCTCATAAAACCCTAAGCTGCAGTTGCAGTTGTAGTTTCAAAACCAGTTGCAGTTGCAGCATTAGTTGCAGTTGCAGTCGTAAGACTAGTTGCAATCACCCTTGAAGTTTTGTTAAGAGTTAGTAATGATTATCGCTACTACCAGATGGAGCCACTACCTGCAAATATCATCAGAGGTATGTACTCACATATGTTTAATGGTTAAACCCTAAAGAGTATTTGTAGGAGAAAGGATCACTTGCCATAGATCCAGAAGGATCTCAAAATCCAACACATTCAGAGGAATGATGCAACCCAGGTGTGATTATTCTAATATACATCTATTTGTCATAACATTATCTTGATCAATGTTGCATGTTGAAGCTATGATCAAATTATTAGAAGGATTAAAAGTTGATCATAGAGCTTATCCTCTAGCCTAACCTTCTGTCAAGATAGTGTATTGTCTTAGTACAGCAGACCGGTTGAAGAAAGCACTCATCACTTGAGTGAAGGAGACCTGGAAGAAAAGCAAGCACTCATTCTTGAGGACAAGGCTCCAGGTTTGATTAATCAAGTTGAGAAGATTCAAAGGTACACATGACAAGTTGATGACTATAGTTGAGATAGCAGTCTTTGTAAAGTATTATACCTAATAGCATGTGAGCATATAGAGGTATATGCTTTGCCTGATACAACTAACATCTCCTCTAGAAGAAACCTCGTGTGTTAGTTCCAGGTTGCCATGGAAGAATGCTTGGTCACAACACTATGAGAGTGTTGACCTCATTTCATATTGTATTCCTTACCTTTAATCTTTTCTTCAGATAAATTATAAGTGATAGCTCTAAAGGAGATACTATGATGATTGTTCGTGCTATTGCTTTATATTATCAAGAAGAATATTATTCTTGCTTGTTGTTTTGTTGACCTTGCTCCAGGTCACATGAGGAAGCTATAGCGAAGGTTGCAGAAGGCAACATACTAAAGGAGAAACCTTAAAAGAAGCAATCATCATTGAAAAGAAGAAGGTGGCTCGCATAAGCTAAAGGGTCATTCAGAAGCTGTCGTGACCCATGCCATTGAAGAATCTTGGCATAGAAGATTAGCTCACTTCAACTACAATGTGCTACCATACATATGCAAGCAGTCACAGGTTTACCAGAACTCAAAGGTGACCATGAAGGCGTATGCAATGGATGTGCACAAGGGAAGAGCATCAAGAACCCGTTTCCGAAGAGGGACAGAAAGGCAAAAGGAGTCCTAGAACTCATTCATTCATATGTATGTGACCCAATGCCATCATCCTCCATTAATGGGTATGTATACTATGTATCATTCATTAATGATTATTCTCGTAAAAGACCTGGATATATTTGAAGTGTTCAGCAAGATCAAGGAATTCAAAGCCTTGATAAGATAACCCTTCTGTAAGGAAGATTAAGATGCTCAGGTTAGATAATGGAGGAGAATATACCTCAAAAGAGTTCGTGAACTTCTGCAAAGATGTTGGGATCAATATCCCCAAAAAAACAGTGTAGCTGAACGGAAGAACAGAACCATACTAGAAGTTGTGAAGACTATGATCCATGATCAAGATCTTCCTATGTGCTTATGGGCAGAAGCAGCAATGGAAGTTGTTTATGTGCAAAATCAATTTCCCCATAGTGCACTTGGGTGCAAGACACCAAAATAGATGTTCACCAGTAAGAATCTAGAGGTAAGCCATCTCAAAATATTTGGTTGTCCAGTGTTTATTCATATACCTAAAGAAAAGAGAAACAAGTTGGACCCTTCAGGAAAGAAGGGAATATTTGTGGGATACTGTGAGGTCTCCAAGGCCTTTAGAATCTATATACCATGTCAACATCACATTGAGATAAGCAGGGATGTGACCTTTGATGAAGATGCAACGCTCAAGAAATCTAAATTGTGCCAGCTTGAAGAGGTATATGAAGAGGAACCTGTAATCCCCAATACTGCAATGAGGGAGGTTCCCAAAGCTGCAGAACCAGAGAGGGAAGTCGTAACTTCCCTTGATGAGTAACTTCTAGAAGACCATGATATAGTATAAGTGCAAGAACCTCCTCAGATGACAATCCTCCATAAAATAAATCTAGCTTGGGCTAGAGAGCTTATTCAAGATGGAGAGAAATATGGTGTTCCCGAAGGAACTATGAGACAGGCGAAAAGACCAAAGCCATTCTCTAGTTATACGGCTTTGATCTGTGATCTCCTAGAAGAGGAGCCTCCTTGCTTTGAAGAATCCATTCAGAGAAAAGAATGGGTAGATGCCATGACAAAGGAATACCAATCCATAATAAAGAACGAAGTATGGGAAATAGTTCCCAGATCGAAGAATAAAGATGGGGTATCCTACATATGGCTCTTCAAAATAAAACATGTTGCTAATGGAAGTATTGAGAAGTATAAAACAAGATTTGTCGATCGTGGCTTTTCCCGGAAGGAAGGCATTGACTATGAAGAGACATTCGCTCATGTAGCCAAATACACTTCGATCAGGACCATCATAGCTCTTGCTAGCTAAGATGAAGTGGAAGTTGCACCAGATGGATGTGAAGACAGCTTTCCTAAATGGTGTCATCGAAGAGGAAGTGTATATAGAGCAACCTCAAGGATTTGAGGTAGAATATAGGAAGTCTCATGTCGGTAGATTGAAGAAAGCCTTATACGGATTGAAGTAAGCTCCTAGAGCTTGGTATGGCCGTATAGACAGTTTCTTGACGAGCTTAGGCTTTACCAAGAGTAAAGCAAACTCAAATCTCTACTTCAAAATTATGGATAATGAGCCAGTAATCTTACTGCTATATGTGGATGACTTATTCTTAACTGGAGAAGAAAAGCTCATCGTTGAATGTAAAAAGAGACTTGCCTTGGAATTTGAAATGAAAGACCTTGGCCTAATGCATTATTTCTTAGGTCTTGAGGTATGGCAGAGTCCTAAGAGGATCTTCCTTAACCAAGGGAAGTACACGGTCGAAATCTTAAAGAGATTCGACATGCTGGAATGCAAGCCCATGAATACACCCATGGAAGCGAAGTTGAAGCTGTTGGTCAATACGTCGTCAGAATTGATTGATGTGACACTGTATAGACAGATTATTGGATCGTTGATGTACCTGACGAACACCAGACTGGACATTTTTTTTGCCATGAACACCTTGAGTCAATTTCTGGTAGAACCCAGACATGTTCACTTAGTGGTTGCAAAACATGTGATGAGGTACCTTAAAGGTACAATAGATTATGGTCTCAGCTATGATGGAGATCATAATTTCACATTGAGTGGATATACTGATGCAGATTGGGCAGGAAGTGTTTCTGACAAGAAAAGCACTTCAGGATGCTATTTCAGTTTGGGATCAACTATGATCTCATGGAAGAGTAGGAAGCAATCTAGTATTGCTCTCAGCACAGCGGAAGCAGAGTACATTGCTACATGTTCTGCTAGCTGCGAAGTTATATGGCTTCGAAAGTTGTTGACTGGCCTATTTGATTTGGAGATAAGAGAAACCGTGATTCTATGTGACAACTAGAGCTACATAAAGATGACAGAGAATCTTGTATTCCACGACAAGTTGAAGCACATAGAGATCCGCTATCATTACATTCGCGACATGGTATAGAGAGGAGCCTTGAAGCTCCAGTACATTAGCACGGATGAACAGGTTACTGACATGTTGACCAAGCCTCTATCTCATGTAAAGTTTGAACACTTTCGAGATAAGCTTGGTATAGTTCGAAAGGACCCTCCCTGAAAGGGGGAGTAGATGTTCCTTGCTTTTGACCTCGCTGTTAGACATAAAGCAAGATGATTCCTTGCTTCTGACCTCGCTGTTAGACGTAAAGCAAGATGATGTGTGTGTTCCTTGCTTTTGACCTCACTGTTAGACGTAAAGAAAGATGACTCCTTGCTTCTGACCTCACTGTTAGACGTAAAGCAAGATTATGTGTGTGTTCCTGGCTTCTGACCTCGCTGTTAGACGTAAAGCAAGATGATGTGTGTGATCCTTGCTTCTGACCTCCCTGTTAGACGTAAAGCAAGATGATTCCTTACTTCTGACCTCGTTGTTAGATGTAAAGCAAGATGATATGTGTTTTCCTTGCTTCTAACCTCGTTGTTAGACGTAAAGCAAGATGATTCCTTGCTTCTGACCTAGTTGTTAGACGTAAAGCAAGATGATGTGTTCCTTGCTTCTGACCTAGTTGTTAGACGTAAAGCAAGATGATGTGTTCCTTGCTTCTAACCAAGTTGTTAGACGTAAAGCAAGATGATGTATACCTTGCGTCTAACCTAATTGTTAGACATAAAGCAAGATGATGTGTTCCTTGCTTCTGACCCAGTTGTTAGATGTAAAGTAAGATGATGTATACCTTGCTTCTGACCTAGTTGTTAGACGTAAAGCAAGATGTGACTTGCACTGAGCTACCAACTTAACAGCTGTGACATAGAGCCAGTCTAGTACTGTGATGGGCCAACCTAGTGTTGTGATGAGGTATCATTTTTTATACTGATACATATTGATGCAGATGATGATGGAATTCTTTCGAGAATGACGATGCTACCAATGAAGAAAACTTCTGATGATTTATAGATACGCCAGCCAAGATGATATTGATGATGTTGTCCTCCCACCTGATGTTGTTGATGATGTTGTCCTCTCTCTCTCGCATGATGCTGCTGAAGAATACCCTTCTTGTTAAGGGGGGGTGTTGAAATAATGTAACTGTAAAGAGTATTCTTATTATTATTGATATTTTATTCATAGGATCAATCCCCATTGTGGATTGAACATGTCAGATATTGTAATAGGACCAAATCCCCTTTTGCGGATTGGTCAAAAGACAATTGTAATAGGTAGAATAAGAAGTCAGCCCCAGCAGTTAATTAAGAGACCCAAAAATAAAATAAAGGTGGGTTTACCCACCCAGATTGAGAAGTTGGCCCTGCCAGTGAAGAGACACTTCACACGTGCTAGAACTTGTATAAATAAAGGAGGCTAGCGCCTCATTTGAACACAACTCACTTGCTCAGTTTGAGAAACAAGTTATGATCTGTTACTGGCAAAGGAGAGAGAGAGAGAGTGGCGCATATCTTGGAGAGGACTTTATGTTTTAGCATAGAGATCTCTTAGCATTGTATTGGCTATCTATATTAAGGAATTTTTGTTGGGTTTTCTTCCCCTAGAGGGTTACCCAGGATAAATGTTATGTCTCTTGTGAATGTGTATTTCTCAGTGATCTTGTTCTTATGTTGCTATTATCTATTGAAATGCAAAGAACTATAATAATGGCATAAACATTAACAATGTTTACATACAATAGAGTTTTTATATCAAGTTGTTGTTCAGTCCTTGCATTTTCATTCTCTTATATTGAAAATATAAAAATATTAGGTCATTTTACATTGATGGCATTTGATTTTTTAGTCCTTATCATTAATCTTAGTACATGTAAAGAAAGATTGCATTTTATTTAGAATTGCATAACTGAATTAAGAATTGCATTTTGGAAAGCATATCATTTATTGAGAATTGAAGTTAGGACTTTGCATTGTATTCATATTCATTTATTTTACTTGTTGAGTCATAACATCACTAGTTTCATGACCGCACCTTTTTTGAGTAAGCAAGGCCACTAAAAGTAACGTTGTAATTTAAAATTGATTAGTAACGATTTTACCTTTCTAGGGTGCAAAAACTAGCTCAGGATTTAGAGCCTTGGAATAGAATTTTGTGAGTAAACTTCTCCAAGGCTATTAAATCAACATGTGTGCCTGACTAAGGGAGTGGAGAAATCCATTGTATAATCGGTAATATCAGAAATCTCCACTTACACCAGAGTTAAGAACGAGGTTGTGTGAGGTTGGTTGAAGGGATATCCTTTCGATACCTTCTTAGCGTCAGATATATTTCTGGGGATCTATTCATATATGGGGATCTTGCTAGTACCCTTACCTCTGTGAGAGGCGGTGCTTTCAAGGTTCTGGGCTTTTTTACCCTGCCCATACAGTGGACCTGAATTACGATTGTTCACTTGTGCATCGATTATATCATGGTTTATTAGTTGCTTGACTTAGGTACCACATAGGTTACTTGTAGGGTTTATTATGTAGGTACCCTGAATCAGATAAAGTTCGGACAACACACGGCATTTATAGAGGATTACCTCTCCGGGGGGATCTGACCAACTGGTTGTTAAGCCCAGGAGGGACCTTATAATTGATTATGTTACCTCCAATATTTAGTAGAGGAGTCTCAGGCCCCTCTTGGGTGAGGCATACCTACTTTAGAGAGGGAGGCCCATTTTAGCCATTTTATCATGTTTGCGTGCATATTGGTCGTTTGATTATTTTTGGTGTGTTCTTTGATTATTAATCAACCTTAGGATTTTTTACCGTGCCTTGAGTTGTAATTATCATGGATAGTGGAGTTCCTATGACTCCCTTCTTTACCGCTACCCCCCCCCCTGCATGATGTTCACTCATTTCATGGGGATGAATCCGTCTGCTTTTCATAATGGTATGCAGAATTATGACACTTAGTCCATGCCTTGGGTCTCTAATAATTTTCCTATTTATATGCCAAACATGCATTCACCCTTTCCATCCTCTCCCTTGCCTACTTATATGAATCCTAGTTTTGGATTCGGGGGCATGACGACTCCACTTTCCACATCTTCATTTGATATGATTCATTTCCCTCAACCAACTCTCATTGTGGGGGGTTGGAACCTCCCCTCTTATAGATCCAATCCTAGCCATGATTTTTCAGGAGCCAATGCTCAAATGGGTGGTTATTCTACTTATTACACCTCGTTTGTGTATTCTTCGTCTCCCATGCCAGTTCCTATGAACACTTTTCCCATGGAGGGTCCCCATATATCCTCTAGTATTTCATATAGAGGGAATCAATTTTATGGTATAGGCTACCCTCTTCATGGAAACCCTTCACATGGGGGAAACATATATCCTCACTTGAATAATCCTTATCGTACTTTTGTCTCTTCGCAGACATCAGCTTCAGTGATGATGCCTATACAAACCTCTATGGATCAATTAGGCGAAGGATAATACCTTTCCGAACAAGGATAAGGTGTAAACCGAGATCCTTCCTGGCCTGTAATGTATTAGAACCAATATTTCCTGGGACTTTGGTCCCAAATGCCACAACTCACCGCTGCCACCAGTCTAGTCACTGCAAATCATACTAGAATCCCATCACCAACATCTTCTAGTCATGTTTGGGATCGATCGACAACCTTTGCATGGCATGTTGAAGACCCACAACCAGTCGCTGCTAGTCATGTTGGGGGCACCACTCCAGTCACCATGAGTCATCTTGACATCACATCTTCAGCCTCTGTCAATCATGCTGAGAGCATGCTACCAGCAATTGTGAATGATGTTGAGGGAATTCATATGATTGAGAAGCCTAGACATGTCAGACGTAAGCCCAACTTCCTTTGTAGGATTTGCAAAGGAGATCACCTTACTCGTTTGTGTCATGCTACTGCTGGGATACCAGAAGCGTGGTCCTCACCTAGGGGCCCTTTGGGTTCTAAGTCGTCTTTGGTTTCCCAACACTCTGTTTCTCCTTTGATTGGCATGATATTCATGTCAATGAAATCATCACCTAGCCCCACTCCTATTTTGGAGGATGGTATGTCTCTTGGCCTTGTTGTCTCACATCCTTTTCAACCAATGGTTGAAGAATTGGTCATACCAATGCAATCTTCGGTCAATACTACTCTTCTTTTAGAGGGTGATGCATCCTGCAACCATGTCATTAGCATTTCTAATACTACACCTTCTAAACAAGAGAGGGTTTTACTCTCCCTGAGTACCCTCCCCCAAAGTCTTGGAGAGGTTCCCTTTGACTGGGACAGTCTGGTGGGGTATCTGATTCCTCCTCCCGTGCCTTTTCAAGTAAGAAACGTTATCTGATATATCATGGAGAAGGTAACCTCCACTAGCACTTTATCCTCCTCGAATTGGAGAGCTTTGGGTTTTCCCAAGATTGTGTCATCTATTCGTAAGATGTTGACCTTTCAAAGAAATCTCGCACAGAAGCCTTGGCCTCCCCCATGACATGCTACCTAGAAACCTCCCAACGAGTCTAATTTAAGCTCTTTTACGACTCATTTAAAAAGCAAAAATATTGTCAAGTGAATTTGTCCCTTTCACGCTCGTTAATTGGATTTGAAAAGTCGTGAGTCTATTTTAAGCTATTTTCCGACTCGTTTTCAAAAAGTGAAAAGATTGTCGAGTGAACTTGTCTCTTTCAAACTCGTAAATTAGATTTGAAAGGATGTCTATTTGGTGCAAGTTTATCCCTTTTTCAAACCAAGTAGACTAAGATTACGAAAAATGACATTTTTTGGCATTAAGTTGCAATTGCATCTCATGTCCTTGCTTGCAGTATTGAGCATGTTGTCAGTTCTCGCTTTTGCGTTATAACTCGTTCACCTTAGCAGTTTGCATCCTCATCTAAGCAGATCCTTTTTTATATCCTTTGTTGCTTGACACCCTATACCCAGGAGGAAACATCCCCCCCGAGTGTCCATATCTCATATGCACCTCCTTGCATTGAGCATAGGCATGTTCCACTGTTGGAACTAATTTGCTTACTTGTGACACTCGTTTCCTCCTCTGTATCATAGCATTCATTTGACTATGAAAAAACAAAAAAATACGAGCAGGAAGGGAGTATTATCTTATATTAGCAACAGTCGTGTCGCCTTTGAATAGAGCACAAAATTTTTTAGTCCACTTGTCATCAAAATTTTGGGTTTAGCGTGATCTTAGGAAGTTGAGCTCATTATAAAGAGTTTACTCCCCCGAATAGTTACTCTTACAATCCCTATGGAGAGTTTTATTTATGCCTCCTGCATATCAAAGTTTCATCATTGAGTCTATGTTGCCAAAGTCTTCCATATGTCTCATGCTCTTGTTTAAAGGATGTATATCAACATGTGTCATCCATTACTCAGAACTCTCAACTTTGCATGTCAGCCATTCCCTCAGTTTGTCTCAAAATCACATGAAGTCATAGTCCTATTGCACACCCTGGTCCTACTTTCCTCATTGGTAGGTAACCTTGAACCTAGCAGTCGACATTTCATCATTGGTCACTGATTGGGTGGTTTCCCTTGTGTTCGATGACAAGACATCTATTCACACATTGGGATTCGTGTAGTGTCTTGGATTCCATTAGCCCTATTGGTGGTTTCCTCGCCTTTGTCAGCAGTTTTCCTTATTGGATGTTATTCAGGGGGTCTTTTTGGTTTACCACTTGCATCTGGCACATGCGAAATATGCATAGGGTCGTTGGTTCATGAACATGTTCTTCATTCAATTTCCTCTGAATCATCAAGCTCCTGCTTTGTACCTCGTGTTGAATGATGAGAGATGCCTTAATTCTATCCTTTCAGCGGGTCTCCTTCCATCGAATTCAACTCATCTATTATGAGTACCTAGAGGATTATATTCATTAGTGGCAGGTTCTCTCACCATCGTCAATTGGGAATACATCAATGTCTCTTGATCGATGGATTCTTAAAGTGTTCGACCCCAACTCCTTTATTCAAACTTGTAAGAATGTACTCGGTGCCTTGATACCTACTCTCATCATCGGTATTTTGTCTCGCATTTGTTAACGGTATACCTCAATGACCGATAATCAAACGAAGTCTCATTTTGTTTGACCTCAACTCCTTTATTCATACGATGTAGACTTGCACCTTTGGTGGATTGTGTAGAAGACTTGAAGACATCAATTTATAGTTGCAGCTTTCCTGAGTTGTTGCTACCTTTCATTGGACCAGTACCTATGTGACTTTAGTGATCATGGGAGATTAGATTGTACTCCATTGTATATAGATATCTTCAGAGTGATTTTGAGACTGGTTTGATTGGGCCTTGTTTGTGATGATGAAAGCCTTTGGAATGTAGCCACCTTTATATTGCCTATTCATGGCCATGGACAGTTGTTTGGTATATTTTCACATGGATCTGCAATGTAATTCAAAATGACAACCATGTGTGCAAAGTCAATACAGATTGTAATGAGAAACTAGTTCTTCTGGCTGGGTCCCCATTACTCCACTTCTGGGTCTTATAATGTATTTTGGCCATCGTAGATACTCCTCTTACCTCACACATGTTAAGAACCAAACATCAATATAGCATAGAAAAACCTCAAGAAAAGTACTCAACGCCTTGAAAAAGAGATAATTTCATATAATAAGCCTCTTCGAGGGGGCAACCTC
>ML782042.1:532069-550093 GCA_009831015.1 Picea engelmannii
TCCACGGTGTCTTAGATGTAGCAGCGAAACCCCAAGACCTTGAGCTCTGATACCATATGTTAAGAACCAAACATCAATATAGCATAGAAAAACCTCAGGAAAAGTACTCAATGCCTTGAAAAAAAGATAATTTCAGATAATAATCCTCTTCGAGGGGGCAACCTCCTTTTACCCCACTTAAATGTTCAAGTACAAGATGATTCAAAATGAAAATGTCTCCTTGGTATATATATAGGAGACTAGGAGGCATAATTACAACTAATGGCCTAAAGCTGACATAAATAAAATAACATTACTAATATAATATGCCCCAATTAAGGGGTAATGAGCCAATATTAGGGCTTAACAACACATTAGGGGGCATCTGTTATAGCAAGATTTGCCTCACCCTATGCAAACCTACACAGAGGGAATTTTTCCATTTCCCTATGCAGACTTGAAATCCCTTTTTGCAAATACCAAAGATAAAAACATGATTTTTCCACATATATGCGCCCTATCTATATTACAGCATGCATATACGCAGGTTGCACCACTACATCCCATGTACATCGGGAATTGTGCCCAAAATTAAAAAATGGTGTCGGTTTTCCATGTCACATCACGAGATCCATGATCATTGACCTTCAATATACTGGAAATGTTCTGAATCGACCCTTCAATAACACTTGAAGGCTACAAATGGGCCAAATCTGAGCTATGGAAAAGAAGAGAAGAATTCAACTTTGAGAGAAAATTTACTCTGGAGAAATTATTCACTTCACATTGAGTTTGCATCCCTTTGTCCTTTAAGTCTGAACACATTGTTCAACCCCCAAGCTCTTCCCAACATGATTGAGAACATCATTGTCTCTCTTATATGAGCTTGCCTTTGGTGGAGGATTGAAGTGGTGGAGGCCCAGCTAGAAGGAACTTATTTTCTCGGTTCCGGACCATGTTGACACGGAAGTTTGCAATTCATTCACTTCTTCTTATCACATTTTAATAGAAATACTCTTTTCTCGTCCAATTAATACCTTGCGAATATTTGAATTTTTATTCCATGGGCGTATTTGTTATGAATATTGATGGATTATGCTATTGAATTTGCTAACATTATATACTATCACCATATGCTTGTGTTTCTTGGTTATTGAGGACTAGTTGCAGGTGTATTGCTTTGAGTCAAGTGCTCAACGGTCGACTTCATCGAACGTCTGGACGAGGTAAGCCTTTTATCTTGTCTTGATAACATATTTGTTTATATAGCATACTTGAGATTAGAGTTGATTTATGCAGTCATTTCCATCTGTTGTGGTTTACCCCTAGCTATAGAGAGATTTTCCTCATAACAATAGTCGAAGGCATCAGTGTAAATCTCGAACGATTTTTGTAGATCGGGTAAGGAGAGTACTAGAGCTGAGCACAAGTGATGATTCAGATCATCAAATGCTTGTTCTTGTGCCTAACACCATGCAAACTTTTCCTTGCCACCTCCCTTGGTTACTTGGTTGAGGTCCCATGAAATATGGGAGAATCCCAACATGAACCTTCGGTAGAAATTGGCAAGTCCAAAGAAGCTTCGAAGCTCGGTTAGTGTGGTTGAGGCTGGCCAGTCATGAATGAATTGGATCTTAGTTGGATCCACATGTACCCCATGCTCATCAACAATGTAACCCAAGTATTGGACCCTTTTCATGCCAAAGGAGCATTTTTCCAAGTTAGCATATAGTTTGTGATGCCGCAGAGTGCCCAAAACCTGTTGAATATGCTGCATGTGATCCTCCCAAGTTATGTTGAACATGAGGATGTTGTTGAAAGTTGTTGATGAATTTTTTAAGCCAAAGGGCATGATAAGCCATTCGAAGAGACCCTCTTTATATTTTAAACTTGTCTTCCATACATCAGTTGGTTCGATGGGAACCTAGTGGTATCCAAACATTAGGTCAATATTGTTGAAGAACTTTTCCCCCTTGAGTTGGTCAAGAAGGTCATCAATTCAGGGAATTGGGTATCGGTTCCTGACTATGATTTTGTTTAATTATTTGTAATCAATGCAGAGCTTCCAGGTCCCATCTTTCTTTTGCACTAGCACAATCGGGCCTCCTTGGGGGGAGGAGTTGAGTCAGATATGCCCCTTTTGAAGAAGCTCTTGGATCTGGCACTTGATTTCGTCATTTTCCGTCAGTGAGAAATGATATATTGGTCCATCAGGAAACGATGCACTGAGGGTTAGATCAATTGGATGATTGACTTTGCAGTGCGTTGGTACCCTAGTGGGTGAGGAGAAGATGTCTCTGTACTCTTCCACGATCCCATCCACTTGCTTCTGCTGCAAAGACAGGCTCTGTGTAGAAGTCACAGATGTGGTGAAAACCTTATGCTTACTACGATCACGGATCACAAAGAAGAGGAACTTATCAATCTGTGAAATGACCTTACGGCATTGCTTAACAAATATTAAAGAAATAGAGGTAGGCAACGCTACCTTTGGTATCCTGTACAATTGTCTACCCAAAGTAATAATAACTTTGCAGGGTCTAGACTCATACAGAGCATGTCGCTTCCATAAATATGGATGGCCTAAAATAACATCACAAACTTCAAGGGGAGAAATATCACACAATACCTCGTCTTTGAAGGGCTTGATGGTGTAGGGAAGACGACATTGTTGGCTAATGTGGAGATCTCATCCTTGGCAAAGCCAGTCGATGGTGTAGGGTTGCATGTGTGATATTATCGGCAGGTCAACTGCTTGATGACCTCTGTTGTGACCAGGTTCTTTTGAATACCACTATTGACAATGAAATGCAATGGAGTCCCCTTTACCCACATCTATGAGTGAAAGAGGCATTCCCCTTCCTCTGGTTCTTCTGGTTTGCTTGGCTGGAATTTGGTGGTAGTGACAGTGGCACTACGTTCGGCATCGATGATATGCTTCCCAATTTCTAGATTTTATTCGGAGTCATACTCTTCCTCTAACTCAGAAGATTTCATCTCGACCATGAGTGACTGCTTGGTGCGATGTTCTTCAATGTTGTGCCAAGGGATTTTATGGTATTCACACCACTTTCTTGTGTCCTTCTTCGACTTCTCATTACCCTTCTTGGGTTGTGGCTTGGACTGGTCGTCTTGAGAGCGGCCATCTTTTCTATGTCCCTTGTTTGGTGGGTTGGGACCACCTTTTCCCTGCTTCGGCTGTGAGGAATTTGCAGATCCAAACTTTTGCCTCTTTTGCTTAAACTTATTCTCAATCTTGAAAGCATATCTATAAGTCGCACCTAATGATGTGATGTCCAGAAAATCCATTTTAGTTTGAATGTATATGTGCATACAGTCACGATATTTGAGCACTAGATGTCGTTCAGAGTCTGTTGGCCCTTGACCAAGTTTTGAGGATCCTTGGTCATGTTTGACCTATTTTTGGGACTTTGATAGGCTTTCGAAGGCGGAGCGCAAGACGAAGCGGAGATCGTGGGATCTTGGCCCCTCTTTAGGGATTTTTGGGTTTTTGGATTATGTAACGGGTATGGGGATGTTGACCCAGGGGTTTACCCATGCTTAAGCCTATTTTGTAATGTATAAATAGAAAGCTAGGCAATGTAGGAAATAGTTCGATCTATGTGATCGAAGAGTTGTAAGTTGTGCTAAGTGCAAGTAATAGTTGTAAGTGCTTTGTGCATACTATGTGAGACTTGCAAAGCTAAGTGCAAGTGGTTGTAAGAGACTGTGGAAGGCTTTGTGCTATAACTCAAGGAAGGAGTATCTAGTGAAGAGTGCGCAGATCTCATGTCCTCTGCGAAGTTTATCTCGAGGCTCTATGCATGTAAGAAGATTGAATGAAGCTAATAAAGAATACAAAGAGTTGGTGGACGTAACCCCAGGGTGGGGGTGAACCACATATATCATGTGTTGTGAATGCTTTGTGCTTTTGGTTTTTCTTTTGTTTATCTGATTCAATGCTTAGTGCGATGTTAAATGATAGATGAATTTGGTATGATAGTTTAGTGTTGAATAATGTGAATGAATGCTAGATCTGATCTCTATATATATGCTTAGTTCTTGAATCTATTGGGTCTGTGTGAATACTGCATTGATATGTTGTATAAATAGAAAGAAAGGCGAAGTAGGAAATAGTTTGATCTATGTGATCTCGAAGAGTTGTAAGTTGTGCTAAGTGCAAGTAATAGTTGTAAGTGCTTTGTGCATACTATGTGAGACTTGCAGAGCTAAGTGCAAGTGGTTATAAGAGACTGTGGAAGGCTTTGTGCTATAACTCAAGGAAGGAGGATCTAGCGAAGAGTGTGTATATCGCATGCCCTTTGTGAAGTTGATCTCGAGGCATTGTGCATGTAAGAATATTAAAGGAAGCTAATATAGAAGACAAAGAGTTGGTGGGCGTAGCCCTAGGGTGAGGGTGAACCACGTATATCCTGTGTTGTGAATGTTTTGTGCTTTTGGTTGTTCTTTTGTTTATGTGATTCAATGCTTAGTGTGATGTTAAATGATAGATGAATCTGATATGATAGTTTAGTGTTGAATAATGTGAATGAATCCTAGATCTGATCTCTATTTGTATGCTTAGTGCTTGAATCTATTGGGTCTGTGTGAATACTGCATTGATCTGTTGTTAGGGTTTAGTTGCGTTGTGAACTAAAGCTGAATACTAATGAACTGTAATAACTAAGTGCTTTGATAAGGTGTTATAATCACATATCTGTGTCCCAACTAAGGTTGCAGACATCTGAGTCCTGCAACCACCCTTGATTCTACCTCGGGTGAGACTTCATTTGCTTCGCAGGTGTTGTTGAAATGGCTGGTAATTAGGGTTTTGTTGGTGCGCTCTTGAGCGTTGAACCCTGGGTTTTCCCTTGTGCCAACAAATGGTTTCGTTGCTGGGACCTGAAACTGTGATTTCTGGGAACTAAGAAAGAAGAAGCTTTGTGCGAAGATCTTACCTGAAACTGTGACTGCTGGGAACTAAGAAAGAAGAAGCTATGTGCGAAGATCTAACCTGAAACTGTGATTGTTGGGAACTGAGGAAAAGAAATAAATCTCTGTGCATAGATTTGTTGCTTAACTTGCGAAGCTCTTTGCTAAGGAAGAAGGAAAATATGAAGAAAAGAGATAAGATCTGAACGCTTTGTGCTCTGATAGAGGTAAGAATAGTGAAAAGTTTTAGATCTGAAAGCTTTGTGCTCTGTCGAAAGTAAGATAGGTGGAAATTTTTATTTCAAGAATATGGATCTAGGTATATTTAATAAATTTTGTCCTAGCCTAAAAACTAGGGCGCAGCTAGAAGAAAGAAGATTTGATATAAGTAGATCTTATAAGAATAATGAAAGATATGTTATTCCTATGCATAGAAAGAATGTTTGGACTAATAAATGGATGTAGGATCCTAGACAAAAAAATTTGCAGGTTAGCTACCATGATTCTAGTGCGCAGTACAGGAAAGGTTGGGGATCATTTAAGAGAAAGAGAAGATTAACTCTTTGTTACAGCTGCAGAAGACTGGGACATCTGGCTAAGGAATGTCCTAGTAGAAGATCTAGTTGTCTTTGTTGTAAAGCTATGGACCATGAAGTTTTAGATTGCCCTAGGATGATAGCTAAGCTTGAACAAATGAATATGAGACAAGAAGACCATGAGAAAGTTCAAGAAACTGAGACCATGGCAGAAACCCCGAAAGAATCGGAGACTGTACTATTACAAATAAAAGAAACTCTGAATGACCACCGAGATACTAATATATCAGAGATATTAAAAGAGAAAGAGAAAATAGAAGTAAGAATAGGAGACTTCGACATTGACTGTATTCTGGATGAGGAAACACAGGTGAATATAATGACAGAAAGAACTTGGAAAATTTTAGGAGAGCCAGCTATGATTCCTTCATTAGGAAGAATAGGATTATTTAGAGGAAAGTTGATAACCCTATGTGGAAGACTTACCCAGATATCTATGAGTGATCATGGAACTTCGACAGAAGAAGATTTCGAGGTTGTTAAATTTATTGAGAACAGTGCCCCATTTGCTATGTTACTAGGAAAACCTTGGATTGTTAAAGATCATGCCAGAAGGAAAGAAGAAGAATTCTTAGAGCAGAAGCAAGAATTGAAAGATTTCATGACTAGGAGGATCACACACTTGATTGAAGAACAAGAGAATAGATCGAAGCTATTTAGAATCGTGGATGTCAAAGTTGAAATAACACAGGAAGAATCACAAGAGACTGAAACACCTGCCCCAGATAGAGAAGAAGTATTTCCCCTGAATCCTAAGAAAGAATCTCAACAGCGCGAAGTTACTATGCCATGAAGAGACAAGAATCGATATGGAAAAGGAATAATGAGACGAAGATCAGTAGGAAAAAGACTAGAAAACTCAGTAAGAAGAAAGCAAAGATCGAAAAGTTACATAAGGTTCAAGAGGGAACTTCGCAGAAGGAAAATTTACAAAACTGGAACCTCACTGGGATAGCAGAACAGTGCCACATGGCACTTCGCCATGGCGAAGCAATATAGTCATTGGAAACAGTATAACCGTTCGATTGATGCCCCGAACGGGTAGAAAGGAATTTGTGGTTAGAAGGCTCACCATCAGACCGTTGGGACCACGTCGTAACAGACAGAATTGAATTAATGAAGGTCTCTTGTCCATTGGAGAGATTTGTTACGTTGTTGTCTACTTATTCCATTGACTGTTGTATCGAGAACACTTTTGCGAATTGTATCAGAGAGAACTCATTGCTACCGTGCTATGATTAGTAATATCGACACCAGTTATATTGTTGTGTGCACTCATTCATCCATCTGATATAAGCCTGTATGTTAGACGAGCTCAGCACCGCAGAGAAAATTGTCGAAGAAGTTCTCATTGATCTCATGACCGAGAAAGCAATGTCTGCAAGTATTCAAGCGTCCTCGACGAGAGGAGTGCAAGCCTCTATGTCAACTGCTCACGGATCTGGACCATCTCGAGTCATCATAGAAAAGAGAACCAAGCACAGAGATGACCTAGAAAATGTGAAGCTAATCCTGACTATCTTACCCAACTACATCCTGCCCCTAGCCGACGCGGTGAGTCGTGATAGTGTGCTGAGAGATTTTGATTACACCATGGTTACTGCGGACCTCCCGAAGGGGATACACGCAGTTAAAGCACAACAGGAAAAGATCGCAATGTTGAAGTTCAATGACTTCAACCTAGGAGACCACAAGAACCATAGTATGTTTGCCCCGTATAAATACTTGACTAGGACGAAGGGGAAGAACTCGAAGATAATCCCCCAGCCATGGATGATGAACCTCGCGCAGTGCAGCCTGTTGAACGTAATGAAGATCCCACACTTTGGAATGCACCAGGAGGTTAACGCCTGTGTTAAGCTCCTTCTCTCATGTTACCATGGAGGCTACTTATGGCTATACCGACGTATCACATTCGATCCGACATTGATCCATAGGATCATCGGATTGAGCATGCAAGGACCCGACCTGCAGGACTTCTATCCAAGGAAAGCCACAAATTGTGTGTTAGAACAGAAGATCAAGGATACCTATGGTGATGTTGAGAAGGGGACGTGAGGCTACAAGGTAGCTTCCATCCAGAATGGCACAGTGCGCCTAGCATGCCAATTAATTGCAAGAAAGTTAGTAAGGAAGAACAGGCCCACGCAAGTCACAAGGTTTGTCATTGAACTCACAGGGAAATGTGTATAAGGACTACAGATGAACTGGGCAAAGTACCTAGTCAACCAGCTGGAGTTAGATTGTTGCAAAGCTCAAGATCAGGGCTATGAATTCCACTTCAACTAGCTCCTGATCCTCATAGAGTTTATTGCTTGGGAGATGCTGGAAGGTGCAACCTTCCCAGACATTGAGTCGTTCGGGTCGCTTGCTGCGAATTTCACCATGCTCTGGTACTCGAGCAATATGGGAAAACAGTGGCATTCGATCGCAGTTTTTCATACGTACTATCTCCAACTGAAGAGGGTTATCGAATCTGAACATTGCATGACTCTGAACACCCTACATCAATTTTGACCCCTCATGAAGTTCCGCTCAAATCGGCACTTCATCTATATCATTGCGCGAGCAGACGAGCATAAGGAGGAGCTTCAGTCATACTACAAGCTCACAGAAGAGGACCTTGATCAAATAACTAAGGACTGGTCAGCAGAACTCCTTATCCCCACTAAGCCTGTAGAGATGTCTGACCCTGAACTTGACAGCTCGGAGACCACTCACAAAGAACATGACACACCCAGAACTAGTAGAAGGAAGAAGACCGCAGAAGTCCAAGACTTAAGCAACGCATCAGAGAAAATTGCTTCAGTATTTCCTAGCCAATGGGGTGATGATGAAGTAAAAGAGATAAATGGAAAAGAAGATGAGCAGAAGCAAGGAGAAGTAACACCGCCTAGAGATGAGGCTAATCGATTAAATAAGAGGAAGGTTTCACCCTCAAAACCCTTTTCCCGAAAGAAATCCAGTGCCACCTTGAACAAGATACAGACTGTGCTCACTGTCGATGACTTCAACTTTATCATAGCAGCTGTCGCAGATGCTTCATAGGACATCTTACAGAAGCATGAATCCAAGCAGGAAAAAATGTACGACAGAATGAAAGTTGAACTCTGAGGGGTACAACAGGCCCTTCAGTCCAGTTGTGCAGTGTCCACTACGCCCCTACCATCGGGAGAACCAGAGTTAGGAGATGAGCCAGCCTAACTCCATCAACTAGCAGATGCAAACGAAGCTCGCCTTCGTCACGTACAGGAAGAAACAGAACAAGCCACCCAGGCCTTGAATCAAGTGCAAGAATTAGTTGTGGAACAACGTCGAGTTGCGGAGCAGGAGAAGGTTGCTCTCCAGACCAAGTTTGAAGAGGAGAAAGTGCAGATTCAGCAAGAAAAAGAACAATTGCTCGCAGAGAAACTCGAAATGAAAGAAGCAGTAAACAAATCACTTCTCTCTGTGACAGGCTTAGAGCCAAAGGTAGAAGACCAAGTCGAGCATCAAGTAGAGCAGCTTGCAGAAGCCATCCAACAGCTACAACAATGAATAACAAACTTAGAGCTCTGCACAGTGCCCGGAACCCCGCAGGATGTGAGGGATCAAAGAGAAGAAATTGTCCGAAGCGTAGTTGAGAGAATAAAGGACCTCACTATGGAATGTAAACAACTAATTGATCGCAGTGCCCAAACTTATGAGCAACTCACTGAGAATCCATAACTGAAGGCACTGGAGTCACAACTCTAGGAGGTGAAGCAGCAAGTAGAAACAATACAGGCGCAGTTGAAGCCCCTGACAACTGTTGAAAGGATGAAGTGGTCCCAAGAGCAGCGCACTACTCAACAGCAGGTCCACACCATTCAGAGCGAAGTCATGGAAGTGACTCAGAGGCTCCAACCTATACATGATGAGGCTTGCCAACTGTTCTTAGAGATCGAAGGTCGAGGAGCAGAGCTGGATAAAGCCGTCACTATAATTGAACAAATCCTAGAGGGACCTATCAACAAATCTGTTATCCAAGAGTTCACTGAGCATGAGGCCATATCACAGCAACAAATCGAAGCAGCTCGAGCCAAGCTAGAGGCTTTTGAGGCAAAATTACCCAGACTAGAGTGACTCGGGACGAGTCACAGGTGAGTGTTGGGGGGCTGTTGGCCCTTGACCAAGTTTTGAGGATCCTTGGTCATGTTTGACCTATTTTTGGGACTTCGATAGGCTGTCGAAGGTGGAGCGCAAGACAAAGTGGAGATCGCGGGATCTCGACCCCTATTTAGGGATTTTGGGGTTTTTGGGTTATGTAACGGGTATGGGGATGTCGGCCCGTGGGTTTACCCATGCTTAGGCCTATTTTATAATGTATAAATAGAAATCTAGGTGATGTAGGAAATAGTTCGATCTATGTGATCGAAGAGTTGTAAGTTGTGCTAAGTGCAAGTAATAGTTGTAAGTGCTTTGTGCATACTGTGTGAGACTTGCAGAGCTAAGTGCAAGTGGTTGTAAGAGACTGTGGAAGGCTTTGTTCTATAACTCAAGGAGTGCATAGATCTCATGTCCTCTGCAAAGTTGATCTCAAGGCTCTGTGCATGTAATAAGATTGAAGGAAGCTAATAAAGAAGACAAAGAGTTGGTAGATGTAGCCCTAGGGTGGGGGTGAACCACGTATATCTTGTGTTGTGAATGCTTTGTGCTTTTGGTTGTTCTTTTGTTTATGTGATTCAATGCTTAGTGTGATGTTAAATGATAGATGATTCTGATATGCTAGTTTAGTGTTGAATAATGTGAATGAATGCTAGATCTGATCTCTATTTGTATGCTTAGTGCTTGAATATATTGGGTCTGTGTGAATACCGTGTTAATCTGTTGTTAGGGTTTAGCTGCGCTGTGAACTAAAGTTGAATAGTAATGAACTGTAATAAATAAGTGCTTTGATAAGGTGTTATAATCACATATCTATGTCCCAGCTAAGGTTACAGACATCTGAGTCCTACAACCACTCATGCTTCTACCTCGGGTGAGACTTCATCTGCTTCGCAGGTGTTGCCAAAAGGGTCGATAGTTAGGGTTTTGTTGGTGTGCTCTTGAGCGTTGAATCATGGGTCTGCCCCTGTGCCAACAGAGTCTTTGATACCCAATTTTGTGTGCAAAGTATGGAAAATATTGTTGAATTATGGTACTTTTTGGTCCCTTTCTTGACACAACATGGTCTATCTTGTGTATTGGTCCTCATAGCTTCCAATAGGGTAGTATTGTTCTTTAACGGAATCCTTGAAGAAATCCTAGGTGGGCGCGACCACAAATATTGCATATTCCTCTGTGGCCCTTTGCTCAGAGTATGTATCCCACTAGTCCTTAACACAGGCGATGGCCTTGAAGAGTGCAAAAGTAATCTTTTCCCTATCGGAAAAATTTTGGACCAAAAAATAGCCTTCGAGTAGATTCAACCATTTATCTATAGCATCCGCATCTATCAGTCCTTAAACATAATGGAATTTCAAAATTTACTTATACCTTGAAGGGAGTTGCATGGCCGCTTGATGAAGATGTGTCTCTTGTGGGCAGTCGTCGAAGGATCTGTGCAAAGTTGTCCATCATCTGGTTCCTTTGTCACGCAAGGGCTTCCTTGAGAAACATTTTAAAAGGATCTCTTGCTCCATCATATTTATTCTCGTCCCCCATGAGTTGTTTCCAGGTTCAGTGCGGTCGATCTTGCAAAGGCTTGACTGGTTTGAGTCCCAACTTTTTGTATGCAGATCTTGTCGAGAACATGCACAAAGAAAAACAAATGAAGAGAAGACCACTCTGAAACCACTGATTCGGATTTATGAGTGGAACAAAATTTATAACAGATTGAATACCATAACAGAGATACAGAGAACAACAACATATATCTAGTGAACAATAAGTTCTATTGAATAAATAAAATATGCTGAAAATGTAAAAAAGCAGAACTGAAACAACTTGCTCGAATGGTGGTAGCTATCTCTGAGAATAGATGTGGTTGCTACATGCATCCATATGAGAAGAATTATTACAATGAGGCTCGAGAGGCCTTTCTAAAATTACTCATGAATGCCAAAACCCTAGACATCCAAAAATCTAACCCTAGGAGATGAAACGCCAAAACTTATGTGGGCCCTGATGGGTAAGTTGGTACCTCAACTTCCCAGAGTGGTAACTTTTGCATATGACCTTCATTTTAGGTGTACGATAGCCCATTGGAAAGGTCTTTCTGAGAAATACACATTATTTCATCAAAATCTGACTTTGTCTATAGTTTGTTTGTGGAAAGCCAAAAAAAACATTGTTTAAGGCCCCAAAATGGACCTGGAAGTACAGAAAGATGTATTGATATGAAAACTTCCAAAATAAGCCAGTTGGAATAGGTGGGCAACCACCAATATCCACTCAGATGTTGTGTAGGGATTCATGACAGCCTCAAAAGTGAAAAACCCACAATTCCAAAGAAATGTCATCATTAGAGAAAACGTGTTGAACTAAAACCTGTCAAGATGAGCCAGTTGGAATAGGTGGGTGGCCACCAATATCCACCTAGATCAAGCAAAGACAGAGGATGAGTCACCTGCAGCTCTAGAGGGAGTATTTATTGAGCCACTCTTAGTCTCAGTGGTTAGTAGTTATAGAATCCCAGAGGGAGTAGCTGCAGAGAGAGTGGAGGACCTACTCTAAGAAAGAGAGCCAGATAGTGCTTTGCAGAAAGAACCTAGAGCCAGCTAGTGATGGAGCATATTGGGTTGCAACAGAGTATTTGTACCGGCTTGGTACAATTGGATATGATATGTCTTAGGTGAGGCTACAGAGATGCATGCCTCATATTGGGTTGGGAGTGAAGAAGACAAATTGAGCATTTGAGATGTTGCTTCAGTTTTGGATCAGTTGTGATCTCATGGCTCAGTAGGAAGCATACTACTGCAGTGCCCATGTTCAGCTAGTAGCGATTTTGTGTGGCTTCGATAGTTGATTGCAGGGACAAGCTTTATGTGGTCCAGAAGGACTTCCCTCGTAAGATGGAGTGATGATTTACATATGTGATTTCAGGGGCAGTAGCATGCAAAGTGTGGCAGCAGCAAGTAGTCATTCATGGGCACGTTACTAGTTGTGGCACCAGTCAGCATGACCTCGTACGGGGTCAATAGTATGCAAACCTAAGTGGGTTGGAGGTGTTCTTATCCTTCGGCTATATGGGTAGTGTGTGCGCACTATATCTCCTAATCCTTGTGGTTAGATGCCTAGTCATTATGGACTAGATGCTTGGTGTTCCAACCAGAAGGGATAGCTTTAAGGCTAGTTTTCATATTCTATGTGAGCTAGCTAGTTTCCTAGTTATGTGTGAGTTATATGCCTAGTTTTGTGTGAGCTAGATGCTCGGATTCTGTGTGAGCTAGATGGTTGCCTAGTTCCATGTGGTAGCTATATGACTAGTTCTGTGTGAGCTAGATGAAATTCTCATAATGTTATAAGCTCTAAAAGGATGATGAGTCTATGCCCACTAGAGAGATGCTACATATGATGATGAGACCCTGGATGCATGACATGGTTACAGAACTTCTAGTGATGTATGGCCTAGATGATGTGCATCATGCTCGATTACTCATATGGAGTATGGGTCGATGTTGTTGTTGATGATGATGTTGATGATGATGAGGTGTTCTCACAATGTCAGATAGCATCGGGCAATCATTCTCACATATTTGACCAGTGGAGAATGGCCCAAGTAGACATCGGAAAAACCTTCTCCCAATTTGGGCTGAAGACCAAGGGAGATAGGACACATTTATCATAGAGGTGCACCTATGGTAAATAGCCCTAGCGTAATCCATCCTTGATTTGAAAAGGAATATGGACTTGAGGTGTGTGAGATCCTAGACATAATTGTGTGGATAAATATCATCATAATGAATCGTGAGAAACTTTCTATGAAAGAAGAAAAATTCAAAGAGGGAAAAACCTATGTCTCTGAGAAAAGTCATGTACTTCTGAGACAAGATTTTTGATTTGGAGAATGATTCTCTAGTTGAGAGAGTGCGTTATAAATTGGCAGATTCGGTCACCATTCTCCACGACAAGAACACGGTGACCACCAAGAAGACCCAAAGACGCCCAAGAAAAAAGAAAAGGATAGTCAAGGCAACCACTGTTTTGGGATAATCAAGGCTTTATTCCATTGAAATAATGGTTATGCATCCAAGACAAGTCTTATCTTTTTGATATCTATGATTGGTCCAGATCTTCAGGTCATTGGCTTGGGTGGGATTTTGGGGTCGTCCTCGTGCATCTTCAAGCCCTCTCTCATACTCTCTCTTAGGCTTCAAGGTTGTGTTCCTATACAGTTGGATTCCTAGAAAACAAGGAGATCAAATTCCAAATTCAAGAGATGATATAGAATGGCCACATTCAACTAAGATCCTCTCCCTTTGGTATATTTATTGTGCTAGTTCGAAAGGATGGAACATGGTGACTCTATATTAACTACATAAACTTGAAAAATATTACTTTTAAGAACTAATACTTCATCCCTTGGAATGATTATCTACTTAATCAACTCAAAGGTGTCAATTTTTACAATAAGATTGATCTTAAGTCAAGATATCACTAGGTGGAAATCAAGTAAACTAATGTGTGGAAGACAACCTTTGAGTATAAGGAGAGTCTCTTCAAGTGGTTATTCATTCCTTTCAACTTCATTAATGCACCAATTATATTCATGATGATGATAGATGATATTTTTTTACTAAATTTTTTTGTCCATGTAAACCTACATGGCCTCCTCTTCTTCAATAGAACATTAAAAGAGTATTTGAAGAGCATTCAATAAGTATGCAACAACACAAGTCATATTCCAACTTAGAGAAGGCCTCATTCAACATGTAAAGGATTCAATATCTAGGTTACATCATGGATGAGCATGGTGTGCAAGTGGATCCAACTAAGATCCAAGTCATATATGACTCATTGGCCCCAAAGACACTAACATAGCTTCTAAGGCTTCTAAGGATTCACAAACTTTTACCACAATTTGTTTGGGGTTTTCTCATATATCTTTGTCACTTATTTAGGTGACCAAGGGTGGAGCCAAGGCCTATTTTTTGGGGGCTAAGGCATAACATAAAGCAATAAAGGAGTTGAGACATCACCTTTACATGACACCAACCCTGATTCATCTAGTTCTACAAAAATTATTCAAAGTTGAGATGAATGCCTCAGACTATGCCACCAATGCAATCCTCACACATCATGAACATTTGGGTGGCCTATGACATTGAGACACTCTCTGACATGGTTCAAAAATACTGCACTTATGATAAGGATATTTGCTCCATTTTCCAATATTTTCAACAATTGAAACATTATATTTCCAGAAAGGAAACAATCATCCGCATTGACCATGGACCTATGAAATTCATGTAGTTGTAGGGAAAGTTGAAAAATAACCACCATTATAATTGGTCCATCTACCTTCAATAATTCCACCTAAACATCATGTACAAGAGAAATAGAAGCACCAATCAATTTGCAAACTACCTCAACCACCTCTAGTTGTGGCACTAACCATGGTCCTAAATTCTTGTAGACACGAGACTTCAAACTAGCCCCAATTGTATGATAATGATTTTGACTTCACTACTACATACCATGCATTAGGAAAAGGTAAACAAGTTTCAGACGTTCACCTCTAGTATGTAATTTTATGCCAATTGGAACATGTCTATGTTCCTTTAGGTGATCATGAGAAGATGATTTTGGAGGCACGCTATAGTTGGGTGGCAAGGAATTTCATCACAGAGGAGACAATGGTAATTTTCATAAGTACTTATACTAGCCAAAGCTCTAAAAATATGTCAACATATGCATCATATCGTGTGTTGTATATGCCATTTCTAAACATGCAATCAAGAATCAAGGGCTATAGACTCATCTTCCCACTCTATATAGTGCTTGGGAGTTAGTATCCATGGATTTTATGTTAGGCTTGTACTCAACCAAGCATGTTAATTATTAGGTTTTTGTGGTTGTTGATTGATTTTCTAAGATGGCAATTTTCTCACCCTACAAGAAGAGAATCACAATAGAATCCATTTTTAATCTCTTCTTCAAGCATGTGTGGATTGGGATCCTCCCTATGTGTATAATGGGGGACCAAAGGGCCCATTGGAGTACCAATAATTAAGTCTATTGAATGTAAGGTGTATTAGGTCCATTATGTTTGGTATTATTATTGAGGCCCACTATGGTGTTAATATGGAATAAATGTAATGTGGATTTATTAAAGAAGGCCACTAGGTAGTTATAAGGTTATCATGATTAGGGTTCTCTTGTTAGATAGAAATAAGGATGGAGTACTCCTTATGAAAGTGTGGGAGAATATTGTATTTGGAGCTTATCCCATTGTTAAGTTTCCCTACCATAAGAGGCAAGTGAGCAAGAGTGGATTCCTTCCATTAAAGGATCATTGTAAGGTGTTTCCCTACTTTAAAGGTTTTGATATTAATAAAATTTGAATAATTTATGAATATCTTGTATATGATTCAATTTTAAGGGTTAATAATTATAATAATTGGTATCAAATCTCTTTCTTGGGCCTAAAAGAGAGGATTTTTTTCTATTTTGCAAGTTTTCAAAGGGAAAAAGCGGGCCATGACACTCAGATCAATTACTATACTATTATGAGAAAAAAACGAAGAGTCCATTTCCAGATCTGATTTCCTCTTAGAAAATCACCCAAGTTCAAAAATAAAATCATCCAATTCAGAGTACAGAAAGTGAAGATATCGTTGATTTAAAATCGGTGGTTTTAGGGTTTTCCTATGACGACCACATGGATTTGCAACGCAACTATCTTTTGATAGGGTGCTCAGATTCTAACAATACAAACACCATTGAATAGATAAATTTTGAGGGTTTGATTTATATATTATATGTTATGATTTTGATTAACATCTAGTGTGATGAAACCCTTTCAAATTTGTACCTTCGAACCCTAATGGAAATGAAGAATGACAATGTTGAGGAGCATGACATGGGAGGAAAAGGTATCAAAAAGATATGAAGGATACAATCCATGCATTTAAAAAGAGTTGTATCAATGGTTTGATGTATCTTGTCATCCAAAGGGAGTATAAGAGTGACATACATGACTGGTATGACTGAGAGGATTCTTGGTGATCTATAAATGAGGGACTTATAGCTCACTCACTTCACCAACATGGATACTTTTCATAATTAAATTGATAATATTTGTTTATATAATTTATGCAAATATATATTTTCTCTCAATGGATACAAGGCCTTTGTTCTTAGTTCAGTTCTAAGTGCACTACTCTTTAGGATTAGAGGTATGGCTTGCTTGTTAGAAAAATAGGACCGCGGAGCAATAAAATAAAACAAATGCAGAAACAAAACACATAAGACACACAATGCAAGAGAGACACAGATTTACGTGGTTCACCCAGTGTGGGCTATGTCCACCAGAGAAATTGCCAGGTCCTTCCTTTATTATTATCCAGCAAATGAAGGGATACAACCTACAGCAAAACCCGTTGTAACTTCCTCTTCTTTCTCTCACAGTCTCCTCTCTCAGAATACAATATTCACCACCATCCATAGCCGCAATACATTTCCCTCATAAAAGAGGGTTCCTTCTAGGGAAAAAACCCTAACATAATCTCTACCGTTAGATCTGTGACCTTATAATGAACGGTCCAGATTTACAATGAAATTACAATATACTTTTACAAGGGAATTTTTTCTTCGGGGGCTTCGCCCCCGAACCCCCACTTGCCCCCAGCCGGGGGGATAGCCCCCCCAGACCCCACAGAGGGGGTACCCCCCCTCTGCACTCCCCCGCGTGGAAGAGTGTACATACTTCTGGGGTGTAAATACTTCATGGGGTATAAACACGACTGAAATCAAGGACCTCTGAATCAGGAAGATAATCAAGCTCCACAACCAACAATCTCCCACTTGGAGACTGATCTCAACAACTCCACTGCTGCTGTATATGCTGGACTCTGAACCTTCTTGGACCTGGCAAATTTCTCATTTTCATATTCATTCTTGAAGACCAATTGAAACTGAGCAGGAACTTAGTTTCTCCCTGGTTACTCCCTTTGTTAACATGTCTGCAGGATTCTGGCTAGTGTGTATCTTTTCCAGCTTCAATTGTCCATCTTCCAAGGCAGATCGTATGAAGTGGTACCTGAATTATATATGCTTAGTCTTCAAATGGAAGGCTGAGTTCTTTGCAAGGTGAATGGCACTCTGACTGTCACAGTACAACTGGCTGTTCTCCTGCTTCTTTCCCAATTCCTCCATAAGCCTTTGTAACCAAATCATTTCTTTACTAGCCTCTGTAGCAGCAACATCCTCTACCTCTGTTGTTGAAAGTGAAACAACCTTTTGCAGTTTCGAAATCCAACTTACTGTTGTTCCACCTATAGTAAAAACATACCATGTGGTGCTCCTCCTGCTATCTTTATCACCTGCCATATCTGAATCAACATATCCCTGTAGA
>ML782042.1:586279-603709 GCA_009831015.1 Picea engelmannii
TGTTTCATTTGCAATAGATTTAGTTTGTGCTGTTGTAGCTTTAGTTCATTTCGATATTTTATAGCTCGCATCTGAGGTAGCTTAGCGTTCACAGATTTCGTTTCGGTTTATCATAGTTTCAATTCATCACAGCGTGTGAATGTTTGCTTACACGACACTTTAAAGGTTTCATGATTGTGTTTATTTGTTCCTTAATTGAGTCATTACAGCGCACTATTATCTTTGACATTGTTGAATATTGAACACAGGACTGATGTCTGTAGGGTTAGCATATGGTTGTTTGGTTTTCATTTTCACTTCGAATGTAACTCGAGTAGCATGCATTTTGCTTTGTTAGACAGTAGTTGCCTTGCGTGCTTAGAACAGTTAGGTTACAGTTAGAACAAAAGGAGCTCCTGGTACCARTTAGTGGCATAATACTCTGTTTTTYTGTAGATAACATTAGATTTGTTTTGGATACTCATAATGAATGCAGTTTCGAYAGTACCCTGTGTGTCATGACTTAAACGAAAATGCTGATGGTAGATGGTTGAACATAGAGGTAGAATGATTTTGTAGAACTGCGCTTTTGAATAGAAATAGCAGTATCAGCATCGGAGTACAAGACTGTTTTTCTGTTGATGATTTAGATAGGAAATGCTCAGTTTTAAGTTAGTCATTAAAATTCAAGTTCTCAGAATAGGTGTGTGTTTTATTCTTAGGATAGCATTCAGATAGAGACTAGACACTTACCTGCACATATTGTGTATCAGCTCGAAGTTTACCAACCCTAGTTTGACAATTTAGTGTATCAGGTCACTTAAAAGCTTCAATTTAGCAGCCTGACATTTCACTTGCAATTTACTTTTAGAAATGGAGCCCCTTTTTATTTTTGGACCTGGGAGATCCTCCCCCAACATCATTTTTGCTTAGTCGGTCTTCATTCTCCCCTTTCTTCTATCTGCTTCTCTCAAAAGAAAATACACTTTGAAAAAATTATTTAAAAAACAAGACTTTTTATTTTTTTGGCAAAGTTAACTTAAACTCCTCTCATTTACATTGAAGGAGTTCCTACCAACTCCGTCGATAGACTTCATCTAGTTAATTTTTTTTCCTCTGAAATCCTTTTACCGCTCAAGTTACTTAAAAATCCTTTGACGCATCAAAGTTAACGTAAAATCCTATGATATCATCAGAGGAATTCACTCCATCTTCTCTGACAAACCAGAATAATTAGTGTTAAGTCCTCCGATGTACATTGGAGGAATTCCCACTAAGTACTCTGATGTACATCGAAGGACTTATTATTAACTTCATCAATTTTGTAACATATATAATAGCATTTAATGTTACCTTTCCATGGAACTTATAAACACATTACCCCCCTCTTGTTTTCACCATTTCATCGAACGTCGAGGAGAAAAGGATGATCCTCTAGCTAGAACGTGTCAAGTCCCAACCTGAGCACCCTCTACCAACAAAAATTGTTCATGTGTAGCGGGAATTCTAGGTAATCCCTTAAGCCTTCCACCTGTATCTTTGTTTTTTAGGGTTAGGGTTTTTGTTAGGGATAAAATTGTATTCGTTTTACATTTATGATTACCTCTTAAACTCGAGAGTCCTCCCCCACCCCCCTTCCTTATGATCGCTGCAACTTTTTACTTGTCTTCTCTAACTCTTCCACGACCTAATGCCTTGCTTCAATCGGTTCTGATTTTCATTGAACCCTACCTAAAGCCAAACCATACACCTCTCTTTACCTCGTATCGACAAAGGCTAGCGATAGCTCCATTCTTCCACAATGTCGAAGCCTTCCAATCCCGACCATACTACAAGGAAAACTTATTGTTTCCCACGATCTTTCAATCGGCCTTATGCAAGAAAGGTTTCTGAAAAACTCCCCATTGTCATAACCTTACCAAAAACCTTGCCTTTAACTCCTTTGATCACATAGGATGAGTTCACATTAACTCCTTCGATGCGTTCGGAGGAGTTTCCCAGAACCTCTCTGATAACACATCAGAGATATTTGAATCAACTTGGTGATGTGCATCAGAGCACTTGCCATTAACTCCTCTGATTTGCATCAGAGGAGTTGGAATTAACTCGACCGGTAACACATTGGATCCCTTTGAACCAACTCTCCTGATGAATTTCAGAGGCTTTCACATGAACCTCACTTATCAATATCAGAGCACTTGTTAGCAACTCCTCTAATTTGCATCGAAGGATTTAACTTCAACGCCTCCGATTTTACTTTCTGAGCTCATTTTTAGTCTTTTTTCTCTCAAACCTTCACCAGATTACTCATCATGCCTTCCTTTACCTTGTCATCGTCAGATGATGACTCTCCACCCAGCATTAACACCAGTGATTCCTCAAGTATGGATTCTCATAAACTAAAGAAAATTATTTCTAAATGCATATGATAGTTACAATGTTCTAACATTGTGTGCATTTGTCACTCTGTAGGTACAAAAATGTCTCCCGGGAAGAAAGTGGCCAGCGAGACGGCTATCGTCGAAGCTTCCGGTAGTGGAAAACAAATTGAGGACAAACCAGAGGTATAAAATCTTGTTTATGATGACACGGCTATTACTCTAGAGAAAGAAGGAGAAATGCTCAAATGGGGTGAAGTATACAAATGTTCAAGAAGAAAAACTACGTTGCTGACACCGAAGATCTAGATGATTTGAAAGTCTTCAAAAACATCAGAAAATCAAGGATATTCAAAGTTGCATCCCGAGCTATTATTTTTCCATGCATCAATTCAATATCATGGATCCTAAAACACATAGACCTGGGAAATAGACATATCTGCAATGCTAGAGGGGAACCAATACCATCTTTCCAACCTTTAGACTTAGCTAAATATTACCACCTAGAGAAGGGAATGAGGAAGTTGGACAACAATTTGCTTGTTGAATTCAAGCACACTGCCAAAGAATTGTACCCCAAGTGGTACAAGATGGAAAAACAATTCAAACACAAACCTAAAGGAGGCTACCCCACGACTTCCATAAGGAATCCATACCAGTACATGGTGGCCATATTATGCTGACTCTATGGAGAACAAGATGCATCCCAATTATCTTTGTCATATTTGCCATTAATATACTATTGTGCAGAAGATGTGGCATCATTCAACTGGGTTGTTATAGTGTTTGTCAATCTAGCCAAAGCTATCACAGTCATCTATGAATTCCAACCATAAATCTTCCCCAGTTTCCACATGGCCTCATATCTGCTGGATATTATGTGCATGGCTCATCGATACCCCAAAATGGTATGGAAGTGGCAACCTTCATATGAACCAATCCATGTATATTGTAAAGTGATATGGGAGCACAAATACCAAACATAATACCAGAAAGTGTGTGAACATTTCATGGCTCCTTTATATGAGTTCATATTCTACTCTCCTCCACCGTGCATGACAGACAAGGAAACCACGGTAATAAATTGAATCATGGATTGTTTCCTCTTAGAATATGGAACTTACATAAGAATATATGGTTCTAAGAAAGCTCCTCACCTCCTCCCATGATTCGTTCCAGATAGATAGGTTCTCCAGGAAGTAGCATATCAAATACTAATCCATGGAGTGGGAGGATCCTTGTATCGAGACAAGAAGGCTATATGGCCACCATTATAACTCAACATCGACAACTACTTCTTCTCAAATACTAAGCAAGTGAAGGAATAAGTAAATACCCTGCTCTCTTACCACTTTGGAGAAGAAATATCTAGAAGACATGATTTGAAAGGAGTCGTAAAACATTATTGCTACAACGCAAGTTTTCTATGGGAATACACGAAGGACATCTGGAATGAAGAATAGGTGCATTGAAATGGATGTACTTATGATGAAGTGATATTCAAAAGAAGAGGTGTCTGCCTTGGCCTTTGCCCACCTACCTCATCCATTATGTGCTCTCTAAAATATGGTTGTCTTTGAGGAATGTTTTTGAAAAAGGGTGGCCTGTTCCCCTTCTGCCTCTGTTCCTTCTTAAACTTCTTCTTGTCCTCCCAATCCTTCTGGAAAGTAGGCTTTCCTTTATGTTGATCATATAATCATTTTTCTCTCCTTATGGTTTCCTCCAAAGTTTTGGGATCATCACATTGGATCTTATCACTGATGAAAGATGACAGCCCACTCGGGTACCTATGAATCTTCACTATCTCATCCTTGATGAAGGAGACATACTTCAATAGTTCTAAGAATATCCTTTCATATTCATCAATGGTCATGATGCCCAGTTTGAGTTCAGAGAACTCCTTCATATTTTTGTCATAATACCTCTTAGTCAGGTATTTCTTCTCAAAATGCCTCTTGAATTCCTTCCAAGTCACATTTTTCTTTCTGAGGTGTTGCACTTGCACAAGCTGATCCCACCACATGGATGCCTTTCCTTTGAACTGATAGATATCAATTCTTCCTTCTTCGTGGGAATAATAGTTATGCAATTGGAAGTACTTCCTCATGCCTTGCAACCATGTCTTGTCATCTTCATCCTTCTTGTGCTTTCCATCAAAAGTAGGAGGTTTCATCTTATTCATTTCTCCTTTCAACTCATCCACCCCAGACCTCCTATGCTTCCTGACATGGGATGGACTTGAGCTATTGTGTGATCTCCTATGGGAATGCTTTTGGGAGTGACGATGATGTTTGCTACCATTCCTTGATATTCTTTTCTTCTCAGGGGTCCCGTGGCTTCCTGATTTGTTGGAGCCACTTTTCTTATCCAACTTCTTTTCAATTTTGTCTAGGATTTTCATTAACTTCATATTGAAGCCTTCCTGTTGTTCCTTGGCCTTCATAAGCCTCTCATTATCAGCCTTGTGGCTCTGGACATTTGTCTGCAATTTTCTAATGGTCTCAGCCAAATTTATGTCTTCCTCCTTTCCTCCTCCATGTCCATTGGAGTTGGTTCCTTCCATATCCAACTGGACATTCAACCCTCTGATTTCATCTTCTTAGTTGTAGACTACCTGTGTATCCTCTATCACTTTGCACTATGTGCTGACTCTAATCTGATAGTTGTTAATTTTGCAAAAATGTGCCGCCAACAAAACTTGTCAGGCTAATTGTTCTTAATAATTTCATGAAAAAATGAACCATTCTGATTCATTAATATATATCGGACTTATTTTCTATCGATTTCCTGAGAAATTGACTGTTCAGATCAATTTTATGGGTGAACAATTATCTTCTATTGTTCAAGACCTTTATAATGCATGAGTCCTTGCTCAATTCTGAGTTTTGAGCAGGAAGTTATGGATACTTGAACAATTTGTCCTTTCAGTGATACAATCCAATACATGGATTCTTCCAACTCAGAGTCGAATTGGTTCTTGGATCCATGTTGGATCCCTCCTTCAGGTTTGCAGTCCTTCCTTACTTCTTTACGTGTAGGTATGTACAATTAAAAATCCCATTGGATCCTTCTCTAAATCTCTTTCATGTTCCTAAAACAAAATTCTGGGGGCTAGACCCTTTTCTTCGGCCCCCAAATTCATGTGACCAAGGGTTGTGACCCATCGCTAACATTTAGGCGCTTATTTGGAGCCTTGGATCTTAGGGGCTTCAGATCTTCGGAGGTTTCCATTCTGCACATCACAAACCTCCCGGACCGTCGAATTGGCGAACTTGCGAAGGACAGTGGATCAACGGTCCACATTCTCTATTCGGATCTATGGTGGATAGGAGCTCCGAGACTTCGAGCTTCAACGGTTTCCAAATCACTCCATTACCAATCTCCCGAAGTGCTGACCCACCGGAGATCCCCTCTCTTTCCTCCATGTGTCATATCCTGATCAACGATCGAGATTAACTTCGGCCCTTTGGGAGTTCTCGACTCACAACAATTCGAGAACACAAATCCTCTAGAGTACCACTCCTTCGGACTACGGAATATGGCACCATGCATCCTCTGTGATCAACGGTCGAGATGGACTTCGACCTTCGGGCCTCCGGAAGTCCTCAACCTCAACTACTTATGCCTTAAATCCTTTGGACCACAGGATCTATTGCCGCGTGTCCCCTCCCGATGAACGGTGAGGATTTACTCCGCTCTTCAGAGCTTTGGGGGTTTCGCTTTCCTCTCACTTCATTACTTCTGAATGTCGAATTGGTGAACCCCTGGGGTCCACTTAGTACTACACACCCGAGTGCTACGTGGTAGATTCCAAGAAGCAGACACGTGGCCCAATCTGAGGGGTGACACGTGTCAAGTTCTAACTGAAAAATCAACCTTTCAAAAGCACAAAACACACTGACACATGGCATGCATCTCGTGTGCCCATGTCACCCCAGGTGACGTCACCAAGCCACGCCACTTCGGTGCTTCATGACTTCATAACTTCAAGACTTCGAAGGTCCATAAGTTCTTCAACAGTTTTCTCCCAAACACTGAACTCCAAACTGCTTAACCTTCCGGAGCCCACGTAGTATAGTTGTCACCATTCAAAGTGGTGACACGTGGCCCCATTGTCGAGTGACACGTGTCAGTTCCCAATCGGTACTAAGGTCCTGTCAAAAGTACAAAAACAAGTGACACGTGATAGACCTAGATAGGTCCATGTCACCCTAGGTGACATCATCATGCCACGTCATATCCGACGCTTCGAGACTTTGGGGATTTTTTTATCATCGACACTTTCTCAAACCTGTCGAACTACTAAACTGTCAAATGGGTCCACGTCACCACCGATGACGCCATCATGTCACTTCACTTTGGCAACCCAGGACTTCGACGATTTTGTTTTCTCATCGACACTTTCACAAAACTACCAAACTATCGAACTGTCAAACACTTCCACGTCACCCCCGGTGACATCATCATGTCACATCACTTCGCAACCTACAACTTTGACGATTCTTCACATCTACACATTGTCAAAACTCCCAAATTGTCGACTCCTGACAACTGCTTTCCATAGTTTCGAGACTTCGACGATTCTCTGCTATAGCTTTAAAACAACAGGAGGGCGAAGTCCGAAGGACTTATGTGTTTAAACTCCATGCACCTTCTCCAGATCTGATGATTTTGGGGGATATGTCTTCTTCCGAACAGATCCAACGACCCATATTTAAATTTGTGGCCCACTACCACATCTGTTGTGGTTTATCAAACTATTATACCTCCTGAGCTTTCCAATACCACCCATGAGCTCTCTCAATGCCGCTCTGACACTCTGTACATCAAATCCATGTGGAATTTTTACTTCAAATTCCACATTTGTGGCCCATCTAGGTTCCGTGTTGAAACCATGGGCTTTGATGCCAATTTGGGAGTTCTCGACTCACAACAATTCGACAACACAAATCCTTTGGAGTACCACTCCTCTAGACTACGGAATATGGTGCCACCCATCCTCTATGATCAACGGTCGAGATGGACTCCGACCTTTGGGCCTCTGGAATTCCTCAACCTCAATTACTTATGCCTCGAATCCTCTGGACCACAGGATCTACTGCTGCATGTCCGCTTCCGATGAACGGTGAGGATTTACTCCGCTCTTCAGAGCTTTGGGAGTTTCGCCTTCCTCTCACTTCATTCCTTTTGAACGTCGAAGTGGCGAACCCTTGGGGTCCACTTAGTACTACACACCCGGGTGCTACATGATAGATTCCAAGAAGCGGACACGTGGCCTAATATGAGGGGTGACACATGTCAAGTCAACCTTTCAAAAGCACAAAACACACTAACATGTGGCATGCATATTGTGTGTCCATGTCACCCCAAGTGACGTCACCAAGCCACGTCACTTCGGTGCTTCATGACTTCATAACTTCGGGACTTCGGAGGTCTGGAAGTTCTTCAACAGTTTTCTCCCAAACGCTGAACTCCGAACTACTTATCCTCCCGAGGCCCACGTAGTATAGTTGTCACCAATCAAAGTGGTGACACGTATCAGGTCCCAATCGGTACTAAGGGCCTATCAAAAGTACAAAAACAAGTGACACGTGGTAGACCTAGGTATACCCACGTCACCCTAGGTGACGACATCATGCCACGTCATATCCGATGCTTCAGGACTTTGGGGATTTTTTTATCATCGACACTTTCTCAAACCTGTTGAACTACCGAACTGTCGAATGGGTCCATGTCACCCTTGGTGACATCATCATGTCACTTCACTTTGGCAACCCGGGACTTCAGTGATTTTGTTTTCTCATCAACACTTTCACAAAACTGTCGAACTACCAAACTGTTGAACACTTCCACGTCACCCTCGGTGACGTCATCATGTCACATCACTTCAACAACCCACGACTTCGATGATTCTTCACATCTACACATTGTCAAAACTCCCAAACTATCGACTACCGACAACTGCTTTCTATAGTTTCGGGACTTCAGCGATTCTCTGCTATAGCTTTAAAACAACACGAGGGCGAAGTCCGAAGGACTTATGTGCTTAACCTCCATGCACCTTCTCCAAATCTGGCAATTTTAGGGGATTTGTCTTCTTCCGAACAAATCCAACGACCCATATTTAACTTTGTGGCCCATTACCACGTCTGTTGTGGTTTATCAAACTGTTATACCTTCTGAGATTTCCAATACCACCTAGGATCTCTCTCAGTGTCGCTTTGACACTCTGTACATCAAATCCATGTGGAATTTTTACTTCAAATTCCACATTTGTGGCCCATCCAGGTTCAGTGTTGAAACCATGGGCTTTGATGCCAATTTGGGAGTTCTCGACTCACAACAATTCGACAACACAAATCCTCTGGAGTACTACTCCTCCGGACTATGGAATATGGTGCCACATGTCCTCTGTGATCAATGATCGAGATGGACTCCAACCTTTGGGCCTCCGGAAGTCCTTGACCTCAACTACTTATGCCTTGAATCCTCTAGACCATGGGATCTACTGTCGTGTGTCCCCTCTCAATGAATGGTGAGGATTTACTCCACTCTTCGGAGCTTCGGAGGTTTCTCTTCCCTCTCACTTCATTCCTTTCCAACGTCGAAGTGGCGAACCTCCTAGGGCCCACGTAGTATAGTTGTCACCAATAAAAGTGGTGACACGTGGCCCCACCGTCGAGTGACACGTGTCAGGTCCCAATTGGTACTAAGGGCCTGTCAAAAGTACAAAAACAAGTGACACATGGTAGACCTAGGTAGGTTCACGTCACCCTAGGTGATGTCATCATGCCACGTCATATCTGACGCTTCGGGACTTCGGGGATTTTTTTCACCTACTGAACTATCAAACTACCGAACTGTCGAATGGGTCCACGTCACCCTCAGTGACGTCATCATGTCACTTCACTTTGCTAACCCGAGACTTCGACGATTTTGTTTTCTCATTGACACTTTCACAAAACTGTCGAACTACCGAACTGTCGAACACTTCCACGTCACCCTCGGTGACATCATCATGTCACATCACTTTGACAACCCACGACTTCGACAATTCTTCACATCTACACATTGTCTAAACTCCCAAACTACAGACTGCCGACAACTGCTTTTCGTAGTTTCGGGACTTCGACGATTCTCTGCTATAGCTTTAAAACAACAGGAGGGCGAAGTCTGAAGGACTTATGTGCTTAACCTCCATGCACCTTCTCCAGATCTGACAATTTTGGGGGATCTGTCTTCTTCTGAACAGATCCAATGACCCATATTTAACTTTGTGGCCCACTACCACATCTATTGTGGTTTATCAAATTGTTATACCTCCTGAGCTTTCCAATACCACCCAAGAGCTCTCTCAGCGCCACTCTGACACTCTGTACATCAAATCCATGTGGAATTTTTACTTCAAATTCCACATTTGTGGCCCATCCAGGTTCAGTGTTGAAACCATGGGCTCAGATGCCAATTTGTAATGTCCCACGGCCACCCAGGCCATGAACACGCCACTACTTCAAAACCAAACTTTTCTGAAACCAGATTGTAATATACCTAGCTACCCAGGCTGGTTCATGCCACTTGAACTATCATGCTCTAATATACATATATATCTAATGCAAATTTAAACAGACATAAATATTTTGCTACAATATAGGTTAATGCGGAAATAACAGTAAGCCTACTCATGCAACAGATACAGGAAATACCGATAACATTATAACACATGTGCAAGATACATAACATACAATTAACATAGAATTGGTACTTATATTTTTATGATAAGACCACCGACTGAATGAAAACCTTCCACGAACCTCCCAACCTTAGACTACACTGCTCCAAGCTATTAGCAGTGGGTCACCCCCGAGCTAGGACTAAACTCCACCCAGGGTAAAGGAAATCCTAGGCTAGGTTGAGACTATGAAAAGTTGCACAATGCAACACAAAGGATTCTCTCCAAGAAGCCTACTTATGCCCACTACTCACAGACTCTCATTCCCCACATGCCTGTCCCACCCCGAGAATATACACCTTCACTATTCCACAGTCCATCGACTACTCCACTTCCCTTCCAGGGCTTCAACAACAGGTCGAATCAGAAATTATCAGAGCTCTGTAGTTGTTGTTGGACTCCCTCTAGGAGAAATCACTACCCCCAAAAAATCTCTCACCTGGAGAGAGTTGCCCACAGGCCTGACAACCTGCTTCTTCAACCCACGGGCCTGACAACCTACCTCTTAAAACCACAGGCCTCACAACCTGCTTCTTATGTCCAGCTCTTAAATCAACCAAATAACCACAGTAGAAAAAATGGGTAAGGCAAGGGACGACTCAACAAATTACAGAGGTTCACGATGGCAGAGGGTTCAACAATGGTGGAAAAGGATGACTATGTGCCTACTCACTGTGTGAGTGAATGGGTGCAGAGGATGGCCATAATGGTCAGAATGGTGAGAGCGAACTCGTGAGGAAAGATGGAAAGAATGGCTAGCGAACCCCCACAATGATGGAATTTCCCACACAAATCTGCATGCGTCCTGGATGACACTTGGCTCTTCAGGAGCTTGTTCTTCTCCACTTGGAGTTCATTCCTCTCCCCAAAGGGACTTAGGATAACAAAGTTTATTTCCCAAACCTTAGTAATTTAGGAAATACATTATAATATTTCTTTAGGTTAAGCCCTCAAGATTAGCCCATTTTTCCTAGCCTCTCAATCCCCTTCCCTTTCCCTTCCTAGCGGAGCTCAGTCCCCGATAACTCTTTCTTCGTGGTCGGTCTACACACAACGATGTATTTTTATTAATGATCTACACAATTACATATACAAAATCAGGCTTATTGGCCTCAACATCTAGGCTCTTCGGCCTAATACACACATAAGCCTTCGAGCTTATAAACATTTGGCTCACCAGTCTATAAACATCATTACAATTCAATAAGGGCTCTACTTTGGGGTATTACAAGTCAAGCTTCTCGAATTCGAAGGGGCAATCTAAGGGTGTCCTTCTTTCAGGTTTTAACTGGCCCTTGCCTCTTCAAGCAATCAGATCTGTCAACAGTCATTGTTGCTTCAACCACCAATCATGCTCTTCCATAACTGTCCATGTCGCTCCATGCAACTTCAAGTATGTGGGAAGGTGGTGCATTCAATGTTTTCAGATGTGAGCTGGAATGCTGAGCAAGCTTTCTATTTTCTTCATTGAAGCTTCTCCACTTCACTTTGCTAGTCCACCTCACCAATCCCTTAAACAATCCACCTCACCAATCCCACTATGATATCATGGCTAGTACCCAAGGCATTTCCATCTCAGTCAGTTTTTTGGTGTTTTTCTATTAATCAATAGCATAATTACATGCTTCATAATCACATTACATGAAGTCTTAACATAATTACAATCATGGGGAAAAACATAGTGTTACAATATTGAAGAGGTTGTAACGTCCACACCATTTGTCCATCCGTAACACTGACATCGATATATGTCAACCAAATATAATATGTTATACAAAACTAAAACTATAGTGATAATAAATCTATTATGGACTAAATAATAATCTATTATGGACTTAGATCCATATTAACTTTGGCTCTTTTAAGCATAGAAATACTTGCATTTCAATAGTTTTTTAATCCCTCTTGGTGTTCAATATAAATGGAGTTAGATGGATCTTTTGTAATACAATCAACATAGATCCATCTTAACTTTAAATCTATTAATCACCCAAAGGGATTAAAAAGAAATCAAAGAACAAATATCTCAATGTTTAAAAGATGTAGAGTTAAGATGGATTTAAGAAGAAAATTAACAATATTAAAATAAAAACAAACTCTCATGAGTTTCATAGTGAAACTTAGGATTGGACAAGACCTAAAACACAATGTAAAAAAATAATATGTAATATTTGTGATATCAATAAAATGGAACATGAAAAATGTTTTCTCTTAAAATGCCCTACCTTTTTTTTTCTCCAAGGAAAATTCCTCTTATATATTAATATAAAGTTTTCATTCGAAGTATAAAATGTGCATTACATACTCCAAACATTATGTATCTCGCTCCATCAATCATAGAGATTTTACTGATTCAGTAATAACAATAATGATGACCACAAACAGAACTAGCATACATCTAGTGAGCCCATGAGATACTAGACTCCATACTGACAAAATAGTAATTGGCCTTTCTTCACTACGGACAGAAGATCTAAAGTAAAAAACTGACTATTGTTCCATAGAAAATACGATGCATCATAGAAGATTTAGGAACAATGTAGGGCCCATATGCCCATCTTCCATATGGGTATAAATATTTTTACCTTCCTCGTGCTGCATAGCTCTTTTGGATAGCTCATCTGACTGTTGATTATATTCTCTGTAGATGTGTGAGAATCCAAGAGTCCTGAAGTCTTTATAAAGGTCATTTATCTGGTCTTTCCAACACTCCAGATTTAGGACTTGTAGGACACATTTATGATTTAACCAGTCAATAACAATTTTGGAGTCCCGAAACACTTGTAGGTCCTGAAGATGTAGATGAGATGCTAAAGTTAGCAAAGCCCAAACTCCCAAAAACTCAGCTCTAGTGTTCGTACCTAGTCCACAATTTAACATCCATCTATATTCAGTATGCGATTTAATCTTGATGACTCCTCATGCACCACTTATATGACCACGAACCTGTGCAACTCCATCAAACCACCCTGCTGGGACACCCTCCTTTAGCACTGGGGGTGTGCGTTGGGGAAAGGCTGACAGATTTTGTACCTGAGAATTCCTTAAACACCCGAAAGTCCTGTGAAGGACCGAGAAAGATGAAGACCGACCATTCTCAAAAGTAACCTTGTTGCGTTCCAGCCACAATTTCCATCATACGATAGATGGCAGCGTTGGGCGAAGTGGACATTTTCTTGTCCAATCTTCAATGCATGATTGCGGAGAGGAGCCCATCCAATTGAAGTTTAATTTATAGACTTTAAGAATTCAATTCCAAACCTGTTGGGTAAAACTACAATGGAGCATCATGTGTAACAATGTCTCTGACTTCTACCTACACATGCCACATATGCTTGGTCCAGACCATCCTCTTCTTTGCAAATTGTCCCAGGTGAGGATCTTGTCTTCCATCATTAACCATGTGAAAAGTTTTATTTTTGGCGCGAGATCCCAATCCCAAAGTGATCGATGCCACCAACTTTTGTTGTGATTCCAAAGCTTTGAGGCTAAAGCATCGTAGACATTTTTCGTTGATATGTTACCTGCTCTATCTCCCCCAGTCCAGATTAGTTTGTCTAGTCGATCAGTCAAAATAATACCCGAGTTAACCAAAGTTTTGTAGTAGTGATCCCACTCGGATGCCTCTTCACCAATAATACCCAACTCCTCACTTGATTTCCATTGAGCCAAAACAACGCCGATCCTGCCCGAATCTCTTGCCTGATACAAGTAGTAGATACTTCGTTGTTGAAGATTAATGATAAGTTTGAGCGATAAAAGTTAATTATTTCCTAGTCCAAGGATCTCATCCTCTCCAATACGAATAGAGTGGCATGCTCCAGGATTCCAAGCCAACTGGTGTGTGACAACATCCAAAGATTTTACCAGACTTCTCCAAGTGCTAGAGACGTTTAGAGTCCTAATCGGGGAGCGTCTCAGCCAAGACACTACCGAGGAAGTGGTAAAGTATTTGTCCTTTAGAACTTTGTGCCGAAGGCCTTCCTTCATCAAGCAATGCCTCAAAGTGTTTGCAACCAATGCTCTATTGAACACAAACAAATTCTTGACCCCCATCCTCTGAAAGATTTCGGTTTTGCAATGTTTTCCCAATTGCAAAGATTTATACACTCCCTTGCCCCACTTAAAATGCCCTACCTATGTACACATTAAGTCGTAATTTCATAATATTTGTAACACCGTGATATTCATAACTTGATAGTTTATGAAATTAAAAAAATATAGGAATATTTTTTTAAATTTTCCTTCTTTATCCTTAAACACCAACATAAATTGTAAATTGAAAAAATATAAAATTAAAATTTTCCATCTTTGTCCTTAAACACCAATATTAGACTGTAAATTGAATATATATATATATATATATATATATATATTCGCTCGAATGAAAAAAAAGTGAAAATTCTTGTCAATGCCCAATTCCTCAAATGAAGCTGTGACTTTATCAGCTTAAGGGCACCGCAACCGCGTTGAGTCGCTGATAATTCGAACCAATCCGGGATAAAACTTGGGCRGAAAGAAAAGAAAACCTTGTTAAATTCAGTCGTTGAGGCGTAGACGATTCAAATCCAATCCGGGAGAGAACTTGGGTGAAAAGAAAAGAAACCCTTCTTAAATTCAATTAGAATAGTGGCCTCCATGAGTCCATTCGTAAGGTCTAAGCAGTCATAGTCATCTTTACAAAGAATCCTCTTGCCCACCTGTTGTTTTGCTTTGCTTTGGGTTTGGTGGGAGTGATGCCTATTATTCGGAGCGGTTTCCAATTCATCGCAGGGACTGCATTTGGGATCTATCTGGCGCAGAATTACAACGTCCCTAACATCCAGAAACTCATCAACACAGGCCTCCTCATGGCCAAGCATTACGAGGAAAACTATTGGAAGCCCAAGAAGTCTAACAAGTTGGACGATATTGATAATGATGACCATTAGGCAGGCAGGGAGGTATCTTGTTATTTCATATTTGATTTTGTATTTCTCAGTTTCCTAAAACAGTAGCTTGATTTCTCTGATCTTAATGAGATCGAGAGCGGTTTCTAGAATTTTGGGGATGCCCGCATAGCATTGGAATTAGCATATAGATATAAATATTCCTTATTTTCACCAACTGTGAATACTTCGGGCTGTACACATTTGGGCAATGGAACCCTCTATAACCCAGATTAATAAAATTAGGGTTGTTTGAAGTCTGCTTTTTTAATCATGTCTATTTCTGTAGCATGCAAGTCTATTTCTTTTCAAGTGTTCATACTCTTCTAGGAGGAGGAAAACATTTCTCGTGACCACCCATCTATCTAGGAAAACTTGCATAAATTGATTAAAATTTCTTATGCTAGCAGCTGGAAGGTTCTTAAACCAATCTTTAACTTTACCTCCCAAGGACAAGGCAAACATCCTGATACAAACATCATCATCTTCAACCTCATAAAGGTCAAGGAAATCCTCAAGGTTTTGAATATGCTTTTCAGCAATGATCTTCCCATTTTCTCCATCAAACCTAGGCAGATTATTGATGTAATTGACAGGAAGGTCATGGAGAATGGGAGGCAAATCTAGAGGCTCGTATCGGTCTGGGACCTTTGCAAGCACGGGAGATGAAGCAAGAGGCTTACAAGCATCCAGAGGTTTCGTAAGAGTAGGAGATAAAGCAGGGGGCTTATGTCTCACTAGGCTTTCTACAGATGCATCTGGGATGTGCACAGGTGTATGAGCATGTACATAATCCACAATTTGGGGTTTAATCTCTTGAGACTCTTCAGGTTGAAAATGGTCATCCTGAATTTCAACAATATACTCTAGACCAAGATCATGATAAGAGAGAAAGTAATTGCAGATGAAGCCAAAGATGTATTGAATGCAATTTGAGCTTGAGTACCTGGTCTTTCTAGGCTGCTTGGCCATGCTTCAGGTTCTTCCTCCAGTGGAGTCTTCGAGTTGGCACCGTCTGGAGCTGATTGGAGTCGCCAGGTGAATGATCTCAGCCTTCTTGTCTCTGGTCACTGTCCACCATCAATGATCAGATCTGGAGCTTTGAAGTGTACTACTGGGGAAAGGTCCCCAGTGGAGTCGCCATTCTGTTAGCACTCTGTAATTTGCCCAAGGCTGTGGGGCAGTCACAGAGGCACCATCAAAACCACTTCGAGTCTTGGATCTAGCCCTCCAAGACTCAGAGAGGGATCTCTCTGTCTGATATAACTTTGTTTTAATAGGTATTAGGCTAGTTATGAAGAACATGGGTTGGGGTTTTTAAATGGTTGTTTTGGAACAGCAAGGAGGGCCATTGGGCAAATGGGGTCTGCGCTTAAAAATGTGATTCACTCTTAGATCTTAGACATAACTCTTAAACAGGGCAAGGTAGTGGAAGTGTTGGATCGAATTTAGTTTTGATGGTGTCGATTTGAGGAAGAACTAGGGGATGAAAAAGCGAGCAAATGAGCAGTTAATAATTCATAAACTAGCTTTTTAGAGGAGAAACATAAAGATTATCACAAGATCAAATGCAGAGTATTTGCTAATAAATTCTGCTCTTTTACTCTTCTTCTGATAATAAGAATTGACAACAAATGAAAAGATGACAGGAAAATACTCAACAGAGAAAGAACGCCACCAACACATCCGCATAGGAATCCTGTAAAAAGCATGTCTTATTATTGAGCATTCATCTAAAGAGTACAGAAAGAGTTCTCTGGCCAAACACAGCCCACAGTCCAGCAAAGAACCTCACATGTCGAACCCTTTTACATTACAATCCTCTGAATAAATAGAATAGACCATCCCAATAATTTTCGGAAGTCGGTTTAACTGCCTTGGCCAAAAATAGCCACCACTCCCACAAAATTTGGAACTTTCTGCCATGAAAGACGGACCGGTTTTCTGCGAAAAAAGGGGTCCGAACAGACATGTTTTTCTATTCAATGATGACACCTGGGTGAAAACTGAAGGAGGTTATTGTAGATGGGCATGTTATGGACAAAAACCTCCTTCGGTTTCTCCAAATTCATCCCCAGCTGGCTGTAACAGCTCCTGCAAGATCGGGACTGTAACGAAAAATTGAGAATCTGGAAAAATGGGCCTCGAAGATGGCTTCGATTCTCCCTGCTCGTAGCTCCGTTGCAAAAAATGAGAGAGGTTTTTGTTCTTCAGCCCGTTCTGAGAAAAAAACTCTCTCAGATTTTTAAAATCCATCTTCGTTTGCCCAAAAACTGCCTCGAACGAACACATGCTGAAACAAACAAAAATTAGGCAAAAATGAGAAAAGTGGTTTTAATCTCGAAAAAGCGGTATTCCGGACCCCCCTTGAGGTGGTAAGCGGTTTTTTTTTTTTTGGGGGGGGGGTCCGGGGGAA
>ML782042.1:604701-615795 GCA_009831015.1 Picea engelmannii
CCCCCCCCCCCCCCCCCACTGTTAAAAACAGAACAGTCGGGGGGGTCCGGAATCCACTGCCAGTCGTTGATTTACGCGCCGCTAGATCGACCGCCAATCTAAGCATGTTCTTTATTCTCCAGGCGCGAATGCAGTTTATGAGGCAAAACTTAGGCTTAATGACTTTTGAGGGTTTGGTGCACTGCTTCCCTTGAAAATAATTTGCAAAGATGAAATATTATTTGCAAAGCTATACACCCAGAGTGAAAAAATTCCAGTCAACAGATGATCCTATGAATTATAGGGTTATAACACCACCCATCCTCTATGATCAATGGTCGAGATGGACTCTGACCTTCGAGCCTCAGGAAGTCCTCAACCTCAACTACTTATGCCTCGAATCCTCTGGACCACGAGATCTACTGCCGCGTGTCTGCTCCCGATGAATGGTGAGGATTTACTCCGCTCTTCGGAGCTTTGGGAGTTTCACTTTCCTCTCACTTTTTGAACGTCGAAGTGGTGAACCCCTGGGGTCCACTTAGTACTACACACCCGGGTGCTACATGGCAAATTCCAAGAAGCAGACACGTGGCTTAATCTAAGGGGTGACACATGTCAAGTTCTAACTGAAAAATCAACCTTTCAAAAGTACAAAACACACTGACATGTGGCATGCATATTGTGTGTCCATGTCACCCCAGGTGACGTCTCCAAGCCATGTCACTTCGGTGCTTCGTGACTTCAGAACTTCGGGACTTCAGAGGTTCGGAAGTTCTTCAATAGTTTTCTCCCAAACGCTGAACTTCGAACTACTTAACCTCCTGAGGCCCACGTAGTACAGTTGTCACCAATCAAAGTGGTGACACGTGTCAGGTCCCAATCGGTACTAAGGGCCTATCAAAAGTAAAAAAACAAGTGACATGTGGTAGACCTAGGTAGGTCCACGTCACCCTAGGTGATGTCATCATGCCACATCATATCCGACACTTCGGGACTTCGGGGATTTTTTTATCATCGACACTTTCTCAAACCTGTCGAACTACCGAATTGTTGAATGGGTCCACGTCACCCTTGGTGACATCATCATGTCACTTCACTTTTGCAACCCGGGACTTCGGCGATTTTGTTTTCTCATCGATACTTTCACAAAACTGTCGAACTACCAAACTGTTGAACACTTCCACGTCACCCTCGGTGACGTCATCATGTCACATCACTTCGACAACCCGCAACTTCGATGATTCTTCGCATCTACACATTGTCAAAACTCCCAAACTGCTGACTGCCGACAATTGCTTTCCGTAGTTTCGGGACTTCGGCGATTCTCTGCTATAGCTTTAAAACAACATGAGGGCAAATTCCAAAGGACTTATGTGCTTAACCTCCATGCACCTTCTCCAAATCTGACGATTTTGGGGGATCTGTCTTCTTCCGAACAGATCCAATGACCCATATTTAACTTTGTGGCCCACTACCACGTCTGTTGTGGTTTATCAAACTGTTATACCTCCTGAGCTTTCCAATACCACCCAGGAGCTCTCTCAGCGCCGCTCTGACACTCTGTAAATCAAATCCATGTGGAATTTTTACTTCAAATTCCACATTTGTGGCCCATCCAGGTTCAATGTTGAAACCATGGGCTTTGATGCCAATTTGGGAGTTCTCAACTCACAACAATTCAACAACACAAATCCTCTGGAGTACTACTCCTTCGGACTACGGACTATGGACTCCGACCTTTGGGCCTCCGGAAGTCCTTGACCTCAACTACTTATGCCTTGAATCCTCCGAACCATGGGATCTATTACCGCGTGTCCCCTCTCGATGAATGGTGAGGATTTACTTCGCTCTTCGGAGCTTCAGGGGTTCCTCTTTCCTCTCACTTCATTCCTTTTAACGTCGAAGTGGAGAACCCCTGGGGTCCACTTAGTACTACACACCCGGGTGCTACGTGGCAGATTCCAAGAAGTGGACACGTGGCCCAATTTGAGGGGTGACATGTGTCAAGTTCTAATTGAAAAATCAACCTTTCAAAAGCACAAAACACACTGACACGTGGCATGCATCTTGTGTGTTCATGTCACCCCAAGTGACGTCACCAAGCCACGTCACTTCGATGCTTCGTGACTTCAGAACTTCGAGACTTCGGAGGTCCGAAAGTTCTTCAACAGTTTTCTCCCAAACGTTGAACTCCGAACTGCTTAACCTCCCAGGGCCCATGTAGTATAGTTGTCACCAATCAAAGTGGTGACACGTGGCCCCACCGTCAAGTGACACGTGTCAGGTCCCAATCGGTACTAAGGGCCTGTCAAAAGTACAAAAACAAGTGACACATGGTAGACCTAGGTAGGTTCACGTCACCCTAGGTGATGTCATCATGCCACGTCATATCCGATGCTTCGAGACTTCTGAGATTTTTTTATCATCGACACTTTCTCAAACCTGTCGAACTACGGAACTACCGAACTGTCGAATGGGTCCATGTCACCCTTGGTGACGTCATCATGTCACTTCAGTTTGGCATCCCGAGACTTCGATGATTCTTCACATCTACACATTGTTAAAACTCCCAAACTATAGACTGTCGACAACTTCTTTCCATAGTTTCGGGACTTCGACAATTCTCTGCTATAGCTTTAAAACAATAGGAGGGCGAAGTCTGAAGGACTTCTGTGCTTAAACTCCGTGCACCTTCTCCAGATTTGACGATTTTGGGGGATCTGTCTTCTTCCGAACAGATCCAATGACCCATATTTAACTTTGTGGCCCACTACCACGTCTATTGTGGTTTATCAAACTGTTATACCTTTTGAGCTTTCCAATACCACCCAGGAGCTCTCTCAGCGCCGCTCTAACACTCTGTACATCAAATCCACGTGGAATTTTTACTTCAAATTCCACATTTGTGGCCCATCCAAGTTCAGTGTTGAAACCATGGGCTTTGATGCCAATTTGTAACATCCCATGACCACCCAGGCTATGAACATGCCGCTACTTCAAAACCAAAATTTTCTGAAACCAGATTGTAATATACCTAGCTACCCAGGCCGGGTCATGCCACTTGAACTATCATGCTCTGATATACATATATATCTAATGAAAATTTAAACAGACATAAACATTATGCTACAATATAGATTAATGCAGAAATAACAGTAAGCCTACTCATGCAACAGATACAGGAAATACTGATAACATTATAACACATGTGCAAGATACACAACATACAATTAACATAGAATTGGTACTTATCTTTTTATGAGAAGACCACCGACTGCATGCAGACCTTCCATGAACCTTCCAACCTTAGACCTGCTCCAAGCTATCAGCAGTGGGTCACCCCCGAGCTAGGACTAAATTCCACCCAGGGTAAAGGAAATCCTAGGCTAGGCAGAGACTAAGAAAAGTTGCACAATGCAATAGGAAGGATTCTCTCCAAGAAGCCTACTTACGCCCACTGCTCATAGACTCTCATTCCCCACATGCCTGTACCACCCCGGGAATATACACCTTCACTATTCCACAGTTCATCGACTCCTCCACTTCCCTTCCAGGGCTTCAACAACAGGTCGGATCAGAAATTATCAGAGCTCTGTAGCTGTTGTTGGACTACCTCTAGGAGAAATCACTTCCCCAAAAAACTCTCTCACCTGGAGAGAGTTGCTCACAGGCCTAACAACCTGCTTTTTCAACCCACAGGCTTGACAACCTACCTCTTAAAACCACAGGCATGATAACCTGCTTCTTATGTCCAGCTCTTAAATCAACCAGGTAACCACAGTAGCAAAAATGGGTAAGGCAAGGGACAACTCAACAAATTACAGAGGTTCACGATGGTAGAGGGTTCAACAATGGTGGAAAAGGATGACTACGTGCCTGCTCACTGCGTGAGTGAATGGGTGCAGAGGATGGCCAGAATGGTCAGAATGGTGAGAGCAAACTCGTGAGGAAAGATGGAAAGAATGGCTAGCGAACCCCCACAACGATGGAATTTCCCACATAAATCTGCATGCATCCTGGATGACACTTGGCTCTTCAGGAGCTTGTTCCTCTCCACTTGGAGTTTGTTCCTCTCCCCAAAGGGACTTAGGATAACAAGGTTTATTTCCCAAACCTTAGTAATTTAGGAAATACATTGTAATATTACTTTAGGTTAAGCCCTCAAGATTAGCCCATTTTTCCTAGCCTCTCAATCCCCTTCCCTTTCCCTTCTTAGTGGAGCTTAGTCCCCGATAACTCTTTCTTTGTGGTCGGTCTACACACAACGATGTATTTTTATTAATGATCTACACAATTACATATACAAAATCAGGCTCATTGGCCTTAACATCTAGGCTCTTCGGCCTAATACACACATAAGCCTTTGAGCTTATAAACATTTGGCTCACCAGTCTATAAACATCATTACAATTCAATAAGGGCTCTACATTGGGGTATTACAAGTCAAGCTTCTCGAATTCGAAGGGGCAATCTAAGGGTGTCCTTCTTTCAGGTTTTAACTGACCTTTGCCTCTTCAATCAATCAGATCTTTCAACAATCATTTTTGCTTCAACCATGAATCCTGCTCTTCCATAACTATTCATGTGGCTCTATGCAACTTCAAGTATGTGGGAAGGTGGTGCATTCAATGTTTTCAGATGTGAGTTGGAATGTTGAACAAGCTTTCTATTTTCTTCATTGAAGCTTCTCCACTTCACCTTGCTAGTCCACCTCACCAATCCCTTAAACAATCCACCTCACCAATCCCACTATGATATTATGGCTAGTACCCAAGGCATTTCCATCTCAGTCAGTTTTTTGGTGTTTTTCTATTAATCAATAGCATAATTACATGTTTCATAATCACATTACATGAAGTCTCAACATAATTACAATCATGGGGAAAAACATAGTGTTACAATATTGAAGAGGTTGTAATGTCCACACCATTTGTCCATCTGTAACACTGACATCGATATATGTCAACCAAATATAATATGTTATACAAAACTAAAAATATAGTGATAATAAATCTATTATGGACTAAATAATAGTATTTCACAAAACTTTTTACATATACAAATAACACTATTAAAATGAATCATATCAACTATGGGAAGAAGAGAAATCCGAGACAATTATGTTTGACACCATTCCTTACTATTTTTTATCAACCTGAAGTATTAGTAGTGAGTTGCATGATAAACATTAATTAATATATACAAAGTTCACCCACTTAGATCCATATTAACTTTGGCTCTTTTAAGCATAGAAATACTTGCATTTCAATAGTTTTTTAATCCCTCTTGGTGTTCAATATATATGGAGTTAAGATGGATCTTTTGTAATACAATCAACATAGATCCATCTTAACTCTAAATCTATTAATCACCCAAAGGGATTAAAAAGAAATCAAAGAACAAATATCTCAATGCTTAAAAGATGTAGAGTTAAGATGGATTTAAGAAGAAAATTAACAATATTAAAATAAAAACAAACTCTCATGAGTTTCATAGTGAAACTTAGGATTGGACAACACCTAAAACACAATGCAAAAAAATAATATGTAATATTTGTGATATCGATAAAATGGAACATGAAAAATGTTTTCTCTTAAAATGCCCTACCTTTTTTTTCCTCCAAGGAAAATTCCTCTTATATATTAATATAAAGTTTTCATTCGAAGTATAAAATATGCATTACATACTCCAACAATTATGTATCTCACTCCATCAATCATATAGATTTTACTGATTCAAAAATAAGAGTAATTATGACCACAAACAGAACTAGCATACATCTAGTGATCCCATGAGATACTAGACTCCATACTGACAAAATAGTAATTGGCCTTTCTTCACTCCGGACAGAAGATCTAAAGTAAAATACTGACTATTGTTCCATAGAAAATACGATGCATCATAGAAGATTTAGGAACAATGTAGGGCCCATATGCCCATCTTCCATATGGGTATAAATAATTTTACCTTCCTGGTGCTGCATAGATCTTTTGGATAGCTCATCTGACTATTGATTATATTCTCTGTAGATGTGTGAGAATCCAAGAGTCCTGAAGTCTTTATAAAGGTCATTTATCTGGTCTTTCCAACACTCTAGATTTAGGACTTGTAGGACACATTTATGATTTAACCAGTCAATAACAATTTTGGAGTCTCGAAACACTTGTAGGTCCTAAAGATGTAGACGAGATGCTAAAGTTAATAAAGCCCAAACTCCCAAAACTCAGCTCTAGTGTTCGTACCTGGTCCACAATTTAACATCCATCTATATTCAGTATGCGATTTAATCTTGATGACTCCTCCCGCACCACTGATATGACCACGAACCTGTGCAGCTCCATCAAACCACCCTGTTGGGACACCCTCCTTTAGCAGTAGGGGTGTGCGTTGGGGAAAGGCTGACATATTTTGTACCTGAGAATTCCTTAAACACTTGAAAGTCCTGTGAAGGACCGAGAAAGATGAATACCAACCATTCTCAAAAGTAACCTTGTTGCATTCCAACCACAATTTCCATCATACGATAGATGGCAACGTTGGGCGAAGTGGACATTTTCTTGTCCAATCTTTAATGCATGATTGCAGAGAGGAGCCCATCCAACTGAAGTTTAATTTATAGACTTTAAGAATCCGATTCCAAACCTGTTGGGTAAAACTACAATGGAGCATCATGTGTAACACTGTCTCTGACTCCTACCTACACATGCCACATATGCTTGGTCCAGACCATCCTCTTCTCTGCAAATTGTCCTAGGTGAGGATCTTGTCTTCCATCATTAACCATGTGAAAAGTTTTATTTTTGGCGCGAGGTCCCAATCCCAAAGTGATCGATGCCACCAACTTTTGTTGTGATTCCAAAGCTTTGAGGCTAAGGCATCGTAAACATTTTTAGCTGATATGTTACCCGATCTATCTCCCCCAGTCCAGATTAGTTTGTCTAGTCAATCAGTCAAAAGAATACCCGAGTTAACCAAAGTTTTGTAGTAGTGATCCCACTCGGACGCCTCTTCACCAATAATACCCAGCTCCTCACTTGATTTCCATTGAACCAAAACAACGCCCGTCCCGCCCGAATCTCTTGCCTGATACAAGTAGTAGATACTTCGTTGTTGAAGAGTAATGATAAGTTTGAGCGATAAAAGTGAATTATTTCCTAGTCCAAGGATCTCATCCTCTCTAATATGAATAGAGTGGCCTGCTCCAGGATTCCAAGCCAACTGGTGTGTGACAACATCCAAAGATTTTACCAGACTTCTCCAAGTGCTAGAGACGTTTAGAGTCCTAATCGGGGAGCGTCTCAGCCAAGACACTACCGAGGAAGTGGTAAAGTATTTGTCCTTTAGAACTTTGTGCCGAAGGCCTTCCTTCATCAAGCAATGCCTCAAAGTGTTTGCAACCAATGCTCTATTGAACACAAACAAATTCTTGACCCCCAACCTCCGAAAGATTTCGGTTTTGCAATGTTTTCCCAATTGCAAAGATGTATACACTCCCTTGCCCCACTTAAAATGCCCTACCTATGTACACATTAAGTCGTAATTTCATAATATTTGTAACACCATGATATTCATAACTTGATAGTTTATGAAATTAAAAAAAATAGGAATATTTTTTTCCAATCTTTAAATATTTCATTATCACTAAATACAATATAAATTGAAAACAATAATACAAATATATTTTTTATTTTTTAAAATTTTCCTTCTTTATCCTTAAATACCGACATTAAATTGTAAATTGAAAAAATATAAAATTAAAATTTTCCATCTTTATCCTTAAACACCAATATTAGATTGTAAATTGAATATATATATATATATATATATATATATATATATATATTAGCTCGAATGAAAAAAAAGTGAAAATTGAAAAGTGAAATATATATATATATTCGCTCGAATGAAAAAAAAGTGAAAATTCTTGTCAATGCCCGATTCCTCAAATGAAGCTGTGACTTTATCAGCTTAAGGGCACTGCAACCGCGTTGAGTCACTGATAATTCGAACCAATCCGGGATAAAACTTGGGCGGAAAGAAAAGAAAACCTTGTTAAATTCAGTCGTTGAGGCGTAGACGATTCAAATCCAATCCGGGAGAGAACTTGGGTGAAAAGAAAAGAAACCCTTCTTAAATTCAATAAGAACAGTGGCCTCCATGAGTCCATTCGTAAGGTCTAAGCAGTCATAGTCATCTTTAGAAAGAATCCTCTTGCCCGCCTGTTGTTCTGCTTTGCTTCGCGTTTGGTGGGAGTGATGCCTATTATTCGGAGCAGTTTCCAATTCATCGCAGGGACTGCATTTGGGATCTATCTGGCGCAGAATTACAACGTCCCTAACATCCAGAAACTCATCAACACAGGCCTCCTCATGGCCAAGCATTACGAGGAAAACTATCGGAAGCCCAAGAAGTCTAACAAGTCGGACGATATTGATAATGATGATCATTAGGCAGGCAGGGAGGTATCCTGTTATTTCATATTTGATTTTGTATTTCTCTGTTTCCTAAAACAGTAGCTTGATGTCTCTGATCTTAATGAGATCGAGAACGGTTTCTAGAATTTTGGGGATGCCCGCATAGCATTGGAATTAGCATATAGATATAAATATTCCTTATTTTCTCCAACTGTGAATACTTCGGGCTGTACACATTTGGGCAATGGAACCCTCTATAACCCAGATTAATAAAATTAGGGTTGTTTGAAGTCTGCTTTTTTAATCATGTCTATTTCTGTAGCATGCAAGTCATTTAGTTTCCACTTCCATTATTTTGTGACATATTTATGCCTTTCAAAGTGAGTGTTGTAACTGAATTTTTGGGGGCATTTAGGGTACTAGATACAGGTTCTGAACTCTTGAAAACAGCTTTGGTTTGTGTCATTGTGTCAGTGTGCCACTCTACCTGCTTGGCAAAATGTACGCTCAACTTGCTGGTTGGGCTGTGGTCTAGCTGTAGACTGGTAGGAGTTTACTAACTATCTCAGGTTTGATTCTGTATGGACTCTACCTGAAAATCCCCAAAGAGACACATCCAGAAGTTTCGATCCCACTCTGTAAAAAATTAGATGGTTTGTGTCCAAATTGGGTGGTTATGATCTACTGAAAATAACAAAGTCTGTCTGTCTACTTCGGATGGATAATAAAATACTGAAGATAGAAACTGTTGGAGGAAGGATCCTTCTAACATGAATTGCCTTAAAGATTAACTGAACCAACAATATGGCATGGAAAGTTCGGTTTAAACTAATTAAAGAACTATACGACAATATTGTAGGGAAACCAGGAAGAAAGATGAACCGACTAAAACAATTAATTCAACTATACACAGAATACAAGAAACAGAGCTAAATTTGCTCTTTAAGACAGTAGTCTTCCATAGCTGCATTAAATGGATCTTCCTATAATTTTTTTTTGTATTTTTAATAGAATACATTCAGCATATATCTATCTAAATTCCAGATCTATCAAGTACGTAACTTAAATGGATCTTCCTATAATTTTTTAACTTAAATGGATCTTTCTATAATTTTTTAACTTAATTGGATTTTCCTATAAAAAAAATTTTAATGTATTTTTAATAAAATACATTCAGCATATATCTATCTAAATTAATTCCAGATCTATCAAGTACGAAAAGTATAAAGAATGATAAATTTTTTGATCATGTATAATATATAAGTTGTTCGTGTAAGTTCCTCTTTGCTTAATTAAACTTTGATATTATTATTGCCCCCTTGAAATGGCCAAAGGAAACCTAAATAAGAAACTTGCATTCTTTACAAAAACATACGGGCTAAATAAGAAACTTGCATTCTTCCCAAAAACATATGAAACTTGCATTCTTCCCAAAAACATATGGGCTTCAATGTGTGTAATTGTATCATTTCACATACTTTGAACAATCAGGTTAAGAATTGTTACACATAACAATGGTACATCCAATCATGTAAAGTGAAATTATGTAAAAATGAAAGTGGGGAAATATTAAGAAGAGAAAGTAAAGGATTTGACTTTGACCAAATGTTTGGGGTCAAGAAAGGCTAAAATATCTATGAAGGTAATAAGCATACTTATTTGTACACAAACCCACATAACAACAAAATGGCTATTAAACTCCCTCAAACTTAAAGAAGAAACTATGAAGATAAAGAGTTCTCTAATTAAAGGAAAACACATTTCAAACCAAGGAGAATGCTAGACTTTAAGATGCAAAACTAAAATAATGTACAACAATAATAATTTCTCATAACACAAGGACCCAAATATAAGCTACAACATTATCCTTGCGCAAAATTGAACATTTTACCAAATGTTATGTTTTGAACATCTAAAAATTAAAATCCATTAAAAACAAAACCACCAAAATAAATCATACTATCACACACTAAGGACAAAACTCACATTTACAACATAAAATCCATTAAAAACAAAACCACCAAAATGAATCATACTATATCACACACTAAGGACAAAGCTCACATTTACAACATAAAATCCATTAAAAACAAAACCACCAAAATGAATCATACTATATCACACACTAAAGCTCACATTTACAACACACCTCATGAATACTTTAAGTTGATGTTGTGATCTTCTTGTAATGTAACTTGCAAACTTCTTGGGACTTCACAAGTCATTATTGTGATATTCTACTCACTGTCAAGTATTTTTTTTTAACTTAAATGATTTTCATTGAAAAAGAGTTATGTACAAGATTGTGTGACCATTATACAAATTTGTTGATTTGTTATAATTTCGATGTTAATGATTTGATCCAAAGACTAGCTTTATTACTTTGAAAGATAAATCATCACTACTCAACTATTGAGATTGTTTTACAACTTATTGTAATGACTAGTAGATAGTTGACCAACTTTCTCAATTGATGCAACTTTTAGATTTGAAATGGACCACTTTTTCATCTTCATTAAGGGGTAGATTTTTTTATAATCATCTTGCTACATAGTTAGATAGGTTGAAATGTTTCTCTTTTCCTTTTTTTTTCTTCATTTTTGTTCACTCTTTATTTGCAAGTTTCGAAGCAATGACCTTTGACATTGTTAGGTTCTCTGACGACCTTGATTGCCTTTCATAATTTAAATTTATAAAAAAG
>ML782043.1:40286-65154 GCA_009831015.1 Picea engelmannii
TGTGAAGGAGTTTTACCATGTCCTTTTGGAGAATTCGGAAGAGGTCTTGAATTGGTAGAAGAAGAAGAAGATGGAGGTGAGGGTGGTGGAGAAGCACCATTCCCTCCATTTCCATTTGGAGTTTTATCACCATTGTCTCCCTTGTGATTTGAAGGGTTGGAGCCTTCACCTTGCAATCCTGTATTCCTTTCCATCAAGATTTTCAACATCTCTCTCATTTCCATGATAGTCTTTCTGAGATTTTCATCTTCTACAGGAACATGTTCATGACTCTCTTCATGAGCCATACTTGGTGAATGCCTCCTTGAAACTTGTGGTGATGATATAAGCTTCCTCCTTGAAGGATGAGAACTTGGCTCTACAAGTTGACCTTCTCCTCTTGTGAGTTTAAACCTTGTGAGCATCAGAAAACAAAACACTTGTAAATAATCAAGTCTTCAAAAACCTATGCTATGATACCAACTTGATCTAAAAATGAAGAAGACTTGTATTCTTGAAATTATTTGCAAGATTTAATTCATGTGTTAAAATGAAAATGGATCAACTTTGCAGCACAACTTTTATAGAAATTCCTCATCAAAGATGCATATAAACAATAACAATAACAGTGAACATAAAACACATAACATAACAAATGATAAAGGAGTTCACCCCTCTCTTGGGCTACATCTCCTAGTCCAGCTTCCAATGGATCTTTTGTATTATTTTCTCAAAGTGCTCAAAAATGTGCTTTACAATGCTCAAAATGCCAAATAGAATACTCCAATGGCTTTATAAATTTCAAAACCCCCTAGCTAGGCTTTTTCGGCACCTCGTTTGGCCAAAAATTGAAGAAGATAGGCTTCCTGGAAGTACCCCTTCAAACTTGTTGTCTCTGCATCTACAAATCGCACCCTTGTTGGCTCAACCTAGCCCACATGCATATTTAAGCATTAAAACTCAGCACTGGACGCAACCGTGCAAACCATGCAAACTGTAGGATGGTTACGGGTGCACCTAGCCCCTAACCATCAAGGGTGAGGTCATGTGGCCCATGTGACCATGCGCAAATGCAAACGGGGCTCAAAATTTTAAGGGCGAGTAAAGTCATGACAAGTGGCAGGTGTTATAACCTTTTAACCCACATGCAAAACCAAAATGTGCACACCAACCAGTGGTCATGGTACCCACGATATGGTCATATGGAAATAGTCATACAACCGGGGGCTGGGGCTAAGCCCCAACCCAAACCCCCGCGCCAATACATAACAAACTCAAACTTAAATAAATGTGAAACCATATATATAACAAGGATTATGGTGTGGTGCGTTGGCAATGAAAACTTTGCAAAGGTTGTACTCATGGGTGGAGGTCACGGGGTTGAACCCGGTGGACTCCAATAAAGTTTTATACAAGCAACCAATAACATGGTGCCACATGGCAACCCATGACTGGGCCACATGGCACCGTACAACCAACCAAATACTATCACGTGTCGCAATGTCATTCATCCACATCTACCAACTATCTGCCACCTAGCCCTGCCACGTGTCGTATGGACTTCCACGTCAGCAGCCGTACGGACTGTACAGACTGTACAGTCAACATCCCTTTTTTTTCCTGTTTGTCATTTTGAACAGAACACAATATATCTCACTCCTGACATTCGTTTGAACCCAAACGAGTTGCTTTGGGTTCGTAATGATGAGTCCTACACTCTTGTTCGATTTGAAGCGATTCCAAGAACTCTAAATTTTAGAGCAAAATTTGATCCCCTGGATCATGCAATCTACAAAAATTCTTTCTAGATTCCTGGATCCACTTGTTAATCCAAAAATTACTTCTATGCATAAGAATAACATATCTTTCACTATCTCTATAAAAATTATTCAAATCAACTCTTTCTTCTAAATGTGCCCTAGTTTTCAAACTAGGACAAAATCTATCAAACATACCTAGATTCATACTTTCGAAGAAAAATTTTCCACTTATCTTACCTTTACCAAAGCACAAAGATTTAAGATATTACCTATTTTCTTCAGATCAAGCTTCCTTTATTAGCACAGAGCCTCATAGGTCAAGTATAATATTGCACACTACAACAACAGATCTACACACAGAGCTTTCTCTTTTCTTCAGTTCCCAACAATCATAGTTTCAGGTCCCGACAATGGAACCATTTGTTGGCACAGGTTCAAACCCAGGGTTCAACGCTTCAACATCGCACCAAAAGAAACCTAAATACCGAACCTTTCGGCAACACCTGCGAAGAAAATGAAGTCTCACCCGAGGTAGAGGCAGGGGGGGTTGCAGGACTCAGGTGTCTACAACCAGGCTTGGATACATATATGTGATTACAAAACTTAACAGAGAACTTATCCAATAATATGCATTAGTTCATGAGTCTCATTCACATCATAGATTAAACCCTATTTACATATCAACACAGTAACAATCAAGATCAAGCCCTTAAAATCTCTTAGCACATAGCTATAAATCAAATCTAGCATACATCATACATAAAGCACTAAGAATCCATAGTTCTATCTATCATACATCAAGATCAGTGCACTATGCAGATAAATACATAAACAACATGAACAATAAAGCACATCAGAATACAAGATATACGTGGTTCACCCTAGTGTGGGGCTATGTCCACCAATCTTCTTCTTCTTATTTATTAGTCTTCAAGATTTCTACATTCTTTGTCTCCTGTGCACAAAGCCATAGAGTGAAACTCTGCAGAGGACAGGAGATCTGCTCGTAGCTCGCTAGATCCTCCTTCCCAAAATTATGTCAAGTCACAGAGCCAACACCTTACTAGCACAAAGCCTTACATATTCTGTTGCACAAAGCAACTTACAATCTCTTGCACTAAGCCGATTACAATACCAATCACATAGAACTAGCACTTATCTCGAACTTGAACTCGAACTACTTCTTACATCTCTTAGCTACTTATTTATACATTACAAAAAGGCCTAAACATGGGTAAACCCATGGGCTGACATTCCATACCCGTTACATAAACCCTAAAAGCCCCAAAAGGCCGAAAAATGAGTGAGATATCGCGATCTCCGCTTCGCCTGCGCGCTCCATCTTCGACCAGCCTGTCGAAGTCCCAAAAGTGGTCAAACACGACCAATGTTTCCTCAAAACTTGGTCAAGGGCCAACAAGGATCTTTGTACACTTTTGCATCGTGGGATCACTTTTTAATTTGGAAAAATATCAAGTGAGTGCATACTTGGGTATATATTTTGGTATATTTGTAAATAATGAGAATAAGGAACTTTAAAATTATATAGAAGAGCATTTTTTTAATTATTGATACAATTTTTAATAACAAATGATAAAATTTACATTGGGACTATTAATAATTATAAACCAATTTACCATTAGAGGAATAGAAAAATAGTAGTAGGATGTGGTAAATTTTAAAAATATGAGAAATTTATATAATTCCATGAATGTATGTGTTTTGAACATTTTTCACTAAGTGACCCCTCATGGATGTTGGATACTAAATTTTCAGAACACTTAACACCAACATTCAAAAAGTAAAATAAATAATTGTACATAGTGTTTAACACTAACTACATGAAATGATACAATCCCCTATCATAAATTAACTTTCTAATTCTATCATAATCATAACCATGTCCATAACAAAGCATTTGGCTATCACATAATATTTAAATTAACCACAATTGAACAAAAACATAATCAAAATTACATATGATCTAATAAGAGCCATTGATCTATAGCAGGAAACCTAACAATCACAAGAAAACCCCACTCTAAAGCCATAACATAAATTATCTTAAATTATCCATTACATAAATACACCATGTGATTGGTATGTCCATTTAGTGACATTTTCCTTGTCGTAGCCATGTCTCATGTCTAGTTTTGTCTAGTGTCTCACCTTGAGCTTATCTCTCTCCAACATATCATTAGGCCAATGATTAACCATAATACAATCTTAGCACAATTACCATGGACCTAGATATTTCTCAATTAACATCCACTCTATAATTAGGACAAGTTAGACACACACCATAGAAAAACCATCAAGGATGACTTACAACAAGCTATTCCACATAGACACAAAATTAATTCATCAACCATTACAAGATATTAGACCAATCAAGGTCTACAAATTTAGTAATTACATCAAAGGAATCAATAAGATCAAGTAAAATTAGAACACCAGGAAATATTTTGTACAATATTCATTTGAAACCAAAATGAATCATAGCCTCTTGACCAATTTATTTTATACATGGTATTTAAATTGTCCTCAACCTATAGCTAAGGTTATAACACATCCACTCTAGTAACTTGAAATGTGCATAATCATCTTCTCAAGTGTATCATATCCAACATTAATATGTTCCCCTCATCTCCTATGTTGGCTCTATCCCTTCCTCTACATCATCTCAATGGTGTTCACTGGAAGTCCCATAGTACTTGAATCCCTATATATCTCCCACTTTCAACATATTTTAATCACATTACAAATTTATTGAGTCTTTTCTCCACATGCCATCCCATCTCAACCAATCAAAGTCCCTTCTTTCACTATAATGTTGTTGGATCTTCTTTTACTTATTCTTGGACTAACCCAGGTTCAGATCTTAACAGGTTTCCAACAAAACCTTAAAAAACTATCGAACCTGTTAGTAAAATAGAAGGTAATGCCGCGCATAGGGTGCACAACACAGTCTCACCTGAGACAACATTTATGGGTGACTGCAATACTCAGGTGTTTGCAGTCTAGGAATGAGTGGGGATATGTGATTGTGTTATTTCTTCCTTATGCATTATCCTTGTTAATTATTCAATTACTTCTATGATTTATTCATCTTTAAACCTATGCATACATGTTGATATAGCTACTTTAACCATTCATTCATAAGCTAATGATCAACATAAAGTAAAGATTCATTATCAATCACACATAACACAAGGTTTACCTTGGTTCACCACCTCATGGGGCTATTTCCACAAAGATTTGGCTTCTCTAATATTTTATTTATTATGCTGCAAAATCCTGCATTGCGCGCATTACATATTCAATAATACAATCAAGATTGAGGGTAAGAACCCTCTCTAAGGCTGACTAGATCACACCAAGATCCTCAACTTGTGACCTAACCCTCAAGAAATACCTTACTCGACTCTTCTAAGAGACTTATTATCCTCAACAACTTACAAAATTCATAATAATCAACTCACTCTGTTATTATCTTAACTCACCTCTCGTATATATCTCTATGTATATCCCCTCTCCTAGACCTCCTAGGTCCTTATTTATACTATTTTATCATCTTATAGCCATTATAATATTGCAAAAACCATAACCCTATCATGGTTAAGCTTGTCTTCCTATGCGCCACGTTGATTCTCCTCTTACATGTTGATTTTCATTCTTTTTTTGTAAGTTTCTTTCTTTCTACCTGTTGTGGGCGCTCCAAAATTAGGTCTTCCTTTCCAAAAATAAGTCTTTCCCAAAATACATTGTTTCTCCAAAAATAGGCATGCGCCCAAAATATACCTCCTTATCAAAATAGGCTTGCACCCAACATGCCCCCAACACTGACATGTGGATCGTCCCGAGCCACTCAAGTAGTGCGCACTCCTTGTATTGCCTTTTCCAAAATGTGGAACTTCTCTGCTAGTTCCTTTCCTTTTTTCCTCATCTGCACATATTTGTTTGTTAGCACCTCGACTTTCTTGGTTGTTATCTCTTCCTGTAGTAATGTTTCACCCTCTGAATGTTCATGTGTCATACTCATCTTATCTTCATCCAGCTACGCAATCATCTGTGTTGCTTGTTCCTAGAGGGGTTCCAGTTGGGTTTGTATTTATTTCTTATTTGTTTGCATTTCCTTTAAATCTATCTGTAGAGTCTTCATTTCTTAGGTGCCCTTCAAGCGCTCCTTAATACTCATTGTTTTCTGCCGTTGCTTTTACTCTTGTATGGAAATGCTGATTTTATCCTCTTCTATAACGGTCTAGATCTGCGTGGTTCTATTGAACAACTCTACAAATTCCCTCACTTCTTTTTCCATATCTTCTCAAACCTTAGGAGGAGTCATGGGATTAATATTTTCTTTTAGCTCCTCAAATTCCTTCCTATATCCCTCAATTGTTTGTGAAATAATTTTTATCTTTTCCTCTACGCTCCTCTCTAGTGTTTGCGTGCTATCTAGGATGCAGTCATATACCGTTGTTAGCCCCTGTTCTATCTTATCAATGCATTATTTCTCCTCATCTTTCTCTGAGTTTAATTGGTCGCATGTGATTTGTAATGTTTCAGTGACTCCCCTACCCACCTCCAATTTAGTCACATCCATGCAGGCTCTAGATTGCACTTCTTGCATTAGACTAGCTTGGAGTCTGTATAATGCCTTGGTGGGTATCTGTTCCATGAACATTTCAAATTGCTCAATTTCCCCCATGGGTTTCTGTGCAATCTCTTGATCCATTCTGGTCATTTGGTGAGTGACTATGAATGTCTCCCTTCCTTGCACTACCAATTGTATTGTCTCCTCTCTTTATTTTTGCACAGGGGGTCATTGTGTCTTTTCCTATCACTGCATTGTAGCCTGTGATCCTGCTTGAATCTGTAGTTGTTGTATATTTTCATGGAATTATATTATCTTGGCCATGATATGTTCTCTTTGTGCTTCTGTAATATGAACCGCCTCTTCCCCGTTGTCTTGGACCTTGTCCATGATGAATTCAACGTCATCCTCTATCAGGGTTATGATTGTGTCTTCTGTGGTATACTTCCTCTTTTTGAGCATTTGTTCTAACTGTGTTGTCTTCCTTTTCCTATGTGAGGGATTCACCCCACTCGTTGTAACCTATACCCTTTATTTACCAGCCTATGATGCGTCCCCCATTCTGATGTCCTGTTGGTTGTTTGTCCTAGGCAATGTTGTTGTCCTCCTTGGTATTTTGGGTACTGCACTACTTTCCGATGGATGATTCTGCACTGCAACCTTTCTAGTGTTAATGGTTGGGTTGTTTATTTTTGTTGAGGAACCTGCTTCAGCCTTTTTCTTGGGCTTGGTGTATTGTCTTGTGGCTGGCCTTATTGTTGGTTTTACTATTGGAAGCTTCCACTACGCTAGACAACCTCTAATTATCCAGTCAATTTCTTCCTTGGTGATGCAATATTGCATCTCTAGCAATGCCTTATTTGGATCCCTTGCGGCTTGGATCCACATGTGATGCATCCATTCCTTGAACCTGGATATCCCTTCAGTTTCCTAGATTACCTCCACAAGAATGCGCCACACATTGGTTGTGCGTTGTTGTATTTCTTCCAGCAACATTGCAAATACTTTGTTGTTTTCCTGTTGATTTTTATTATCCTTGGCCTGCTAGAGGGACTCATATCTCACCGCATAGCATTTTCCTTTCCTATCTAGGAAAGATGATGGTATTATGAATCCGAAAGAAATTTCTGATCAAAACAATGGTCGCAAAAGTCTTAGAATAGAAATAGAGTACACCATATCATCCTCAGGAAAATGGAATAGTAGAAGCTTTCAATAAGATTTTGGAAAATGCATTGACTAAGATTTGCAATGTTAACATCGATGATTGTGACTTGAAAATACCAACAGTATTATGTGCATACAGGAACACATGCAAGAAGCTGACAAGAAAGACACCATTCAGACTCATGTAGACAGGAAGTAGTGGCGCCATTAGAATTTCTGTTACCCAGTCTGCGCATAGTGGCAATTACCAACATGATAGAAAGAGACACAGTGTAGGAGAGGCTAAGCCAACTAATGGAAATGGAAGAGGACATGATTTTGGAAGGATTTCACCAGGAGGTATAGAAAGAAAGGGACAAATCCTAGCATGGAAGACATATTTAAAAGAATAGCTTTAAGGAGGGAGACCTAGTTCTTATCTATGACAACAAATTTTTGCAACACCATAGTAAGTTTAGAATGCATTGGATAGGGCCATATGAAGTAAATATTGTCACACATGGGGGATCTATACAACTAAAGGACTCGGGAGGAATATAAATGAAATTAATGATCAATGGTAGTCGACTGAAATTGTATAGGGACAGTCGACCTACTAACCCTTAAAAGTTATAGCGCAATAAGAAAGTCTTGTATACAATGTACTATAGTAGATATTAGGAAAGAAAAACGATAAAAATAAATAAAAAGTGGAAAAATAAGAAAAAGGAACACAAAAATAGAAAAAAAAAGAGGCAAAAGTTGACTGAACAATAGGAAAGAGAGAAAAAAGTAGTGTGCAACAATTACTGTGACAACATCAAAATAAAGCACGTAGGAAAAATTGCACTCGGCGTAAATGCACTCAAAAAGTGAATTTTTTCTATGACTGAGTCTATAAAGTGCGGAAATCACATGTTCATTCAACACTTAGTGAATTTTTAGCACAGAGAAAGATACAAAGTATGTGCCCTAGCTATAACTGTACAAAGAAGCAAGCGAGTGTGAGAATTGGGTAGAAGATGACACCACCAAAGTTTGGTGCTCTAGGACAGTGTGTAGGGGTTACTCAATAGGATTAAAGACATAAGGAAAGGATGAAGGAGCCCAGGAATTTTGTTGAGCTTGAATATGCCACTACTTCGAACATAGATTCAATCAGCTCGACAGAGGTTGAGGAGGAAACATCGACAGTGCCGCAAGGGGAAGTAGTGTAGAGTTCCATGACCCGAAATAGGATTCTGAACCCTAATCCTGAAACACCTACTAAACCTAATGAAATGACGGGTCAAGAATAGGGTCGTGATGAAGAAGATGTGTTGGTCAAGGACATCACCAAATGAATAGACTCTGAGAGGAGAGAAGAGGATGCATAAATAGCAGAGGCAGGCTCATCTGTTGTCAGGCAGAAAGGAAAGACACAGGATGCCACATACATCATACTTCCATATCTCCTAGATGCAGTGGTCACTATGGATGCCATGCTTGAAAAAGTACCAAAACTTAGGTACTTGGATCACGGTGTGCACGATGCGTCCAAATTCCTAGATTTGGCTGAAGAAACCTACTTATGAAACACAGGGGAAATTGGACCCCTAGGTAAACTGATAATGGAGCCCACGTAGTGGATAATGGGGTTGTACAACTCCGACATAATGAACCTCTTGGATATACTGCACTTTAGGAGCAGTAAAAACATCGAGGTTTGTATCAAATAGTTATTAGCTCGGGTACACGACATACGTTTTTGGATGGATAGGTCAATATAGCTAGATCTGTCATTGATCACTAAGATCACAAGATTACCTACAATTGACACACAACTAGAGGAGTACTTGGATAACAAGGTGCATGAGAAGGAAATCATTGAGCTAGTAAAAGCACAGTTTGGCACCAGTAGGGGAAATAGGGGTATTGTGATCAAGGACATTAATGACAATGTGATGAGGTTCACCAACAAGCTTATGGATTGCAAGCTACTGAGGAAATGTAGAAAATAAGAAGCTCCAATAGGAGTCATAATAGTAGCTGCGCAGTGTGCGAAAGGAGTGATGTTCAGTTGGGAACCGTACCTGTTGAACCAGTTTTTGGTGGATTGTAGAGATGTGCAGGATGATGGAACCAAGTTCCATTACTATTGGCTCATCATTCTTATATCCTTGGTAGGGTGGAAGGATCCAAAGTTTTCATCCTTCATATATGGTAAAGGAAAATTCTATGCGGCGAGATATGAGTCCCTCTAGCAGGCCAAGGATAATAAAAATCAACAGGAAAATAACAAAGTATTTGCAATGTTTCTGGAAGAAATACAACAACGCACAACCAATGTGTGGTGCAGTCTTGTGGAGGTAATCTAGAAAACTGAAGGGATAGCCAGGGTCAAGGAATGGATGCATCAAATGTGGATCCAGGCCACAAGGGATCCAAATAAGGCATGGTTGGAGATGCAATATTGCATCACCAAGGAAGAAATTGATTTCAAAGAATTTGATTTTGAAGTGATAGTCAAACCAGGGAAGATGAATGCAAGACTTGATCACCTGTCAAGGGTAACCAATGGAGAAGAACCTACTAATTTGGAAGACAACTTCCCTGATTCACAGTTATTTTCAATACATATAGCTAGTGAATACTTCGTTGATATTATTGAATACTTAACTACATGAGTTGCGCCAAAAGACTTAAGCATTGCGCAGAAGAAAAACCTGGTAGTCATAGTTGTAGACTATTAACTCATTGTAGGTCATTTATATAATATGGGCACAGATAGTATTTTGAGAAGGTGTGTATTGGAACATGAACGACCTAGAATTTTGGTAGAAGCTAATGAAGGTATAGTTGGAGGACACTATGCAGGAAAATATACTGTGCATAAGGTATTACACGTAGGATTATGGTGGCCAACAATCTATAAATATGCCAAGGAATATTGTCAGAATTGTGATGTCTGTCAGATGGTTGGAAAACCCAACATAAGGGATGATATGCCCCTAAGACCACAAGTAACTATGCAAGTATTTGATAAATGGGAAATAGACTTTGTTGGACCTATTTATCCACCAACAAAAAATTCAAGAACTAGATATATCATTACTGCAACTAAATACTTAACGAGATGGGAAGAAGTAGAACGAGTCAAAGATTGTAGTGCAAAGACAACAAAAAACTTCTTATTTGAGAAAGTGATCACCATATTTAGATGTCCTGATATATTGATAAGTGACCAAAAAACTCATTTTATTAATAATACCATCAGGGCACACTCATTTATTAATAACACCCTCCCTTCCCTTATGCTCCCCCATGTGATCGTTGGCTATGACCACAGGCCTTGCCAAAAAGGTGCTTCTGGCTTTCGCGATTCGGGAAATCACGATGAAAGTGTTCCTCTGTTCTCTGTCTTTCGAAATGCGGAAACCCGAAAGGGTATAACAGATCCTTAGCTCCTCCCTTGGGTCACTTTTCATACGACCGGTCCTATGACCTGGCATTGTTCCTCTAAATTCTTTCGGGGTTTCGCGATTCGGGAAATCGTGATGCAAGCGTTCCTCCTTTCCATTTAAAATTCCTAGAACCCGAAAGCCCAGTATCATCTAGATCTATGGTACAGATTGTCGACTTGATCAACGACCCAGATTAAATCCCAACACTCTACCTTTCGGGATTTCTGGCGAGGTCTTCACTCCTATTCCTCTGATGTCCAGAACCCCGGTGGCCTTAGATCTTCACCATGTGTCCCTACAAATGGGCAGTCCAGATTCTTTCGGGACTCCTCCTCCCTACCACAAGACCCTATCTGGTGACCTAGGGCTCATTCATAGAGCGCATCAGGGTTTCACGTATAGGGATTTTGTGACTGGCGAAGACGAGGGGCCTTGCCCTTGGGTTTTCTGGGTGCCAAAATGATGAAACACCAAAACCTATTCACATTAAACCATTTCGGGGTTTCTCATATCGAGATTTCGTGACTGGCGAATAAAAGGGAACTTGCCCTTGGGTTTCCTAGGTGCCGAAATGTCGAAACACCAAAACCTATTCACGTTAAACCATTTTGGGGTTTTGCATATCAGGATTTCACGACTGGTGAATACAAGGGAACTTGCCCTTGGGTTTCCTGGGTGCTGAAACGCCAAAACACCAAAACCTATTCATGTTAAACCATTTTGGGGTTTCGCATATCAAGATTTCATGACTGGAGAATACAAGGGAACTTGCCCTTGGGTTTCCCAGGTGTCGAAATGCCAAACACCAAAACCTGACACTGTTCCTCTAAATTCTTTCGGGGTTTCGCGATTCGGGAAATCGCGATGAAAGCGTTCCTCCTTTCCCTTTAAAATCCACGAAACCCGAAAGCCTAGTATCATCTGGATCTATGGTACAGATTGTCGACTTGATCAACGGCCCGGATTAAATCCCTACACTCTACCTTTCGGGATTTATGACGAGGTCTTCACTCCTATTCCTTTGATGTCCAGAACCTCGGTGGCCTTATATCTTCGCCACACATCCCTACAAATGGGCGGTCTAGATTCTTTCGGGACTCCACCTCCCTACCATAAGACCCTGTCCGGTGACCTAGGGCTCATTCACAAAGCACATCGGGGTTTCATGTACCGGGATTTCTCGATTGGCAAAGACGAGGGGCCTTAACCTTGGGTTTCCTGGGTGCCAAAAAGTTGAAACACCAAAACCTATTCACAGTAAACCATTTTAGGGTTTCGCATATCGGGATTTCATGACTAGAGAATACAAGGGAACTTGCCCTTGGGTTTCCCAGGTGATGAAATGCCGAAACACGAAAACCTATTCACGTTAAACCATTTCGGGGTTTCACATATCAGGATTTCATGACTGGAGAATACAAGGGAACTTTCCCTTGGGTTTCCCGGGTGCCGAAATGCCAAAACACCAAAACCTATTCACGTTAAACCATTTCAGAGTTTCACATATCGATATTTCACGACTGGTGAATACAAGGGAACTTGCCCTTGGGTTTCCTGGGTGCCGAAACACCGAAACACCAAAACCTATTCACGTTAAACCATTTCAGGGTTTCGCATATCGGGATTTCGCAACTGGCGAATACAAGGGAACTTGCCCTTGCGTTTCCCGGGTGCCGAAACGTCGAAACACCAAAACCTATTCACGTTAAACCATTTCAGTGTTTCGCATATCGGGATTTCATGACTGGCGAATACAAGAGAACTTTCCCTTGGGTTTCTTGGGTGCCGAAACAGCGAAACCTTATCACGCTAAACCATTTTAGGGTTTCACATATTGGGGTTTCGTGATTGGCGAATACAAGGGAACTTGCCCTTGGGTTTCCCGGGTGTCAAAGTGGTGAAACACCAAAACCTGAAGAACCACTGTCTCTTGTACAAGGTTTCCAGACTCAGATCACATGATCCCTCAACGGGTTCTTGGGTAATTATCCCTAGGCTTGGTGAACAGAATGAAAAGCCTTCCTAAATCATCGAGCTTTGAACCTCTACAACAGGGGTGAAGTAAACTCGTGGGTTTACTAAAATGGTAGTCTTTTCAAGGAACTCACTCCATCTCTGGAATGCGAGGGAACTTTCTGGAAGGAGGTGCCTTCGGGGGAATCAAACCAGGGCATAGTGTGAGTCAAGTAAATGGGACAAATATCCAGGGAATGGACTCAAAATCTGAACTTGTTTATTCTATATATAAACCGATTATGGTCATATAAGTATAAGCACGCATCCACTATTTTTTATCAAAACACTAGGCAAACACTTCTATACAAAAACCATTTATGAGTGTACAAACATGTGCATGCATTCCAGGATATTCAATTCAAGATACAAGACATAAACACTTATCAGAAAACACCAGGTGCGACATGACTGCTGAGAGGGGTGCTCGTTTCCACCCAACCGTAGGCTCAGTGACTCCAAACGGATTTACCACTAGCCACCCCTGAGCTAGACCATGATGCTTGAGGTTCAATTTTCTACTTCCGGCTCAATGGAAGTCAAGGACGAAGGTTACTCTCCTTCTCCTCTATTCAAAACTCCTTGTTTTTCCAGAGTTTCTCCAGTTCTTCCCCGTGATCCCTGTCGCGTGCATTCTCCTCTTTTCTCTCCTCCTTTAGCACACTTCCTCTCTTGCCTTTTCTCTGCAAGATTGCGTGTGGCATGAATTTCCCCATCTGTGGTCAGTTCTGGGAGCTGTTACGGATGGGAGGTTCACCCCCATCCCCTCATTAACTCTTGAGGAGCCTCTCCACCTACCAATCTGACGAGAAATCCATTCTGGGGTCAGAGAGTTTCTTTGGTCTCTGAGGAAGTAAAACCAGTATGGTACTGGCTTGATGGAAGTTAACGCAACCATTCTTGGTCCCTTCCAACACCTTTCATTAGCCATCGTGGTCTCTTTTAGCACATACCCCTCCCAATAGTCATGCAACACATAATCATAACATAATTTACATTCATCGACCTTCTATACAAAGGTCCGTCAAATCAAACATTCACATCTTTTGTGTTTTCCATAGTTCTTGGCCAATATAGTTATTTTTACAGACTGGGGGAAATAGGGTGTTACAATTCCCTCCCCCTTAAAGGAGCATCGTCCTCAATGTTCTATCTATCAATATGACATGTATGTACACAAGTAAAGAAAATCAGATATGCTTGTTTCATGGAATCTTCCATTTCCCAGGTAGCCTCATTTGGGCCAAAATGTTTCCACTGCACCTTGACATGTGCAACGGTTCGGTTCCTGAGTGGGGTTTCCTTTCTGTCCAATATGCATTGAGGTTTTCGTAGGAATTCTCCCTCTGGTTCCACCTAGATCACAGACCAGTCAATTATATGATTAGAATCGTGTACATATTTCTTCAATAATGAAACATGGAAAACATTATGTGCTTTTACTGTGGGAGGAAGTGCTAGCCTATAGGCTACAGGTCCCACTTTATCTAGAACTTCAAAGGGTCTGAAATACTGAGGTGCCAACTTGGCATAAGATCCCATCCTTAAGGAACTCTTCCTAGGCCTAAATCTGAGATATATGTGGTCTCCCATCTTGAATTCTCTAGGAGTTCTCTTTCGGTCGGCGTAACTTTTCTGTCTGTTCTGAGTGACCTTCAGGTTCTGTTTTATCTGAATCACTTGTTGTTCCATTTCTTTCAGCATGTCGTGTCTAATAGTAATTCTATTTACAGGTTACTCCAACTGACTAGAGTATTGCACGGTCTACCATAAAGAAATTTGAAAGGACTCGTCTTCAGGGATTCTTGGTAGTCATTGTTGTAGGCGAATTCCACTAGTGGTAGGTAATCTTCCCACTTCTTGGGTTGATGCATTACATGCATTCTTAGCATGTCTTCCAATATTTGGTTCACTCTTTCCATCTGTCCATTGGTTTGAGGATGATAGGCTGTGCTAAACAGTAATTTGGTCTCCAGACCAACCATCAAGGATTTCCAAAAGTTGGAAGTAAATTACGTGTCTCTGTCAGTCATGATCTCTTTAGGCATACCATGTAGTCTGAATATCTCCTTCATGAATATGCTGGCGATATCTATTGCCTTGCAAGTCAATTTGATGGGGATAAAATGGGCAGACTTGCTCAATTTATCCACCACTACCATGATGGCGTCATTCTATTTGGTTGATGTTGGTAATCCGGTGATGAAGTCCATGGAAATGGTTTCCCACTTCCATTCCGGGATTGGTAGAGGTTGTAATAATCCTGCTGGGTGCCAGTGTTCTTCTTTAACCTGTTGTCATTCTAGGCACTTAGCTAAATAGTTAGCTATGTCTTTCTTTAACCCAGGTCAATAGAACTATTTCCTAGTGGCCGTGATCATCTTCTGATATCCCAGGTGACCAACATTTGGTCTTTTATGCATTTCATCCATTATGAACCTCTTCAATTCGTCACAATATGGAATATACAATCTGTTTCTATAAGTTAGCATACCTCCATATATCATCTGGTAGCTTTCATACTTTATTCCCGTGGGTTCTTGCTCTAGGTACGAGGTCATAGTCTGGAATAATGTGTCTGTTTCTTGACTCTTTCTTTAACATTCGTCTCGCAGGTGCTCACCGTTGCCAGGTGAATTGTTTTCATACTTTTGCTAAGGGCATTGACCACCTTATTTTCCTTTCCTTTAACATGTTTGATTTCAAAATCAAACTCACTAAGGAGGGCCATCCACCTATCTTGTCTGGCATTGAGCTTTAGTTGGTCAAACAGATATTGCAATCCACAATGGTCTATCATAAGTACAAATTTCCTTCCCAGGAGGTAATGTCTCCAAATTTTTAAGGCGTGCACTATGGCGGCCAGATCTAGATCATGGGTCACATAGTTGGCTTCATTCTCATTCAATTTTCGAGATTCATAGCAAACTACACTTCCTCCTTGCATAAGGACTCCTCCGAGCCCTTCCTTACAGGCATCTGTGCACGTGAGGAAGTCATTTTTTGGATCAACAATCTTCAGCATGGGTGCATGGGTCAGAAGGTTTTTCAGGGATTGAAATCTTTCTTCACATTCTTGTGTCCATGTGAATTTAGATCCCTTCTTCTGGAGGGCAGTGATTGGACAACCAATCTTGGAGAATACTTTTATAAATCTCCTATAGTATCCTGCCAATCCCATGAAGGATATGATATCCGAAACGTCCTTTGGGGTAGGCCATTCCATGATAGACTTGATCTTGTCAGGATCTACTACTGCTCCCTCTTCAGATATGACATGGCCCAAGTAATGTATTTGCTTATGGAAAAAGTCACACTTGCTAAATTTGGCATAGAGTTGATGTTCTCTTAGTACTTGAAGCACAAGTCTAAGATGTTCCTCATGTTCCTCTCTATTCTTGGAGTAAATTAATATATCGTCAATAAAAACTAGTACAAATTTGTTTAGGAATTTGCTGAGCACATTGTTCATCAAACACATAAAAGTGGCAAGGGCATTGGTCAATCCAAATGGTACTACTACAAACTCATAGTGACCATATCTCGTCCTGAAGGCAGTTTTGTGGATGTCTTCACCCTTTATTCGGACTTGATGGTATCCAGATCTCAAGTCAATCTTTGAGAAGATGGAAGCACCTCCCAATTGATCGAACAAGTCATCGATCCGGGGTAAGGGGTACTTGTTCTTTATGGTTACCTTATTGAGTTGTCTATAATCTATGCATAGTCGGAGGGTACCATCTTTCTTTTTCACAAATAGGACTAGTGCTCCCCATGGAGACATGCTGGGCCATATATAGCCTCTGTCCATCATTTCTTTTAGTTGTAATTTAAGCTCAACTAGCTCGGGTGTGTTCATCCTGTAGGGTGTCCTAGACATTGGCACTCCTCCTGGTGCAAGTTCTATCGAGAAGTCAATGTCCCTTCTTGGAGGTAAACCTGGTACCTTTTCCGGAAATACATCCCTTTATTCTCTTAGTGTGGGGTGGTCTTCGAGGCTTGGTTTGTCATCTTCAACTGATTCCAACACTTGTATCGCATATAGTGGACATCCCTTTCTACAATACTTTCTCATTTGAAGGGCTTCTATTCATCTCACCGAGATAGGTTTTTGGATCCCTTGAAAGGTTATCCTTTTTCCTTCTTCACTTACACATTCTAAGGTTTTATGGTAACAATCCAGTCTGGCTTTATATGTGGCTAGCCAGTCCATAGCAATCAACAGGTTGGCGTGTTTATGTGGCTTGGCATGTTTATGTGGCTTGGCATGTTTATGTGGTTGTAATTTACACTTTTCAACAACCTTAGGGGCTATATAACTCAAATTTGAACCAGGGTCAATTAGAATAGACACTAGATGGTTGGTGATCATACCTTCCATCCCCTGGTGGATAGCTTGTTTATTATCCAAGGCTACATAAATTTGTGGCACGCTCCTAGCCATGTCATTAACGGTGGTAGCTTCTTGAACGTTGTAAATTCTCCGACTGTTCTGTTGTCAGTGCGGGCAGTCCCTCAGTAGATGTTCTTCTCCACAATCCCAACATTTCAAGGGTTCTTTCTTTAGGCTATCAATATTTCCTAGGATAGATTCAAAAATTTTATTCCCACTTTGGGAGGGGAAATTCTGCTAGTGTACACTTTGGGTTGGGAAGCTCATCCTTGAGTCTTTTTTATAGTTTTTAAATCTTGGGGATTTAAACCCCTTTTTCTGGAATCCTGAACTACACTTCTGCTTCCAGCCTTCATGAGGTTCTGTCCGATGCCCAAGCTATTCATAACAATATGTTTCCTTTCGGATAGTATCTTCTAGGGTCTTTGGCTCGTCGAACTTAATCCTATTTTGATAGTCCTTACGTAGTCCACTGATGAATCATTTCACCTTTTCCTTTTCTGCTTTTATATAGGGTACGTACCTTAGCAATTCGAGGAATCTGCGAACATATTCCTCTATGGTGCATTGCCCCAGCTTGAGTTCATAGAATTCTTTAGTCTTTTCGTCGAAATACTTTTCCGACAGATACTTCTTACTGAAGTATCTCTCAAACTGTGCCCAAGATAGGTCTTCTTCGTGAATCCATTTTATGTTCTTAAGGTATTCCCACCAAATGGAAGCCTTCCCATTCAAGTTGAAAGTGGCTACTCGGGCCTTCAAATTTTCTGAGAAGTCATGGACTCTGAAATACTTCTTTAGTCCAAGCAGCCAGGCCTCCACTTCCTCTCCCTTATTTATTTCACCATCGAAAGAGGGTGGTTTGGCCTTCTTGAATTATTCGAGATTATGATTTTTGGAATGATTTCGCTTCTTCCGTTTTCTCTGGGAATAAGAACTAGTTTTGCTACTAGAATATCCCTCCGAGTCGCTAGTTTCCCTTATCTCTAGGGTGAACCTTTCTCGAGGTGCTACTCCCAGTGTGGCCACTTAAAGGACCACGTTTCTGTATCCCATGTGGGCTTCGACTTCTCTTTTCCTGTCATTGGTCCGCGTGACTGGTGTCAGGTCCATGCTGCGATTGTCTTTGTATGTCAGATAAGCTCTGCAGCAAGACTGCATTAATTTATGTTTGCTTCTCTTTCTCTTTTATCAACCTCTTGTTGTCCGCCTTGCAACTCTGTAGTTCAACCATGAGGCTTCTCACAGTCTCAGCTAGATCTAGAGGGGTCTCTACCGCTCTCCTTTCGTCAGACTCTTCGTCTCTATTGTGGGAGCCATCCCCCACTTCATGGTGCGTCACCATTCTATGCGTCTATAGTTTCCTGTAGTTGATCACCCACTTGTTGTGCAAGAAAAACACTTGTTGTTAGTCAACATTATATTCATTCACAATCAACGCATAATTCATATATATATATATATATATATATATATATTTCAAATGCATACACACAATAGGAAATTTTCATTCTTAACTTCGGCTTTTTATAAAGGGGGTTAAGGTAGAGGGTTACTTCTTTTAAGAGTACTTCCCATGGAGTTTCTATGCAACTCGTTCATGAGCCAAAGAAAACCAAGTGTTGTAACCATGCTCTGATACCAATTTGTCACAAACCCACTACGACAACTAAGATTTTTCGCCTTTTTTTTCTCTCCTTTTTCTTGAGGGACAGAATCCCCAAATTTCTATGGGGCCTAGCACAGACCCTCCCTTCCCTTACACTCCCCCATGTGATCGTTGGCTATGACCACAAGCCTTACCAAAAAGGTGCTTCTGGCTTTCACGATTCAGGAAATCACGATGCAAGCGTTCCCCTGTTCTCTGTCTTTCGAAATGCTGAAACCCGAAAGGGTCTAATAGATCCTTAGCTCCTCCCTTGGGTTACTTTTCATACAAACGGTCCTATGACCTGGTGTTGTTCCTCTAAATTCTTTTGGGGTTTCACGATTTTGGAAATCGCGATGCAAGCGTTTCTCCTTTCCCTTTAAAATCCCCAGAACCTGAAAGCCCGGTATCATCCGGATCTATGGTCTAGATCGTCAACTTGATCAACGACCCAGATTAAATCCCGACACTCTACCTTTCGGGATTTATGACGAGGTCTTCACTCCTATTCCTTTGATGTCCAGAACCCCGGTGGCCTTATATCTTCGCCACACATCCGTACAAATGGGCGGTCTAGATTCTTTCGGGACTCCTCCTCCCTACCATAAGACCCTGTCTGGTGACCTAGGGCTCATTCACAGAGCACATCGGGGTTTCACGTATCGGGATTTCGCGATTGGAAAAGACGAGGGGACTTAACCTTGGGTTTCCTGGGTGCCAAAATGCTGAAACACCAAAACCTATTCACGTTAAACCATTTCAAGGTTTCGCATATCTGGATTTCCTGACTGGTGAATACAAGGGAACTTGCCCTTGGGTTTCCCTAGTGATGAAACGTCGAAACACCAAAACCTATTCACGTTAAACCATTTTGAGGTTTCGCATATCAGGATTTCATGACTGGTGAATATAAGGGAACTTTCCCTTGGGTTTCCCGGGTGCCGAAATGCCAAAACACCAAAACCTATTCACGTTAAACCATTTCAGGGTTTTACATATTGAGATTTCACGACTGGAAAATACAAGGGAACTTGCCCTTGGGTTTCCTGGGTGCCGAATCGCCAAAACACCAAAACCTATTCACATTAAACCATTTCGGGGTTTCACATATCGGGATTTCGCGACTGGCGAATACAAGAGAACTTGCCCTTGGGTTACCCCGGTGATGAAACACCGAAACACCAAAACCTATTCACGTTAAACCATTTCAGGGTTTCGCATATCGAGATTTCATGACTGGTGAATACAAGAGAACTTTCCCTTGGGTTTCCCAGGTGCCAAAACACCGAAACACCAAAACCTATTCACGCTAAACCATTTCAGGGTTTCACATATCGGGGTTTTGCGATTGGCGAATACAAGGGAACTTGCCCTTGGGTTTCCCGCGTGTCGAAATGTCAAAACACCAAAACCTAAAGAACCACTCTCTCTTGTACAAGGTTTCTAGACTCAGATCACATGATCCCTCAACAGGTTCTTGGGTAATTATCCCTAGGTTTGGTGAACAGAATGAAAAGCCTTCCTAAATCACCGAGCTATGAACCTCTGTGACAGGGGTGAAGTAAACTCGTGGGTTTACTAAAATGGTAGTCTTTTCAAGGAACTCACTCCAGCTCTGGAATGCGAGGGAACTTCCTAGAAGGAGGTGCCTTTGGGGAAATCAAACCAGGGCATAGTGTGAGTCAAGTAAATGGGACAACACTCCAGGGAATGGACTCAAAATTTGAACTTGTTCATTCTATATATAAACCGATTATGGTCATGTAAGTATAAGCACACATCCACTATTTTTTATCAAAACACTAGGCAAACACTTCTATACAGAAACCATTTATGAGTGTACAAACATGTGTATGCATTCTAGGATATTCAATTCAAGATACAAGACATAAACACTTATCAGAAAACACCAGGTGCGACGCGACTGCTGAGAGGGGTGCTCATTTCCACCCAATCGTAGGCTCAATGACTCCAAATGGATTTACCACTAGCCACCCCCGAGCTAGACCACGATGCTTGAGGTTCAATTTTCTACTTCCGGCTCAATGGAAGTCAAGGATGAAGGTTACTCTCCTTCTCCTCTGTTCAAAACTCCTTGTGTTTTCATAGTTTCTCCAGCTCTTCCCTGTGATCCCTGTCACACACGTTCTCCTCTTTTCTCTCCTCCTTTAGCACACTTCCTCTCTTGCCTTTTCTTTGCAAGATTGCATGTGGCATGAATTTCCCCATCTGCAGTCAGTTCTAGGAGCTATTAAGGATGGGGGGTTCACCCCCATCCCCTCATTAACTCTTGAGGAGCCTCCCCACCTACCAATCTGACGATAAATCCATTCTGGGGTCAGAGAGTTGCTTTGGTCTTTGAGCAAGTAAAACCAATATGGTACTGGCTCGATGGAAGTTAACGCAACCATTCCAAGTCCCTTCCACCACCTCTCATTAGCCATTGTGGTCTCTTTTAGCACATACCCCTCCCAGCAGTCATGCAACACATAATCATAACATAATTTATATTCATCAACCTTTTATACAAAGGTCCATCAAATCAAACATTCACATCTTTTGTGTTTTCCATAGTTCTTGGCCAATATAGATATTTTTACAGACTGGGGGAAATAGGGTGTTACAAGGGCACTGACGTTTTTGGTGGTAAATTTACACTGACTACAATCTTAGCAGGGTCAACTAGTAAACCTTGTTTACACACGATATGTCCCAACAATGTCCCAAAAATTATACCAAAAATACATTTCTTGATGTTTAATGATATTTGGCATTGCCTGCATCTTTCCAAAATTAGTCTTAACACTTCTACATGGTCCTTTAACAAACTATATACAATCCATTCATCCAGATATACTTCTAGAAACTGATGTATGAATTCCTTGACAGAAACTATGAATACTCTTGAAAAAATGGTTGGTGCATTCTTCAGTCCAAAGGGCATAACTGTATATTGGTAGGATCCCCATTATTTAACAAAAGTAGTCTTATACCTATCCTCTAGAGATATTTTGATCCGATGGTATTCTGAGAATCCATCTTTGAATGAATATGCATCCTGACCTCCCACATTTTCTAAGACTTCATCTGTAAAATGGGTAGGGAAAGGGTCATGTATGCAAGAATCATTAAGTTTTCTTAAATATACATAGATCCTTATCCCACCTTGCTTGTTTTCTTGGTCTACCATGGGGCTGATCCATTCAGATTCCTCTATTGGTTCTATAATACCAGCTTCCAACATTCACTCAATTTTTGCTTTCACTTTCTTCTTATATATTGGATTCAGTCTGTAAGGTCTCTGCCTGACAGGTCTAGCCTCATGTTTGAGGGGTATCTTCATCTCACCTAGCTCCCCTGATATGTATTTCATCTTTGTAAAGTTTGTTGGAAACATGTCACTATATCTGCCCAGTAACTATGTTATTCTTTCTAATGTTTGTTCATCCCAATAGTCTCCAATACTTTCCATTTTAGGATTGTCATTCATCCCAATGTTGACTTTATTAAATTTGATTGGTGTAAAAAATACTTCTAACTCCAGAGATGGACCTTCCACCTCTCTCTCTCCTTCAATCTCTATAATTTTAATTTTGCATGGGTCATGTTCATCTAGTGCTTCCTCTTCGACACGATAGCATGAGAGTAAGTCTTTAATTGTTTGTTTTTTATGTTGTTGATATTTTGTCATGATTTCAACCTCTAGTTCATCAATAAATATCACTCCCTATATCAACTTCAACATTGAATCAATCTTGGGGTTCTCATGTTCAAATGAGAAGGTTACTACAAAATTCCGTTGTAATCATGTCCATTCTGTAGTTCCTCTGTGCATCTCTTGGTCTAAGTACCAGTTCACTGGGATCCCTTCCAATATCTGGATAAAGTGATGGGCCATTCCTCTAGTGGTTTCATCCTCCATTGTTTCCTGCACTTCTCCAAGTCTTCCACTGGTGTGCCTTTCCCATCATACTTTTGGACTCTATTGCTCCCCCGTTCTATGTTAAATCTAATGTGCAATAGTCATTTACATTGATCCCAATCCTGAATTGTTTCTTTGTCTGCACCCCACCATCTTGCAGGTGTTTCCTTGAGTGCAATATCTAGGGATAAGAGCCTATAATTTTCTAACACTTCCTCTTCATATTTTGTTAATAATTCCTCTAAGTAATTTATCCCATGAAAACCGAGAAGTTCTCTTATCTCTGTACCAACCCATCTTACTGCACAGTCTATTATTGTGCACCTCTTTGTGGAAAATTCATGTAATCATTGTTTCCAATTCTCCAAACCCGTGTATGAGTCAGAAGTACATGATGTAATCCTTCTCCAGTTGAGTACCCCATCTGTGGTTGGGTTAACATAATCCTCTTCTCGCGCAGTGGTTCTGTACAACTGGTTTATTTCTTTCATATCCAAACAAGTGGCCTCTACAAACCTTTCTCCTTCTGAAGGATCCAATGGTGCAATGACTCTATATTCGCCTGATTCAAAAGTCATTTTTCTTATCTTCAGGTTGATTATAGCCTGGTTATCAAATTCCCATTCCAATCCAAGTAATGTTGGGTAAGGTGTTGTGTCGTATACTATCTATATTACTTCAAAATATGCCTTAGTGTGCAATCCATCCAAATATATTGTCACACCTTTAAGACTTCCAATTGGTAACTCTGTGTTGATTTTCTAGTTTCAACTGAACAAGTGAATAGCCTAGTGTGGGTTCTCCCATACACTACCATGTCTTCTTAGGTAAGACATTTACTTCAAAGCCTAAGTCCAGTATAATATCTCCCATGTTGAAATCCCCAATATTAGCATTTATTCTGAATTCTTTGTTTGTCCTTCTTCTTGTATGGAGATGTTTGATTGTTTTTTGTTATAAATTCCCTTCTACCTCTGTGTTGCATCTTTCTAGCATATTTTGTAAGACTTTAACAGATGATGGATCGTTCACTAACTTAACACAATATTGTAGAAAATTATTTATGGAAATTACTTTCTTTGAAGGTTCTCCTTCACAGGTATGGTCCATTGAGGATGGAATCTCATACATTGGTGGGTTCTGAGTTTGCTGCATGACTGATGTAGATGTGAAATTCTTCTTGAGAAACTCTTGTCTAGCCTCCTTAAATGTTTCCTTTTCTTTTTGCGTGCAAGACTACGTATGTGGCTCAATATTCTTCCTAACCCATTGGTGTTGAGATGGATCTTATTTTGCTGCGTCAACTCCTGTCTTGGCTCCTCCTCGAGTGACTATATTAATATTTCTCCCATCATCCATGACTTCTATAGAAATCCACTAGACATTCTAGTTGTTCTGGTTCCTTTTTCCCTGCATCTTTCCAAAGAGTGTTGGGCAGTCTTTTGTGTCATGATATGCTATGCGATAGTACACACATGTTATTGGTGGAAGTGGAAAATACCTTGCATAATGTCCTAGTTGTTGGAAGTTGTGGAACACTACTAGTCCTCTGCCTTGTCCTCCACCTCTATATCTTCCTCGATCTCCTCATGGTGCATTGTACTAGGGTACCTAGTTATACTGTGTGGGGTTATAATGTGGTTGTCCATCGTTGTATTGTTGTTGTGCATTATTTTATGGTGGTGGAACCTAGCTGAAATAAGGTGTAGCTTGTCCTGTCATCATTTCTACTTGCACCCTATAAGTATCTGAATTTATTTCTCTCATCATCTCCATCGTTCTACAATCCTTATCATCATGACCCACTAATTTGAAAAAATTGCAATATTAACTTATGGGTATTTTATTATACTTCTTCATCATTGGATAATGATATGGACCATGACCATGCATTTTACAAATATCTCACCATGGCCCTCTTCTTGGAAAGGGGTTTGGTACTCATGTTTCCATATGTTGCACAACTAAGA
>ML782043.1:65208-78299 GCA_009831015.1 Picea engelmannii
GGGGGGGTGAATCAGTTGTTACCGATCTTAAACAATTATTCTTATTTTAAATTCTTTGCAGAGCACTGAATTAAAATCAAAATAATGTAGGGAAGTAAGCAATATAACATTCAACATCATTCACACATATGAAACATACAGAGACATATATTTCCTGAGGAAACCCATAAAGGGTAAAAACCTCTTCTTCTTTATATGATAAGTAATCCTTATATTCTGTACATTATCATACTTATGAGAACCAACTCATAATGAGGCTACAACCCCTGTTTTGCAAGCTGCAACGTGATGAGAGCACCGACTCTCTTTTTTCTCTAGCACCTACTAGAAGGAAGCACCAACTCACTGGTTTCTCTAGCACCCACTAGAAGGAAGCACCAACTCCCTGTTTTCTCTAGCACCCACTAGAAGGAAGTAACAACTCCCTAAGTGTTCCAACACCAACTGGATGGAAGCACCAACTTCTAGTTACAAAGGAACCAACTTGTATAACATAGAACAACAGTTCTCCCTTGCACCACCCTGCCACCCTGATTTCTTTGGCTACAACTCCCTGTGTTCAAGCACCCACTTGAACCTCTAAGGACAAAAATCCTCCCTAGCACCTCCCTACCACCCTGAAATATAAATCTTTGCTATTGAAACTTATTACAGTGATATAATGTTCATCAATGGCTTACCAGTCTCATCACTGTTCTGCTACACTGCTCTGCTCTCGTGTATTAGTGTCTCTCTACCTGCATCTTCTTGTGCTTTTTGATCTTCTGCTCTTCTCTACAAGTGCACCTCAGCCTTCTTTTACTGTCTCAGCTATGTATCTCTATTATTTGCTTATGTTGCATTTTATGCTCTGTGTCTTATTTTGATTCTCTGAATTACACCTCTTCTGTTTATTTCAGCTCCTGCCCATAGCATCCATTTCCCTGTGTGTGATTCCTCTCTACAAAAACACCCATCTCTTCTTTGTTCTTCATTCTTATAGTCTTTGTCCACCTTATGCACACCATATGTGCAATGCTTCTGCATGCTCTTCATGTCGAGTGCTCTTCCTGATCATCATTGCAACTCTTCAGCTTCTCTGGATGTTAAACCCACGTGTCCATCATCACTGGGTGTTATGTTGAGATTCATTTGCCTGTCTAGTAGTCGAGACTCTTCATCTTCTCTGTCATGGTCGATCTCATCCTCTCTGTTGCAGTTACAGGCTTCAACGCTCTTCCATCTTTCAATCACCTCCTGAACAGTCTTCATTCCACTGACAGATGCCCTGAGACTCTTTATCTTCTCTGGCGATCACCCTGAAGTCTCTTCCTTTCCTCTGGCAGAAACAATTAGTTGTTTCTAGTAGTTACATTGTGAACCTCCAAAAACCACATTAGCAACTGAATCGCCACTGATCGATTAACTGTGAAGAGAAACAGTAGCTCGTCGATCATATTCCTGATTAACCTGCACCATTGGATTATAAATGATGGGTCTCGCGCTTATTTAGTGATTTCACAATTCGACATTTCAGCATTTCGGCATTCTTGTGGTGAAGAGTTATCTTGACGCTCCATGTCGCGATCTCCGAAATGGAGTTTAGTTGTTAGCACCTTTTGCAATTTTTCATTATGGTACTTTGGGACTACTGTGATGAAGAGTCTCAACTCTTGACTCCTCCAACTCCAGGTATCCGAAACTCCACTTGATGTGCCTATTTTGGAATTTTTGACGTTTCACATTTCGTCACTTCGGGACTCTTTTGATGAAAATTCTCGACTCTTGACTCCTCCAACTCCTGGTAACTGAAACTCCAGTTAATGTGCCTGTTTTGGGATTTTCGGCGTTTCACATTTTGGCACTTCGGGACTCCTGTGATGAAGAGTCTTGACTCTTGACTCCTCCAACCCCTGGTATCCAAAACTCCGGTTGATGTTCCTGTTTCAGGATTTTCAGCGTTTCTCATTTCGGCACTTCAGGACTCCTGTGATGAAGAGTCTCGACTCTTGACTCCTCCAACTCTCGGTATTCGAAACTCCAGTTGATGTGATTGTTTTGGGATTTTGGGGTTTCACATTTCACAAGTTCCTGCTGTGAGTTGCTTCCTTGACTCCTCCAGCTCCCGGTATTTGAAACTACAAAATAGAGTCTTTGTTTCTGATACCCAAAATGGAATTTATCTTTTGATCTTGCCATGCGATCATCGTTGTGCTGTTGGTCATAATATTTTCCATCAATGACAAACACGCATAATCTGCACTCTGCGTGCACCTCTGCACTATCTCTTCTGGTCTTCACAAGCTTGCTTTGCTGCGTCTTCCCAAAATACTTCTAGTGCCCGCCTGGCACATTATACCTGTACTCAAGCCATCATCACTGCTATACTTTCCATCAATGATAAGCATACACTGCTTGTAAAATATGCCAACAGTCTCCCCCTTTGGCATTGATGGCAACAAAGGCACTCGAGCCTATTCGTTTCTCCCCCTTTGACATCAATGTCAAAGAAAACACACTCCCCCTGAGCTGTTGAAGTATTTTTCGGAGGTATCATATATTCAATCAATACAAACTCCCCCTAACAGGATGGACTCTCTTAGGTGTGAGACAGGATGACACCCAGCTTCTGTCGGAGATATTCAAATGGTGTCTTGGCTAGGGGTTTAGTAAATATGTCTGCAATTTGTTCTGTGGTTGGAATGTAGTGGACCTAAACAATCTAATTGGTGACCTTCTCTCTCAGAAAATGGTATTTTATGGGAATATTCTTGGTCTTGGAGTGGAATACAAGATTCTTGGACACACTGATGGCACTAGTGTTATCATAATGAATTGGGATCGGTGCAACATATTTTACCTCCAAGTCTGCAAGTGTTTGAATCATCCATAATACCTAAGTGCAATAGGTAGCAACAACAATGTACTCTGCCTCTGTAGTTGATAAAGAAATTGAACGTTGCTTTTTACTCAACCATGCTACTAGAGAATCTCCTAAGAAGAACGCACCTCCACTCGTGCTTTTCCTTTTATCCATGCAGTTAGCCCAATCAACATTTGAGTAGACTGATAATTGAAAATTCTGATTCTTAGAATACCATAGGCCATAGTTCATTGTTTCTTTAAAATATCTGAATATCCTTTTGACAGCTAGCAAATGACTCTGTTTAGGTGTAGACTGATGTCTTCCTACCATTCCAACAACATGCATTATGTCTGGGTGAGATGCTATGATTTACAACAAGCTGCCTATCATTGAACTATATAAACTTCGATCAACATCAAGTGAGTCATCATCCTTGCTTAATTTGCATCCAGTAACCATAGGTGTGCCCACAGGTTTAGAATCTTCCATTTGAAACCTTTTCAACATTTCTCTTAGATATTTTTCTTGAGAAATGAACATCCCTTCAGACCTCTGAGTAATTTTCAGACCAAGAAAAAATGACAGTTCACCTATCATGGACATTTCAAACTCAGACTTCATGGCAGAAGAAAACCATTGTACCATTGAATCCTTATTACATCTGAAGATAATGTCATCTACATAGACCAACACGATGAACAAATCATTATCTTCTATTTTGATATATAGATTGTTGTCAACTGTTCCTCTCTTGAACCCTTTGTCTTTGAGATACGTATCCAGTCTGTGATACCAGGCATGAGGGGCTTGTTTTAACCCATATAAATCTTTCTTGATATTCCATAGTAAGTTAGGGTTATTAGATAGTTTGAAACCCTCTAGTTGTTCCATATAGTCTTCTTCATTTAAATCTCCATTTAGAAAAGTTGACTTGGCATCCATTTGATATACTTTAAACCTTTTATGACAAGCATAGGCAAGAAATATTCTGATAGCTTCTAATCTTTCTACAGGCGCAAATGTTTCATCAAAATCCATTCCTTCTATTTGAGCATATCCTTTACAGAGAAATCTTTCTTTGTTCCTGACAACTTGTCCCTGTTCATTCAACTTATTCTTAAAGATCCATTTGGAACCAATGATATTTTTACCTTTAGGTCTATGAACCATCTCCCACGTATTGTTTTTCTCAATCTGATCAAGTTCATCATTCATTGCTTTAACCCAATGGTCATATTTGCTAGCTTCATTAAAATTCTTGGGTTCCAGCATGGATATGAAAGCTAGATTTGATTGTTCAATGTTTTTGATTATCTTTCTCCTGGTTTGTACACCTTTGTCTTTTTCACCAATTATCTGACTTGCAGGATGATTCATTTGAGTGATTCCAGAGGAGGAATTTGAAGTTGTCTGTTGATTTGAGTCTGTCTGAGTATCTGTGTCTTCATCTAATTTAGAGTCTTCATTTTCTGATTCTTGGACCTATTCATCTTCAGCTTCAGCTGTGTCCTCTGTAGAAGACTCATTATTGTACACCTCTCTTGCTGGGATTCCTTCATCAACTTTTACGTCAATACTGTCAACCATTTTATGAAGCCTCTTATTATAGCATCTATATCCTTTACTATTTGTAGCATACCCTAAGAAGATACCTTCATCATCCCTGTCATCATATTTGCCAAGGTTCTCATCATTATTCTTTATGTAACATTTACTCCCAAAGACTTTGAAGTGTTTGATTGAAGCAGGTCTCCCATACCATAGTTCATAAGGTGTCTTGTCACTTTGTGGTCTGAGGTGGGCTTTTTTAAGAACATGGACTGTTGTGTGTATTTATTCTACCCAATAGGTTTGACAAATGTTCTTCTTATTCATCATTGACCTGGACATTTGTTGCACTGTTTTGTTTTGCCTCTCAACTACTCCATTTTGTTGTGGAGTTATTGGGATTGTGTATTCGCTCTTGATCCCATGCTTATCATAGAATTCCTTGAAATCACTTGACATAAAATATCCTCCTCTGTCTGATCTTACTGCCTTTAACCTCTTGCCTATTTGATTCCCAGTTAAAGCCTTAAATTTTTTAAACTTCTCAAATGCTTCAGATTTTTCCTTGAGAAAGGCAACCCAAGTAATTCTGGAGTAATCATCAATAATAAGCATGAAGTAGTTTTCTTTCCCTATGCCTTCCTGTCTTTATGGTCCACATAAATCCATATGAACTAGTTGGAGTGGTTTCTCTGTTGAAGTAGAGCTCTTGGACTTAATCTGTGTCCTGGTTAGCTTTCCTACTTGGCAGGGTTTACACACAGAATCTTGGGGCTTTGATATTCTCGGAAGATCTTTTACTACCTCAAGATTTTTGATCTTGATTTAGTGGTCAAAGTTTAGATGTCCAAGTCTCCTATGCCATAACTATATTTCATCATGTTTTCTTAGATGACACTCTTCTCTATCTTATTTCATCACATATACATTATTTTCTATCCTTATGCCTTTGACCACCACTTGTCCTGAGTTTACAAGCTTTATCTTGCAGTCCTTGGACGTGAACATCACTTCACATCCTCTGTCACATATTTGAATTACACTGAGTAGATTATGTTTCAACCCATCTACAAGCAGAACATCTTGGGATTTTCTTTTTCCATTACTTAAACTCACCATCCCTTTACCCTTTATTTTACCTGGAACATCATTTCCAAAGGTTACGTTTCCTTATTTTCTTTCACTTAGAGATAGAAACTTACCTTTGTCTCCCATCATATGTTTGGAGCTTCCACTGTCTATATAACAAGGGTTCGTTTGTCTCTGAGCTGACAACACTAATCCACACTTGTCACTTTCTTTCTTCTTCCAAACCTTGACATTTTCAGCAGAAGAATTCAAACTTGGTTCATAGTTCCTTAAGCGATAGTCAATAGATTTATGTCCATAGTTATGACAGATGTAACATTCTGGTTCGTCAAATAAAGGATCATAACGATTGTTATGCTTAACCTGTGTCCTTTTCCCATCCATCAAGTGATTTGCAGTCTATGGTGGTTTGTTACTTGGCTGTCTCATTCTTTGTTGTGGCAGATATCTATACCTTGAATGTCTTGATTGCTCATAATTTAATTTTAAAGAACAGTTTACAACTTTATGACCAAAGTTAAAACAAAAGAAACAATATCCATAGAAAAAACGTTGGTACCTGGAAAAAGTATGTCTTCTTTGAGGAGGTTGATTTCTTTCATGATGATAATTTCTCTGATCTACAGATTCGGTTCTGGTACTTTTTCTTTCATTCCTTCTTGGTGGCAGATTTTGTTTCTTTGTTTCTGCAGAGTGACTGTTGTCAATGTTCGAGGATTTGACAAACTTGATAGGTTCTTTGTTTCTTGGCTGACCACTACTTGATCCCTCTTCATAACCCAAACCAATTTTTAGCTTTGGATTCCTTTGTTGATTCAGAATGGTGGCTAATCCTTCTGAGGCTTTGATACTTGAAGGATTTTGATTATACAAGGCTTGAAACCTCTCCAACTCTTTCCTAGTTTTCACTACTTCTTCTTCCAGAGCTTTACATCTTGCCTTCTTTTCTGATAACTATTGTTTCAGAATGTCCTTGATTTTCTTTGCCTCTTCTAATTCCACTTTTAGCAGGGAAAATTCTTCATCGGGCTATTTATTGTCTTTCTCAAACTGTATCAGCAATTGTTTTTTCTTTCTGTTCTTGAGTCTATCAATCTCTTCCAGTGCACTGATCAGTTCTCCTTCCATATCAACCACAACTTCTTCTTTATTAGCCTCACTTCCTGTGCTTTTATTATCATAGTCCTCTTTGTCCATAAGTATGAAGTCATTTAGTTTATCTTCAATAGAGGAGTCATTGTCTTCATCATCTAAAGGATCATCATCATTGTTTACACAAATATTTTTCTTCTTAAAGTTATTCTCTTTAAAGAAATTTATGTGTTTGTGCTTCTCCTCATCATCACATGTCTGATCATTTCTTTTGTGAGGACATTTATTTGCAAAATGACCTATCTTACCACAGTTGAAACATTTGAAAGGAAATTTACCTTTGTATTTGCATGATCCCTTCTTCAGTCTCTTCACAAATTTTGCTTCAATTTCATCAGGCTTAGAATCCTCATTCTTGTCTGCCTTAAATAATACTTCTCTAGAGGTGGGTTTATCTTTAACTATTCTCATTTCATATGCATTCAATGTTCCTAGAAGTTGATCAAAATCCAAGGTTTTTAGATCATTAAGTTCTTCTATAGCAGAGACCTTCAAGTTGAACCTATCTGGTGGAGATCTCAAAATTTTTTGAACTAAAGAAGGTTCCTCAATTTTTTCACCAAGTGTTTTCATTGCATTTACCAATTCTTCAACTCTCAGAAATTATTTTCCAATAGTTTCATCTTCTTTCATCTTCAGTTGTTCAAACTGTACTATGTAGGTTTGAAGCTTGGCGTCCTTTACCTTCTCATTACCTTCATAACTTCTAATGAGTTTGTCCCACATTTCTTTGGCAGTTCCTAGGTGCATAACTTTTACGAATTTTGCTTCTGCAAGCCCACTCAAGATAGCATTCATAGCCTTAGCGTTGAAGCTAAATTCTATCTTGTCATCCTTATTAGCTAGCACAACTGGCTTTACATATCCAGTATCTACCACATCCTAGACATCTGCACCTAAAGCCATTATGTAGGTTCTCATTCTAACTTTCCAGAAGGCAAAGTTTGTTCCATTGAACAGAGGATCCTTATTGGTTGAATTTCCTTCATGGCTTGACATGTTTAATCTCTAGGATCTACCCTTAGATAAAAGGGGCCGACTCTGATACCAATTATTTCACAACTGAGAGGGGGGGGGTGAATCAGTTATTACCGAGCTTAGACAATTATAATTATTTTAAACTCTTTGTAGAACACTGAATGGAAATCACAATAATGCAGGGAAGTAAGCAATATATCATTCAACATCATTCACACATATGAAATATACAGAGACAAATATTTCCTGAGGAAACCCATAAAGGGTAAAAACCTCTTCTTCTTTATATGATAAGTAATCCTTACATTCTGTACATTATCATACTTATGAGCACCCACTCATAATGAGGCTACAACCTCTATTTTGCAAGCTGAAACTTGCTGAGAGCACCAACTCTCTGTTTTCTCTAGCACCTACTAGAAGGAAGCACCAACTCCCTGGTTTCTCAAGCATCCACTAGAAGGAAGAACCAACTCCTTGGTTTCTCTAGCACCCACTAGAAGGAAGTAACAATTCCCTAAGTGTTCCAGCACCAACTGGATGGAAGCACCAACTTCCAGTCACACAGGCACCAACCTATATAACAAAGAACAATAGTTCTCCCTTGCACCACCCTGCCACCCTAATTTCTCTGGTTGCAAAAGGATGAAAGATACAACTCCCTGTGTTCAATCACCCACTTGAACCTTTGAGGACAACAGTCCTCCCTAGCACCTCCCTACCACCCTGAAATATAAATATTTGCTACTGAAACTTATTACAGTGATATAATGTTCATCAATGGATTACTAGTCTCATCACTGTTCTGCTACACTGCTTTGATCTCCTATATTAGTGTCTCTCTGCCTACATCTTCTTACGCTTTCTGATCTCCTTCTCTTCTCTACAAGTGCACCTCAGCCTTCTTTTACTGTCTCAGTTATGGATCTTTGTTCTTTGCTTCTACTGCGCTTTATGCTCTGTGTCTTATTTTGATTCTCTGAATTATGCTTCTTCTGTTTATTTAAGCTCCTGCCCATAGCATCCATTTCCTCATGTGTGATTCCTCTCTACAGCAACACCCATATCTTCTTTGTTCTACATTCTTATAGTATCTGTACACCTTGTGCATACCATATGCATAATGCTTCTGCATGCTCTTCATGTCGATTGCTCTGCCTGATCATCATTGCAACTCTTTAGCTTCTCTGGATGTTAAACCCATGTCTCCATCATCACTTGGTGTTATGCTGAGATTCCTTCGCCTCTATAGCAGTCAAGACTCTTCATCTTCTCTGTCAGAGTCGAACTCATCCTCTTTGTTGCAGTTACAGGATTCAACACTCTTCCATCTATCAATCACCTCCTGAATAGTCTTCATTCCACTAGCAAATGCCTTGAGACTCTTCATCTTCTCTGGTGATCACCCTGAAGTCTCTTCCAGTCCTCTGGCAGAAACAATCAGTCGTTTCTAACAGTTATGCTATGAACCTCCAAAAACTGCATCAGCAACTGAATCGCCACTGATCGATTAACTATGGAGAGCAACAGTAACCCTTCGATCATATTCTTGATTAGCCTGCACCGTTGGATTATAAATGATGGGTCTCACACTTATTTCGCCATTTCGCAATTCGACATTTTGGCATTTCAACATTCCTATGGTGAAGAGTTATCTTGATGCTCCATGTCGCGATCTCCGAAAGGGAGTTTAGTTGTTAGCGCCTTTCACAATTTTGTATTTCGGCACTTCGGGACTCCTATGATGAAGAGTCTCGACTCTTGACTCCTCCAACTCTCGGTATCTGAAACTCCACTTGATGTGCCTGTTTCAGGATTTTTGGCGTTTCACATTTCGGCACTTCGAGACTCCTATGATGAAGAGTCTCGACTCTCGACTCCTCCAACTCCTGGTATCTGAAACTACAGTTGATGTGCCTGTTTCAGGATTTTTGGCGTTTTTCATTTTGGCACTTTGGGACTCCTATGATGAAGAGTCTTGACTCTTGACTCCTCTAACTCCCAGTATCTGAAACATCGGTTGATGTTCCTATTTTGAGATTTTCAGCGTTTCACATTTCGACACTTTGGGACTCTTGTGATGGAGAGTCTCGACTCTTGACTCCTCCAACTCTCGGTATTCGAAACTCCAGTTGATGTGACTATTTCAGGATTTCGGGGTTTCACATTTCACAAGTTCCTACTGTGAGTTGCTTCCTTGACTCCTCCATCTCCCAGTATCCGAAACTCCAAAATGGAGTCTTTGTTTCTGATACCCGAAATGGAATTTAGCTTTTGATCTTGCCATGCGATCATCGCTGTGCTGTTGGTCGTGATATTTTCCGTCAATGAAAAACATGCATACTCTGCACTCTGCGTGCACCTCTGCACTATCTCTTTTGGTCTTCACGAGCTTGCTCTGCTGCGTCTTCCCAAAATACTTCTGGTTCTCGCCTAGCACATTATACTTGTACTCAAGCCATCATTTTTGTTGTACTTTCCATCAATGACAAGCATACTCTTCCTGTAAAACATTCCAACACCATATACTATGTAAAATTTGGACATTCGTTCTTATGGTGTCCTTCTATCCTACATAGGGTACACCAAACAACTTCTCTTTTCTCTTTTCCCTTATTCTAGTTAAGTTGAAATGTTAGATTCTTAAAATCCTCCTTCAACTCCTCTATTGTTGGATTTGTCTTTTGATATTGGTTCTCTTCTAGTTGTAAGGCTTCCTACAGAGTCTCTGCCCAAGTTTTGAACTTATGTTTTCTTAACAGGTATTTCAAGTGTGGTAATAGTGAGTTCACAAATAAATGCCTATGTTTCATGTCAATAATTGCATATTTCAACTTACCTTTCAGATGTTTGAACCTATGATAAATCTCCCAAACAAACTCACATGGTTTCTTCTTGATTTCAATCATTTCATTCATGTACTGGTCTTTTGAGTTGGGCTTCTGAAATTCTCTTTCCAGTGTTTTTTCACATCTACAATAACCTTTGGTACTCCCTATGGACTGTTTACATCTAGGATCATGTACCAGTCCAGTGCACAGTCTCTTTGCATGATAGATAACTACATGATATTTGTATCCTCATATGTGATCTTCTTTACTCCCCATATCTTCTCACTGATGAATAGGTGTTTTTCAGGGTCCTCTAATGCCTCTCCCCAAAATTCTAGTAATATGATCATGGGATCATGTTCTGCCATTTTGAATTGTGTTGAAATATTACCTCCGTACAGTGTAGAAACTTGAATGTTAATTCCTGAACTAGCTCCCCTAGTTGATGATCCTTGATTGGATCCATGTCCTGTTTCTTTTCTTCCACTAAAATTCGGTTGCACATGGGGTTGTAGGTTCCACATTGACGGTGATCTCAATTTGAGTTCTACCTTTTTTTCCTGACCCTGGACCTCATGTTTTCCTTTCATATGTTGCGTGTAGGATTTCATCAATATTATCCACATCCTGGAGATCCTCTAACTCTTATTCATCGCTTTCCAAGCCCTCTCTATCGACTATGGCACTCTTCTTGTTATTCATTTTATATTGGTAGGGTACTCCACTGCGCGTCTTTCCAGATTTTTCCATTATCTACTTTATATGTTCTTATTCCATTATGATTGGGTCCATGTCCTCCTTATTATTTCCATTATCCATATCCTCTTCCATGTCTAAACCTCATGTCAGTGCTTCCCCCCATTCCCCCATGCACTCATGGAATTTTAGTTGTCTGATTCCATGGTAATCACATTGTTGTCATACAATAAAATATTGATTGAAGTATACATCGATATGATGTACCTACCTCTGGTTCGTTTTATAAAATCCCACTCTACTACGATGTAATACTTTATGATATCTACTGCAAATTTAGTGATAAACCCTGCAACAATACTATCTAACCATAAATCTATTATGTGTGTAAATTTGTTATTAAATTGTTGTAACTGTGTGATTTCCATAGGATTCCACTCCAGCTGTCTAATTCAATTTTTAGGGTGGTTTTCCTTTAACCTCAATCACCACTCCTGCAAAAAATACGAAAAATCATAGAAAAATACCTCATGCAAGTCGCTAAACATGTATTTGTCGAGATATTTTTGTGGTGTTAACTTAGGGTTTATGTTGTCCTTCTTAGAAAACTCAAGTTCCTTTATTTTCAGCCATATTTAAATCTCTACTTTCATTGGATTCCATGGCCTAAACATTCCCTTCTATACTTTCATCATGCGCGCATTTCTTCCACGGATCCCTTCCACTCAATCATGTGAAGTTCTAGATGACAAAAGAGCCATTTTTTGGTTCTTATTTTACTTCTTCTTGGGTTGACCCAGGTTTAGATCTTAACAAGTTTCCAACAAAACCCTAAAAAACTATCGTTCCTCCTGGTAAACTACAAGGAAACGTTGCACACATGGTGCACAACGCAGTCTCACCCGAGATATCTTTTATGGGTGACTGCAATGCTCAGGTGTTTGTAGTCTAGAAATGAGTGGGGATATGTGATTGTGTTATTTCTTCCTTATTCATTATCCTTGTTAATTATTCAATTACTTTTATGATTTATTCATCTTTAAACCTATGCATGCATGTTGATATAGCTACTTTAACCATTCATTCATAAGATAATGATCAACATAAAGTAAACATTCATTAACAATCACATAGAACACAAGGTTTACCATGGTTCACCCCCTCCTGGGGATACATCCACAAAGATCTGTCTTCTCTGCTCTCTTATTTATTTTGCTGCAAAATCTTGCGCTACACGCATTACATATTCAGTAATACAATCAATATTGAGGGTAAGAACCCTCTATGAGGCTGAATAGATCACACCAGGCTCCTCATCCTATGACCTAAACCTCAAGAATGATCCAGGTGGATTTCGGTGGCCACCCGCCTATTCCACTGGCTCGAAAAATAGTTTTCCACCTTAGAATTTTTTTGGGTTCCAAACTTTCAGGGCCATTTTGAGGCCCTAAACGACATTTTTTGGGGATTTGGGGCTTACCTGGGTCAGTAAAAAATCGTTCTTCTTAGTTAGAAATTTCCAACAATCTATCGTGCACCTAAAACAGATATCGTATGCAAAACTTATGACCCCAAGAAGTTGATGTACTAACTTACCCAAACGGGGCCCACATGACTTTTAGCGCTTCATTTCCTAGGGTTAGGTTTTTGGATGTCTAGGGTTTTTGACATTCCAGTTTATTCTAAAAAGGCCTTGAGAGCCTTGTTATCCCCGATATCTAGGGATAACTAGGATATCATGTCTCGAGGCCCACATGGTCCTAGACATGGAGTACCGAGAGCAGGAGCGGCTTGAGCATGGCCCTGGAGGGCCCATCTTTCTTCTTCTCAGCCAGCTTTGTCCTGTCAGCAGTACCAGCTTCCATCACTACCGGTCTGGACTTGCATCAGAGAGGACTCTTGCTCCATGAGGTAATTGGTCCGAGGTATCATGGTATGTGTCATATTTGATC
>ML782043.1:88859-118444 GCA_009831015.1 Picea engelmannii
TTCTATTCATTCCTAATATTCTGCCTTCAAAAATGACCAAAACTTAGCCAAAGACTCCTCTTTTGACTTGTCTTTCCCAAAATAGCCTTTGGATTTGATGGAATAATTCGCCACCTGTCTAGTCCAAAAGGTTTCATCTGCTTTTAATTCAAAAATTCCATATCTAGGTGAAAATCGTAACATTCTGGCCATTACAGGCTTTCCACAGTGCATAGCCCATAAAAAACGCTCCTGCGCTGTTGAAAGTCGCCACTTTCAACAGCTAACGGGTCATAAAATATCGATTTGCGCTGTTGAAAGCGGGCAGATTTTAAAAATCAAATTTATCGGTCATAGAAAATCTTTTTTTCATGTATAAATAGTTGATTGACATCTAGAGAATCTAAGCTATCCAATGGTGTTTTCAGATCTTCATTTGGAGCTCGAGAAGGGATTGAAAAGTTCCCTGCAATTTTAAGTATCATTCTTTCCATTTGCAATTCAAAACTCTAAACGGTCCTTTGTGAACAATGTTTGATATGGAACCAAAGATTTGATTTGATGGTGTCAGGCCGGTGGTACCTCCTCTGTACCTACATCACCGAACTTGTATTTTCCACCCCAGATGCCATGAGTGCTGAGCGTGAGTTCTGGGCCGAGTTCGAATTACAGTCATATCCTGACATGCATAATCGAGTTTCTATCATTGCCCGCTCTCATCAGCGCATGCCTTGGATTTACCTGACATGGGATGATCATGTCATGATTACCTTCATACATGGATATCACGCACGTGATTCCCGCTTTATTTCACAACGGCCCGTGGAAAACGCCTTTGTCAACTGTTCACCTTCACCTTTCACCAACGTGCGATTATGTGGAAAACCCCTGTTAGCTGCGGAAAGTATGCACTTTCAACAGCGCACCCTTTTGTAGAAAACACTCCTTAGTTGCGGAAAGTAAACACTTTCAACAGCGCCCCACATTATAAAAACCACTTCGTAGCTGTGGAAAGCATGTATTTTTCACAACGCGCCACATGCAAACTTGACTGTCGGACCTTTTGAAATACACCACTTTCAACAGCGCATTAACTGATGAAAAGCGCGCCTTAACTGTTGAAAGTCGACCCTTTCCACAGTGCACAGTCAACTTTTGTACATTTGTTAGCTGCTGAAAGTGAATTAAGAAAATTTTGAAAAAGAAGACTTCATGGATCACATTATTTTTTAAGATAAAAACAGAAACCTAAGTTTTGCAACTCAAAAGTGACTTGAAGTTACAACCTATCACCTAAACAAGAAAATAAATCTACCGGTTTATTTGAGGAGTTAACATGAAGTATGGCTACCACAAGGTCCTATTAGAACAAATAGATGTATGGAAGACCGCCTTCAAGTCAAAATAAGGTATTTTTGAATGGCTGGTCATGCCATTTGGTTTGACAAATGCTCCAACAACTTTTATGAGGATGATGTAAAATATCCTATGAAATTTCACCAATACTTTGGTAGTGGTGTATCTGGATGACATGCTCATCTACAACAATACTTGGGCGGAACACTTGCAGCATATTCAGTAGGTTCTGCACACCCTGTACCAACACAAACTGTATGAAAACTTGGAAAAATGATCCTTCAGTATGGACATGGTCCATTACTTAGGATACATCATTGATATACATGGTGTGCATGTGGATCCAACCAAGATCCAGGTCATCCGTGACTGTCCAACCCCAACCACACTCACTGAAATTCATAGCTTCTTGGGCCTCACCAATTTATATCGTAGGTTCATGTTGGGATTCTCTCATATCACATGGGCCCTCAGCTAAGTAACCAGGGGTGGCAGTAAGGAAAAATTTGTGGGGGGGCTATCCCAACAACAAGCCTTCAATGACTTGAAGAAGAGTTTGTGCTCATCCATAGTAATTTCATTACCAAACCTGCAACATCCCTTTGAGATCGAGACAGATGCTTTAGACTATGTTGTGAGCACCATTCTCACTCAACACGGCCACCCCGTGGCATATCATAGTGAGACACTATCAGATGTTTCTTGTAAGTACCCTACTTACAAAAAAGAAACATACTCCATTGTGCAAACCTACCGCCAATGGAGACATTACATTCTTGGGAAGGAGACAACCATCCACATTGATCACAAGACACAACCATTCATTCAGACCAAAGGAAGATTGCAGAATGACCACCATCAGAAGTGGTCCACATACTTACAAAAGTTCCACCTCAACATCAAGTATAAAACAAGAAGTACCAACCAAGTTATTGATTGCCTTACCCAACCTCCAGTCATAGCACTCACCATGATGCTAGACTCTTGTGGCCACGAGACCTCTGGATGGCCCCACCTCTACGAGACAGACCTTGACTTCTCCACCACCTACAAAATGTTGGGCGCCAACTCAGTGGTCACTAATTTCAATCTTCAGGATGGGATTTTGTGTCTTCTGGGCCATCTCTTCATTCCATCAAGTGAGCACATGACGATGATTTGGGAAGCTCACTACAGTTAGGTGGTAGGACACTTTGGTGTTGAAAAGATAGTGGCATTGTTGTAGAAACATTTCTACTGGTCGAAACTTCAACAGGATGTCGACAAGTATATCAGGTCCTACACCACTTGCACTATTGCCAAACCGAACACTAAGAAATAGGCCCTATACACCCCTCTTCCTACTCCTAATAGGTCATGGGAATCCATCTCAATGGGCTACATGTCGGGCCTTCCATCCACCAAAAGGGGAAATGAATGTGTTTTGTGGTTGTTGATCGCTTTTCCAATATGGTGATTCTAGCCGCTTGCAAGAAGAACATCACAACATAAGCCACTTCCAAGCTCTTCTTTGAATGAGTATGGGTACATTTTTGGATCCCACAAACCATTATCTCATACCATGACATATGGTTCCTCATCACATTCTGGTCAAGCCTCAGGTTGTTGTTGGTACCAAGCTCACCAAATCCACTTCCTTCCACCCCCATATAGATGGCCAAAATGAGGTCGTCAATCAGATGATCGTACATATCCTATGCATGTATAATTCAAAACACCCCCACACATGGGATGGGAGTCTTCCCTATGTCCAACATAGCTACAATTGAGCCCTGCATAGCTCAACTAGCCACTAACCCTTTCAGGTGGGGTTGGGATTCCAACCATTGGGCCCCATGGATGTTGCACTACCCCTAGAAACCACCTCGACCGACTTGTCCCCTACTCCAGTAGAAGCTGACATAGACACACAATTTGTTGAGTGGATCCAACACATCCACCAACAAGTTCAGGATATTCTACAGAAGTCTAATGCCAAGTAAAAGCAACACCATGATCAACATTGGGTGCCACATAAGTTTCAGATGGGCGAAAAAGTTTTGTTGCACTTGCAGAAAGAACTCCTTACAGGGCCCCATCATAAGCTTCTCCCACTCTGTTATGGGTCATAAACCATCACCAAGGTTGTGGGTGAAAATTATTTTAAACTCAACATTCTCCCTTTCCTTGGCCTGCACCCAGTCTTCAACGTGGCTCTCCTTCGACAATATTTCCCACCATTATTAGACACCTTAGAGATAGAAAAGAAATTGAAACCAACATAGCTCAACCATGACTGCATGAAACATGCATCCTATGATCATATTTTGAACACACAGATCAAGGGCACTCGATAACAAAGGATCCAACTTTATCGAGTCGTCAAAGTAGGGCAACTCCTGCACTTAGGCAAATGGCTCACCTAGGGCCAAATTCAGCAGAAATTTCCTCATATGATGGGGGAACTTAATGAAATGGATACCATATCTTCCTCAAGAAATAGGATTGATCCAGGTGGATATCGGTGGCCACCCACCTATTCCACTGGCTCGAAAAACAATTTTCTACCTTGGCAGTTTTTCGGGTTCCAAACTTTCGGGGCCGTTTTGAGGCCCTAAACGACCTTTTTTGGGGGGGATTTGGGGCCCAGGTGACAACCAAAGGCACTAAACTGGGTCAGTAAAAAATAGTTCTTCTTATTTAGACCTTTCCAATGGGCTATCATGTACCTAAAATGGAGATCATATGCAAAAGTTGTGACCTAGGGAAGTTGATGTACTAACTTACCCTAACAGGGCCCACCTGAATTTTGGCACTTCATCTCCTAGTGTTAGGTTTTTAGATTTATAGGGTTTTTAACATTCCAATTATTTTAAAAATGACTTGAGAGCCTCATTGTAATCATCTTCTTACGAATGAGGAGATTCGTCACATCTCTCCTCGGAGATAAGCCACCACCATTCCAACAAGCTTGTTTTCTACTGCATTTTACAGTTTCATCTTATTTCCTTATTGAATAGAAAACCAATTTTACTGTATCTCTATTATTTTGTGTTGAACATATTTTAAATTTTTGTATTCATTTCATTCTCCTCATAAAATCTGGATCAAATAAATACCTTACTCAACTCTTCTACAAGATTTACTATCCTCAACAACTTACAAAATTCATAATAATCAACACTCTCTGTTATTATCTTAACTCACCTCTCATATATATCTCTATGTATATCCCCTCTCCTATACCTCCTAGGTCCTTATTTATACTATTTTATCGTATTATAGTCGTTATAATCTTTACAAAAACCCTAACCCTATCATGGTTAAGCTGGTATTCCTGTGCGCCCCATTGCTTTTCCTCTTGCATGTTGTTTTTCCTTTTTTTTTTGCATGTTGTTTTCTTTCCACCTGTTGTATGTGCTCCAAAATTAGGTCCTCCTTTCCAAAAATAGGTCTTTCCCAAAATAGATATTTTCTCCAAAAATAGGCATGTGCCCAAAATAGACCTCCTTCTCCAAATAGATTGTACCCAACAAATGTCTACCCAATAATCATCCCACCATATCTTATCTTCCTTTTCATCAACCAAGTCCCTTAGAATAAGTACATGCACAATCCTCAAGGCCAACCTATCACCCTGATTGATTCCACTTACAATGTCCTATCCCCTTTGAATTCATGCATATACAATTATTCATCTACATTTATTCCTTTCCATTTATCTCATTTTTTGTCTCTAAGGACAATTATGGCACAATGTGTTAGGAAAAAGACACCCAAATAACATAAGAATAAAAAGAGAAATAACTCCATGCCTTGAGAATTAGATAGAATAATTATGTTGGAATATTGAGGGGGGGGGGTGAATTAGTATGAGCACTTTATACCACTTTTAACCACAATATATATGATTTCAGTTTAACAATAATGTTCAACACTTTATCATTAATGTATAATATATGATTGCATTCAATATATAATGAGCATATAATCATAAGAAGCATCTCATCAACAACATCACATCAAATACACAGTACACCAACATTTATTTGGAAACCCAAATGGGAAAAAATCACATAATTCTTTCTTATATATATCAAGAATTCATTCATAGGAAGCACTGACTTCCAAATTATCTAGCTGCAACTGGAAGGAGGCTCCAACCCCCTATTCTCAAGATCCAACCTGAAGGAATCTACAACTCCTTAAATTATCTAGCTCCAACCAGAAGGAGGATACAACCCCATGATTATCATACTCCAACCTGAAGGAAGCTACAACTCCCTAATTCTCTGGCTCCAATCGAAAGGAGGATAAAGCCCCCTTTCCTTGCCCCATCCAACCACCTTGGAATATAAGTGTAGACAAACTGTTACTACCATAATCACTGCCATTTTCACTATCATTGTCACTATCACTTCCTCTGTCACATAAACTTGTAACTTGTCATTGTATCCAACTTGTCACTGTATCCAACCTATCACATCAATCTGTCACTGATCAACCTATCCAACCTGTCACTATCACCGATACTCAACCATATCCTCTCACATGGATCATATACCAAGGACACCTCTCAACTATATGTCCAACATCACCAACACATGCCTCTACCAATCATGTACCAATATCATCAACATACAATCACAATATATATGTTTGTACCATACATCAACATGTACCACAAAAAGTGCATCAAACATGCACCAATACCTGTACCAAACCATGCATCAACCATGCACCACAACCATGTACCCTTAACCTATATGTATCAATCATGTACCATATCATGCATAAAAAATATACCATGTACCATACCATGTGCATCAACCATGTACATCAACACCATACCATGTACCAATCATATACCATATCATGCCATACACCATATACCAATAAACCAATATATGAACCAACAATGTATCTCACCAAGTAGACCTCAACCAACATGTACCATGCATCCAATGATGTGACTCAAGTTATAAACCAAAGCTCACACACACATGCCTCAAGCATGCTCCTCAAAATCACCAAGATTCAACCTCATAACATAATATACCAAGCCTTGAGTATGCATCTTAACATGTAACCAAACCATACACTGAGATAGATAATAATGATTCACATAACATCACCAAGATGTATCATATCAGATACTATCATTACATTTCATGTACCATAACACCATAAACATAACCCTTAAGACTTACCTCTGATCATGTAGTTGACTTGTTGTACTGTAAACTGGTATGTAACTCTTCCACAGTCCTCAACAACTTGGTACCAACATCCCTTCACAACCTTTCACAATCCCTTTTACATATACACGAATTTCTCTTCTACTAACCATGTGTATATGTGCTTTCCTCCACTACAACTCGCAGATGTTCACGCTTATCTATTCTTGTGACCCGCAGATGTACATGACTTATGTTTATTTATCCCACGGATGTGCGCTACGTGTCCTTCTTCAACCTGCATATGTACACGACCTATCCTTCTGTATCCCACGTATAACCTAAAAAAAAAGGGTTTTCAGTTTTCTGCAACTCTGAAACTTTCTCTCCTTTAGAACTTTGCTTCCTCAGACTTGATCCGACAAATTCAACCTCATGTTCACTAATAGATTTCCCAAAAGATAAACCATAACATTCACAAGATAGATATTCAATGTAAGTGTATGTATCCAAATGAGAGACTCTTTGAGGTGTATTTATAATTTTTCTAAGTAACCTCTTTCTGTATTTTAGGGGTTTCTTGTTACAACCACTTTACCCTTTGACCAAGACATGTAACCAACTAGGGGCCTCTTGACCACTCTTCGGGGATTCCAACTTTACAAGGCCATATCTCCATAATCGTGACAAACCATGTGGCGTTCCACATATCACCGAAAATGGAATTATGAGTGCTATCCATCTATGAGGATTTTTTTATAAATTTACCTATCTTTCATTTCCATATTCCTTATTCAACTTTGGGTACCAAAACCACACCGTTGGGACATCATGTAGGCTTCTTCAGCTGCACCCAACTAACTCACCATTAATCTAAAAAATACAAATGAAAATCAACTATCCAAAAATATCATCCATATCTCTGGACCTCTCTAAGAGTTGACATCAATCTCTAAGGGTTGACATCAATGTCTAATATCACTCTCCAATGGTTGACATCTATCACAACCAACTATCCAAACCAACTTTCCAACAATCTCCCCTTTGGCATTGATGACAAAACCAACATTGATGGAAACACTTAGACATGAAAACACTCATGCTCATGATCCCTCTGTGATCATCTCTCCTGATCAATATTTCTATCTCTCCCCCTTTGACATTAATGGAAAATGGTATCTCTCCTTGGGGTTTCTCCCCCTGTCTTTATGCCTTTGTTCTTTCTCTCCCTTTTTGAACAAAAGGGTAACTTGCCCTATCGATATGTCTCCTCCTGTCACTGTACCTATTGTAATCAATCATGGGTAATAGAATAGCTCCCCCTATGGGTATGTATCCATGTCTATGTTCTACTAATATTCCTTTCTGTATCTCTCTCTCTAGTGACTTGACTTCTCTACACAATGCAATGTAGATCAATGTAGGGCTACCTGTATATGTTTCCTTTCCAGTGTTGCTTATTGTTCATTGATTATTCTTCTTGAAATTCACTGACATATATAAAAATAATTCATTACTTGATTTCTTCAATCACTTGTCATGTTCACTTGCCACACTATTCAATGATTTCTTTCTAATGATATAGAGTCTACTTACGGTTTCTCTTTACCTATTCTGTTGTGCCTTTCACTTCTTTTCCTTTTTGTGGCTAATTGATTCCACTAATTCCAATTGTAAATATGTTGCTATTCATATGACCCATGTTTCTTGTACGTTCTAATCATCTCATGTCCATATGTCACAACTGTCCATGACTTTTCTACTCAACTATCCACAATGCTAACCCATTTGTCATTGAACTATCACAACTATGTTACTGTATCATCAACCTGTATCTACTCATCAACCAACTAAACCTTTAGCACACCATGCATAAAGTGTATAACAATATACATAATATATCATGCATCAATCACAAACCAAAAGATACATTAACAATGAATAGTGAATCATGAACTAGAGCATCAATCATGTACAACCTGTGCCATATACCATATCATCAACCAATGCAGATCTGCACCATATAATCAATGAATTATATAAAAGAACCAATGCATGTCCCTCATTCATATGCCACCACACAACATGAATATGCCTCATCCATGTACAATCAACTCAAATATATGAACTATAAAAACCATGTCATATGTTGAACCCGATATAAGAGTGCTCCTCACTCAACCAAGCAACCAAGATATATCATATCCAAATACAAAACCAGCCATACCAAGTATGCATCAAGAATACACCATATCATGATAATAAGTAACCATCAAAACAAGTATATAACCATACCAATACCTCTGACGCTGACCTAAAATAGTAATATGATGACCTGTAGACTTCCTTCATACCTTTAGGGACCTAGTACCAACATCTACTGAAACCTTCATTATATTTTCACATATATGTGAAATTCTCCTATACAAACCACATATATCCACACTTTACTTCATTGAATCCTTCATACATACACTCCCTTCTAACCTGCAACCCACAAATACCTCATAAACTAGGGTTTTCTACAACCTCGAGACTTTCTCCTTTGACATTCCTTTGCTACCTCAAAAAAATGTCGTCACAACCTTAGAAAAATATCACTAGTTCACAATATAGATAATCAATGAATGAGTGTGTGAGTGTACATGTGAATGAATCCTTGAGGTGTTTATATACTTTTGCTAGGTAACTCCTCTCCTTAAATTAGGGCTTCTAGGTTTTTCTTGACCACTCTTCGGGACTTCCATCTTTATAAGGCCATATCTCCCTAACTATGAGGAACCAAGTGGTGTTCCACATATCAGTGAAATTGACACGATGTGTACTATACATCTATGAGGATTTTTCCTAAATTTACACTATCCTTCATGTCCATATTCCTTATTCAACTTTAGGTACCAAAACCTCACCATCAAGGCATCATGTAGGGTTCTTTAGATGCACCCAACTAACTCACCATTAATTGAAATCATACAAATGAAAATAAAATATCCAACAATGTCATCCACCTCTATATACCTCTCAAATAGTTTAAATCAATATCTAAGGGTTGACATCAATCTCCAATATCACTCTCCAAGGGTTGACATCAATGACAACCAACTATCCAAACTAATTGTCCAACAAATGAACGATAATCCTCTTCTAGGGGACAACCTCCTTTTACAATATAGATAATAAATGAATGAGTGTGTGAGTGTACTTGTGAATGAATCCTTGAGGTGTTTATATACTTGTTCTAGGTAACTCCTCTCCTTCAATTAGGGCTTTTAGGGTTTTCTTGACCACTCTTCAGGGCTTCTAGCTTTATAAGGCCATATCTCCGTAACCGTGAGGAACCAAGTGGCGTTCCACATATCACTGAAAATGACACGATGTGTACTATACATCTATGAGAATATTTCCTACATTCACATTATCCTTCATGCCCATATTCCTTATTCAAATTTAGGTACCAAAACCTCACCATCGGGATGTCATGTAGGCTTCTTCATATGCACCCAACTAACTCACCATTAATCTCGATCATACAAATACCAATCAATTGTCCAACAATGTCATCCACATCTCTAGACCTCTCAAAGAGTTGACATAAATCTCTAAGGGTTGACATCAATCTCCAATATCACTCTCCAAGGTTTGACATCAATGGAAACCAACTATCCAAACTAACTGTCCAACAAATGAATGATAAGCCTCTTCTAGGGGACAACCTCCTTTTACAATATAGGAATGTACAAGATGAGATGCCTTTTAAAACTAGATCGCATTGGTATATATAGGAGAAAAAGGGTATAATTAGAATTAAAAGGGTTCACCAACCAATGAGAAGAACATTAATATAAGAATAGAAATGTAATAACTCAATATATAGAGGTTAACATGCCCCTCCCTTTAAGCCTACATCTTCTAGTGGTAGGTTCTTCCACTTGATGAGGTAATCAATAATTTCTTGTTTTTGTAGTTGTTTCCTCGTTGTTTCAAGGATTTTTTATAATTTTAGTGTGATTTTCCATTCTTCATTAATCTATGGTAAAATAGTTTGAACTAGGATATTTTCAGCGATCACCTTCTTTAATAATACAAAATGGAATACTGGATGTACACGTGAAGATAAAGGTAACTCCAATTTGTAATCCATACTTCCAATCCTTTGCAACACTTTATAGGGACCATAATACTTCGATGATAATTTGTTTTCCTTATTTTGTTTCTTGAGAGACATATGTTTGCATGTTTGTAACCTCAAAAATACTCAATCCCCCACTTCAAATTCATGTTTAGTGCAATTTTGATTTGCTTGTTGTTTCATTCTATTTTGTGCTATAGTCATTTTTTCCTTCAGTATTTAGAGAACCTCTTATTGGTGCCCTATGTGATCCTCCAAGGCTTGAACCTTCTCTTTCCCTCTCAAGGGTGATGTGATGGATGAAGGATGATAGACATAAAGTTCCACAAATGGGGACACTTTTTATGAATTATGGAAGGACTTGTTGTACCACCATTGTGGCAAGGCTAAACACTTGACACATTGTGTCTATTTAATAGATAAAAATAACGAAGATATCCTTCTAAAATTTATTCACAATCTCAATTTTCCCATTATATTGAGGATGGTAAGAGGATATTTGAGCCAATTTAGTACCCAACCAAGAATATAATTCAATCAAAAAATTAACTTTGAAAATTGGATCTCTATCACTTACAATAATAATGGGGATTCCATGTAGCTTTTTAACTATTTCCATGAATTTAGGAGCTATTGTACTTGCTTTAAAAGGATAAGAAATATAGAAAAATGGGCATTCTTTGTTATTCGATCCACCACTATCATGATGGAATTATTTCCTTCAAACTTGGGTAGACCTATAATAAAATCCATTAAAACCTATACCCAACAGTGAATTAGTATGACTAATTATTGTAGGAGACTTGGGGTCTTGATTGTCTCTCCCTTATTCTATCAATAAATAACACATTCATCCACAAACTTTTGAACATTAGTTTTAAGACCTTCCCAAAAAAATCCTTCTTGATACCACGGTGAATCATTCTTCCACACAAATTTATCTATTTCACATGGGTCCTCTTGTAGTTGTTGAATGATCATGCATACCTTCTAATATTGCTTCCATTATATCATTGCTTCTTCCACCCAATTAGATTATAAAACTGTGACGTACTCATCACCAACAAACCCAAAAAAAAAATTCTTAGTTACCCAACTGTAATGTACCCATCAACCCGGGTACCTCTAAATTCACCTTCTTGGGAAAATTATGGATTTTTGTTAATCAAGAATACTGATACATGCGCATGCAATTAGAAAGAACATGCTAAAATATAAAATAAAAAAATAACATTCTATGCATAGAATTAATAGCAAACATGCATGATATAAACATATCCTAGAGATAATAAAGACACAGTGGAATACAAAATTACAGAGAAAACATAGAGAGAACTTGTCTTTAAATAATCCATTCACCAATTGGTTGTAGATGTCAAGAGTTCCACCAAACCATAGAAACTATTGTTCAAGATATCAACAATAGGTCACCCCTGATCTAAGGCTATGAATCCACAAGGAAAAGTCCTAGGCCAACTCTAACACACACAAATAGATATCAAGATCTTACGATTTTCCCAACCACACAACAATCCTAGTTTACTATCTCTCTTCCCCTTCAACCTGCACATCCAAAAAATGAACCCCTTTCTCTACCATGTAGTTCTTTAGGCTGTTCCACTTATTTTCCAGGGATCCAGTGATGTTGGTAAGGAAATATAAATGCTATAACTCCAAGGATTCTCAGTTGTGGATAATTCTTTCACAACTACCATCATTCTCATGCACACATGTGTCCATCCTTTCTGAAATAATCTATAGTTACTTACATCCAATAAGCAATGTATCTTCTCTTCCCTTAATTAATTTCCCATGCCCATACTAATATCAAGAATGAATGAGGAACAAAAATGAAATGAGTGACCAATGCCCAAACAAACCAAAAATAGGGTTTATATAGTTACATGAAAATAAAGCACCACTTCGCCTGCCCCAAGAAATTCATGTAGCCACTTTTTCCAACTAATATCAATATGGGTGAATAAAATATAATAAAAAGACTTAGCCCCTTTTTCGCCTCCATCTCTCGTGAAATATTATCCCCACCATCTATTTCCTTTTTCGTCTTGCATCTAGCAATGAATTTTATTAATATATCCAAAGTATTATATTTCCTAAGCTCTTTGGCCTTTTCAGCTTTATAGGCACTCTGACCTTTCATCAAATAAAAAAATACATCATTAATCTGGGGACTCAAAACTAGGGTATTACATTCCCCTCCTTCTTATTTGGGCACTGTCCTCAGTGCATATACAAAAGAGAGAGATCAAAATTTCAAAAGTCTTCAAAAAGTCATGGGTACTCTTCCCGCATGGCATCCTCATGCTCCCAAGTAGCATATTGAGGACCATAGCAAGTTCAATGAACCTTTACTAATCATATGGAATGATTTCTGAGCAAATTCAACTTCCTATCCAATATTTTCATCAGTTGGACCTGAAAGTATCCTTCTTGCTCCACCTGAATCAAATTCCAATCAATAACAAGCTTAGGATCATGCCCATTGTTTCACATGGACCCATTTTGGAGAAAATGCTATTTTTGGGGAGATAAGCACGAAGGGAAGAAAGGACAGCTGGAAGGAAAAACAACAAGTGCGAGGGAAGCATGTGAGGCATGCATGAAAGGGAGACCTAACTACATTAGGGTTAAGGGTTTTGCAATATATTGTAATGGTTGATGAGCTAAGAAAAAGGAGGTAGTAGTACTTAGGAGGTCTAAGAGGGGGGGAACTAAGTTGGATAGATATAGAAAGAGATCAGTAGTGCCTAGGAGGTAGAGAGAGTCCAGACATTGTAAGGTTTGTAAGAACTGCAACATTTCATAAATTTGTGATCTAGAGAAGAATTGAGCAACTCGATCCCGAGGGTTAGATCACAAAATGGGGAGTTTGGTGCGATCTAGTTAGCCTCATAGGGATCGGGAAGCCTGTTGAGATTGTAAGATCCAAGACTATAAATGTGCGCAACGTGACATATTTTTTGAGACATAATAAAGAGCTTGAGAGACGAATATTTGTGGGCATATCCTAGGAGGGGGTGAACCACGGTAAATCTTGTGTTATGTGACTAAATGTATGCATATCCATTGTTGTTAAGGATCAAATGCTAGGTGAATGAATGAAGGAACTAGTTAGATCCGATACTCCACATGCATGAATGAGAATGATTGTTTAATCAATAGGTTAGACTAAATAAATAAATATCACAAGGTACAACCACAGATCTCCAGTCATTCCTGGGCTATAAGAATATGAGTATTGTAGCCACCCATAGAGGTATCTCGGGTGATACTGCGCAGTACACCCCATGTGTTGCGTTGCCTTCTGGTTTACCAGGGGGGGTGACAGTTTTAGAGGGATTTTGTTGGAATATTGTTAAATATGAACCTGGGTAAACTTATGACAGTAAGATAAGATCAGATTAGATAATTGATAAATTAGAATAGAACCCAACACCCATACATTTTCAGCAAAGAGACATGAAAAACATTATGCACATTCATGGAAGTAGGCAATGCAAGCATGTATGCAACTGGCCCTATTATGTCCAATATCTCAAATGGACCATAGATTTTGGCTACTGGCTTTGTATAGCTTCCCAACTTCAATGACATATTATTGGGATTCACTTTCAAAAAACATGCTCTCCCACTTTAAATTCTCTAATTGTCTCATTCTTATATACATAACTCTTATGTCTATCTTGTGCTAGTTTCAAATCTTGTTTAATTTTAACCATCTGGTCTTCCATATCCTTGAATAATTATGGCCCAAGTACTATTTTTTCTGTTGGCTTGTCCCAACTAACTAGAGTATTTCATTTTCTACCATACAAAGATTCAAATGGTATCATCTTTAATGAAGATTGATACCTATTATTATAGGAAAACTCAACCTAATGCAAGTAATATTCCCACTTAGATGGCTTATTTGTCACATACATTTTCAACATGTCTTTAATCACTTGGCTAACTCGCTCTTTCTGCCCATCTGACCATAGATGGTATGTTGTGTTAAAATTCAAATTTTTACCAAATAATTTAAATAATCCTCTCCAAAATTTTGAAGTAAACAGTGTATCTCTATCTGAAATAATCTCCTTAGGTATTCCATGCAACCTAGCAATTCCCTTCATGTAAATTTATGCAATATTAGTTGTTGTATGAGTCATCTTCATTGTAACAAAATGAGCATCATTTTTCAACTTATCCACCAATACCAATTTTGAATCATGTTTCCTTTCTTTCCTGGGCAATTTAGTAATAAAATAAATTGTTACCACTTCTCATTTCTTTTCTGGAATTGGCAATGGATATTGCAAACCTGTTGGGTGTCTATGCTCAAGTTTCACTCTCTAACATTCCATACATATGGAAATGTAATAAAAAACATCCTTCTTCATTCTTGGATAAAATTATTAGCTTCTTATTTCTACAATTTTTTTCTGGCAACCAAGATGTCCAAGATATGGAACATTATGCATTTCTTTCAATACCCAATTCCTAAGTTCTTTGGAACTAGGAACATAAATTATGCTTTTATGCATATATTATTTCATCTTATATTCTTTAAATTTCCATTTTACATTTTCCTCTTGTAAGTTTTCTTTTACATCTAGGAAATGTTGGTCTGTAACAACAACATCTAAAATTCTTTCTTTAAATATGAACTATGCATACTAATGGTTGTAGCATGCATGAGATGTACTTTTATGTTGAGTGCATTATAAATTTATTTTCTTTTCCTTTGATATTCTTGATGTCAAAGTCATAATCACTTAAAAATTCCATCCATCTTGTATGCTTGGAATTCAAAGTTGGTTGCTCAAAAAGATATTTCATACCACTAGGGTTTGTCTTTCATTCAAATTTATTTCCCATGAAATAATGCCTCCACATATTTAATGCATAAATTATGGTCGGAAGTTCCAAATCATGTGTGGAATAATTTATCTCTCATTTTTTTTAATATTTATGGACTAATAACTAATGACATGTCCTTTTTTGAGTGAGGACTCCACAATATCCTTCCTTGCATGCATATGTACATATCACACAATTCTCATTTGGGTCAGCAATATTTAACATAGGTGCACTAGTAATTAACTCTTTCAACAACTTAAAATTTTCTTCACACTCTACTTTCCATTCAAACTCAATTCCCTTCTTTTGTAAAGAAGTGATAGGATGAGTAATTTTAGAGAACCATCTTATACATCTCTTGTAGTATCTGACTAATCCCATGAAATATATGGCTTCTGAAACATTCTTTGGTGATGGCCATCCTCTATTGGAATCAATATTCTCTGGATATACTACTATACCTTCCTCTAAAGCAATGTGCCCTAAATAAAAGATTTTATTTTGGTAAAATGAACACTTTCTTATCTTTGCATACAGTTGATGTTCCCTCGACACTTGTAGCACCAAACTCAAGTGATGTTCATTCTCTTCCTCAGACCTGGAAAAAATAAGTATGTTATCCAAGAACATAATGAAAAACTTATCCAGATAATTTTTGAATATGCCATTCATTAAGCACATAAATAAAGTTGGTGCATTGGTCAGTCCAAATGGAACCAATACAAATTCATAATTTCCATATCTGGTTATAAATGTTGTCTTACTGGTGTCTTCTTCTTTGATTCTCACATGGTAATATCTTGATCTCAAGTCTCTTTTCAAAAATATCTTTTCTCCTCTTAGTTGATCAAAGAGGTCATCAATTCTGGGTAGAAGGTATTTCTTCTTCACAGTGGATTTATTCAGTTGTCTAAAGTCAATACACAACCTGAATGTTTCATCATTATTTTAACAAAGAGTACTAGTGCTCCCCAAGTTGAAACACTTGGGCATATGTACCCTTTATTCAACAATTCTTCTAGTTGCATTCATAATTCTTTTAATTATGGTGTACTCATTCTATAAGGAATTTTTTACATTGGGGTAGCTCTTGGTACTATATCAATAAAGAAATATATATCCCTCTTTGGTGGTAATCCTGATATTTCTTGGAATACATATTCAAACTCTTGCAATACTGAAAAATATTTGAGACTTGGAACTTTTGTAATTTATGGATCCTCCACATGAGATGCATATAATTGACATCATTTCCTAAAACATCTATCTAGATGTAAGGCTGAAAATCCCCCTTATAGAAATGGGTCTTTGGAATTCCTTTCACAATGCTATGTTTTTCTTCTTCATCAAGACATTTAAATGTCTTGTTACGATCTAGGATAGCATGATGCTTTTCCAACAAATCCATTCCAATTAGGATATCATAAGATCTTAAGGGTATTATATTTGGATCAACATTAGTACTCACTCCATTTAGATTTATTGGAAAATATTTGACAGTTTAATTGTTACTTCTTTTGATTCTAGTGGCTAGCTGAACCAAACATGATTTTTCAATCTTACTTGCATAAAGTTGGTAGTTCAGTAACCACATCAGATTTTAATATTGGAATTGTTCTAATTGTTGCATGGTATGGTATAAGTCTTAATGATTTCTATAGGATTAAAGGTATGGTTTTGGCACATGGTCTTGTGTAAGGGTTTATGGAATTTGGTTTATGGAGAGTATGGTGTATTTCTAGAGGCATATTGTTGGTTAAATTGGTGATATTTTGCATATGGTTGAGAGTTGACTTGATGATTGATCTTTGTGAGTAGATTAGATTTGCATGATGAGATTAATGAGACATGTTGAGGTAACAGGTTTTGACAGGTTGTGTTATGCATAGTTGATGCACTTGTCTTGATATAGACTGTTGGTACAGTTTAACAAATTACTTTATGTCTACAAGTTGGGTCGTGTACTTGAGGGTTGGAATCCTCACATCTCGATTGGTGCTGAGATATGCAGGTCGGGTCTTGAAATTGAGAGTTCATGCATTCTTTGATTTGGTGCTCTTTTCAGTTGGTATTGATAAAACCTAAGATTGTAGTCTCGTATAACATATAATACAAAAATCTTAAACATATATCTGGTGCTCTTTGTGTTCATTATTGTGATGGTTCAAAGTTCTTTATTGTTGATGTATGTTGTTGAGATATGTTTACATGCAAGCAAGTAAGTGTGAATGGAAATAATGAGTAAATGGTGATTTCTGACTAAAGTTTTAAAAGAAGTATAAAAAGAGCCTCACATTGATTTTGTAATATACCAGATATAAAATGTATGCAGAATAGAAATAAAATTCTACTAATGGCAGAATAACATCAATATAACCAGAACATTCACCAAAATAACACTAAAATGATATGAGAATAATAACAGAAATAACACTTTGAATCTGAAAGCAATGTTCATGGGCCTCTTCGAGGGCGCAACCTTCAGTTGAGAAGATCTCTATTACAATAATATCCAAGTTAGGGTTCTCATACCCTCGACTCCTATTTATACTAAAAAGAAGCATCTAGAGGAAGATCCTTCTAGAAGCGAAAGCTTCTATTAGGTCTTCTTACATCCTCCTTATTCTATTTTATTGAAATGCCTTATTAATATTGACCTTTATTACATCCAAATATATTGTTCTACCTATGTGTAGGTTAGGACCCTAACATGTCCACCCCCTTAAAAACAACCTTGTCCTCAAGACTTGAGATGAGGAAATTGTTGCAGATTGGTAGTTTGTTCCCAAGTGGCATCTGCTGGAGTTCTATCTTTCCACTGGACTAACACTTCCTTGATGGTTCTCTGACATAGGCGACGCTCACGCTGGTCCAAAAATGATTCTGGCTATAGCCAAATGGATCCTTCTTCAGCTAACTCTAGAAGGCTGGTTTGAATTTGAAACTTAGCTCCAATAACCCTCTTTAAGAATGAAACATGAAAAATAGGATGTATCTTCGAATGGTTGCGAAAATCTAACTAATAGGCTACTTGTCCCACATGCTTGAGAATGGTATAAGGACCATAAAATTTGGGTGCTAGCTTCTGACAATGCTTGGCCTTGAGGGAAGTTTGCTTGTAAGGTTGCAGTCAAAGAAACAACTGATCCCCTTCTGCAAATTGACGTTCAGAGCGACCTTGATCTTCTTGTTGCTTCATGCGATTCTATGCCATGACCAAATTCTCTTTGAGGGTACGGAGAATAGCCTCTCAAGTTGTAAGTGTTAGGTCAACCGCCTAGACCTTTGAGGCACCCGATAAGTATGAGAGAACTGAAGGTGCCTTCTGTCCATATACCGCTTCAAAAGGAGTCATGCATGTAGTTGTATGGTATGAAGTGTTGTACCACCATTCAACTAGGGGTAACCATTGAGCCCACTGATTTTTCTTTTCCAAGGCAAAACACCTCAACTATGTTTCCAAACACTTGTTGACAACTTCCGTTTGGCAATCAGTCTGGGGATGATAAGTTGTGCTGAGATGAAATTCGGTGCCTTGTACCTTGAACAATTCTTACCAAAAATTTCTTGTGAAAGTTGGGTCGTGATTAGAAACAATAGAGTGCGGCATGCCATAAAGCTTGAAGACCATATCCATGAAACAATGAGCCACCGTGGATGTTGTAAACATGTGTTGAAGGGTGCAAAAAAGAGCATACTTGGAAAGGCGATCAACAACTACCATGGTGACAGATTTATTGCCTGATTTAGGTAAGCCAGTAATAAAATCCACAGGGATATCCTTCCAAATAACAGGTGGAATCGAGAGCGGTTGTAGTGTGCCCAGAGATTTTACTATTTCTCCCTTGTTGCATTGACACACATCACATTCAGCTACAAAATTATGAATGTCCTATTTCATACCATCCTAGAAAAAGGAACGTTTGACCCTATCATAGGTTTTGGTGAACCCAAAGTGCCCTGTTGTGGGTGTAGCATGAAGCTCATAAAGTACCATGGATTTATTCTTTGATTGTTTACTTAAACAAAAATGGAATTTGTATTGATGTTCATCATGGAGCCAAGAGTACCTTAGGGAAGCTGGAGCATTGCATTGCAATTGTTGGATCAACTGTGAACTTTTGGGATCTTGTAGCCATTCCTGGCGAACGACTTGGAGCCAATCTGGTACAATGAATGAAAGAGAAAAAAGGGATCCTTCATCTTCATATTTCTGGGAAAGTGCATCCACAACCACATTATCCTTTCCTTTCTTGTGAATGATCTCATAATCATATCCAAAGAGTTTAATCACCCATTTTTGTTGTTTTGGGGAGGAAATGCGTTGTTCCAAAAAATACTTGAGGCTTTGATGGTCTGTCTTAATTTGGAAATGTTTCCCTAATAGATAAGGGCACCACAGATCAATGACATGCAGAATAGCCAACATTTCCTTTTCATAGATGGATTTTCCCAGATTTCTTTTAGATAGTTGCTTACTGGTAAAGGCCAAAGGTCGACTCTCTTGCATAAGGACAACACCAATTCCTTTCCCTGAGGCATCAGAATCCAACATAAAGGTCTTTGTGAAATCGGGAAGGGAAAGGACTGGAGTGGTGCACATGGCCATCTTCAAGGTTTGAAAATCTTTAGCAACGACTGGAGTCCAATTGAAAGAGTTCTTTTTGAGGAGAGCAGTGAGAGGTGTTGCAATCTTCCCATAATTCCGAACAAACCTGCGATAATACTCTGTTAATCCCAGAAATCCACGCAAGATCTTAATATTATTTGGGTGAGGCCAGTATTGCATAGCTTCAATCTTTTTAGGATCCACCCTGACATCATCTTTGCCAACCAGATGACCCAAGTATTCTACTTCTGAGACACCAAAAGAACATTTAGACTGTTTCAGGAAAATTTGGTGCTGAGAGAGTAGATGGAGAACTCGATCCACATGAGCAAGATGGTATGTCAAGGTTTTTCTATAGATGAGGATATCATCAAAGAAAACTAAGACAAAATGGCAGAGAAAAGGATGGAAGACATGATTCATGAGGCTTTAGAAGGTGGAGGGGGCATTACAGAAGCCAAAGGGCATGACCAATAACTCATAGTGGCCCTGATGAGTTCTAAAGGTAGTCTTGGGAATGTCTGTCTCTTTCATACGTACCTAGTGGTAGCCCAAATGAAGATCAAGTTCAATGAAGAATTAAGCACCACTCAATTCATCCAGGAGGTCATCAATGATAGGAATGGGGAATTTGTCTTTGATGGTAAGTTTGTTGAGGGCAAAGAAGTCAAGACACATTCGAAAAGAACCTTTTTTATTCATGACCATGACCACCGAAGAAGAGTAGGGGCTTGTACTAGGGCAGATAACACTTGCATTAAGGAGTTCCTGGACCATTTTCTCAATTTCATTTTTTTGGCAAAAGGGGTGACGATACAGACGGATATTGGGAGGAAGGTTTCCTGGTACCGGGGGAATGGAATGATCATGAACACCATGGGAAGGAGGGAGTCCTTGAGGAGTGGAAAAGACCAATTGATGTTTAGAAAGGATGGCTTGGAGGTCTTGCGGGACCGAGGGTGTCTCTGTTGCTTGTATGGCATGGAGTTGGGCGATAACACCAGAATGACCTTTTTTTAGAATCTTTTCCATGCGATGGGAACTAATGATCTCAAGTGAATTGGTAGTGATGCCTCAGAACTTATATTGGTGGCCGTCCTGGTTGAATTGCATAGTTAAGTCTTTAAATCCATGAGAATGGGGCCCAAAGTCCTTAGCTAGTCTATACCTAATACAATGTCACAACCTCCCATGTCGATAGAAAACATATGGGATTTTAGGTGGTAGTCACCAATTTGGAGATGCACATTTTCACAACGCCCTCCACATTTCATGGAACCACCATTGGTGATCATGATTTGGAAATTATTGAGGGCATGGATGTAGCAATGAGTTTCTTGGGCAATGCGACGATGAATAAAATTATGGGTGCTGCCACTATCAACCAGAATGATGACCTTCCGATGCTTGAAGTAACCGATTAGCTTGAGGGTTTGGGGAGAGGAGAAGCCAGTGAGAGCATTGAGGGAAATGACCAGATCTACTTCTGGAGGGTCCGAGAGAGGGGTTATGTCAGTGGATTTAGGTGACTCAGACACAAAGGGAGTTTCTACATCCTCTTCCGAAATATCCTCGAAGATGGCCATAAAAATATTTTGTTCTTTACACTTGTGGCCCAGGAAATATTTGTCATCATAGTTATAAAAAAGGCCTTTGAGTTGGCATTCAACCATTTCGTCCTTGGGCAATTTTTGGATCTTTAGTGGAGTAGAGGGAGTAGTGGGATTTAATGGTTTAGGGCGAGGGATAAAGGAGGGTTTTCAGTTTTGAGAAGATACAACCTGTTGTGCTTCTTTATCTCTTTTAGTAGCCTCCACCCAACTCTAAGGCCAAGCCATGAGGACATGGGCCCGAATCTCATCCTTGAGGCCGCTGATAAAACACTCTCAGAAAAAGGCATAAGACATGCCCTCTGTTCTAAAATCCAGGTGCTCAAAGGAAGTTATAAAGTCTTCCACTGTTCCTAATTGTTTCAACTTTTTCAAACGGCCCAAATGGTTGGTGTCTGTGTCAAAGCGTTTAATAAAACTCTGCCACAAAGTGTGTCCAAGCAATATACCCTTGACGAGATGTTTTTCTCCACTGCCACCATTACCAACGTTCTTGATCTAGATGGAGAACACCATACCGGAGTTTGGACAAGTCATCTATAATGTCGTATAAAGATAAATAATGTTCCATTTGGGTTACCCAACCAGTGGGGTCCGAGCCATCAAATTTGGTCACATCCACCTACGAAAGGCGTAGGTCACGTTGAAAGTGATGGTTATTAAAGTTATGGGAATGTGAGGAATGGTCACCTTTAGTATGGGGAGGTGAGAAAGAGGAAGGGTTATCTGTAGGGATATGCATTTTGGTGCAGAGTGGCAAAAAGACTGATTCAAGCTGGGTGGTGAGGTCTTGTTTGATTTCCTCCATTGAGTACTACATGGTTGTATTGATGGCAACAACATTGGCACTGAGTTGTTTCACTTCTTGTTGGGTCTTGATGAGACCAGATTGCAAGGTGTTGAAGCGAGCTTCCAAGTCTTGGCTACAGGTATGGGCCATGAGGATGGGGGAACTGAAAAGGGGCGAGTGGGGTCAATTTTTTTTTTCTTTTTTACCTGTAGAGTTATACTCCGGTCTGAAAAATACTGCAGAGAGGAAATTCCCAAATGCTTAAATAGAAATAAATGTGTATTTAGTTGGCAACCCGAACACAATTGCATGACAATAGATCTTGTCCATTTTAATTTGTTTATGTTTCTGTCCCCAAGGGTTAGGTATTCAAGGGTTCTACAGACAAGGGTTTTCCCTGTGCTATAGCTCTCTGATATATGTGCAAAGTCCAACAATAGTACTTGGCACAATATCTCAAGGCACTAACTAAGGAGGATAGACCGTACCCTTAGCCGTACTACCCGACTACCTAGGTACTAGAGAGTATCTTCCCGAGTGTTGTTCTCGGTGACACTATAGCAGTCAGGCAGCTGATCGGTTTATCTAAAGAGGGCTTTAGGTAATCTAGGTCGATCTGTACATAGTTGTTGTCTAATGCACTACCACTCGAAGGGGTACCAACAGGGGTTACAAGGGTGGCCAATAGATGTGCGCTTAAGTACCACTTGTATTTCCCGCGTGTATGAAGCCCTCAACCGCGGGTTTATGCACGAAAAAATAGATCTATGTGGCTTAAAGATGCCAGAATATGTCTCTACCCTAAAAAAAAATTTAACCCACACTTTCTGCCAAGGAAAGTGCTTTGATACCACTTGTAATATACTAGATATAAAATGTATGTAGAACAGAAATAAAATGTTAGTAATGGCAGAATAACAACAATATAACCAGAACATTCACCAAAATAACACTGAAATGATATGAGAATAATAACAGAAATAACACTTTGAATTTGAAAGCAATATTCATGGGCCTCTTTGAGGGGGCAACCTCCAGTTGAGAAGAGCTCTATTACAATAATATCCAAGTTAGGGTTTCATACCCTCAACTCCTATTTATACTAAAAAGAAGCATCTAGAGGAAGATCCTTCTAGAAGAGGAAGCTTCTATTAGGTCTTCTTACATCCACCTTATTCTATTTTATTGAAAAGCCTTATTAATATTGACCTTTATTACATCTGAATATATTGTTTTACCTATGTGCGGGTTAGGACCCTAACAGATTCAACCCCCCTCTCAGTGTGGTTAGTGTTTCCAACAATTGGTATCAGAGAAGGACTTCACTAAAGCCTTACAAACTTGAAGGCAATCCATGGACACACAAGAATAAGGTTTTGTAGAATTATCTAAAAATTATCTTATAGATGAAGAGGAAGATTTGTTGAATCTCAAAGATAAAATTTAGATGTGTTAGAAGCAAAATATGATCAATACAATTTTGATCTTGATTTTGATGAATACATTAAGTAATCCCTAGAAACATACCAAAGGAATACCATGGAATTAAGGAAAATACTCATGAAACAAGAAGAAGAAATCAAGAGACTAAAGACTGATATAATTAGTCAAGTAGAAGAAAAGAAGAAGGTAGATGATGTGATTAGAAAAATCCTTGAAGTCAATGTCAATCTGAATACCCAAATTGAAGAATCCAAAAGGAAAGTAGAGAAGTAAAAAAGGTTCATGAACAACTCAAAAGTATTGGATGAAATCTTGAATTGTCAAATATCACCAAATGATAAATACGGTCTTGGATACAACAAGGAAGAAACACACTTTGAAGCCAACACTTATAAGAAGAATGATGTAAGTCCTTCATTCTCAAAAGGTGGAAGAAATGTTGCAAGTCATGCACCTACACAAATCAAGGAAACCTTAAGAAAAATAGAGAAAATAAGACATCAAGAATCCATCCCTACACCCCAAAGCAAATTCAGAAGAGAGATACCTTCAAAGTGGACACCAAAGAAAAGGTATGAAAATGTTTTTCATGGTCATTTCTTCTCATGTAATGAATATGTTCATAAAGCTTTGGATTTCAAAAATTATGCAAAGAAAAATATTGGAAGGTTCCATAACACCCTAATATGTTGGAGATGTAATCCAATGGGACACATTGTTGCTCATTGTCACACCATGAAATGTTACAATTGCATTGGGTTTGGCCACAAAGCTTAGGATTGTTAAAATGCAAGGAGACAAACAATGAGGAGTGCTTCATATAGAATGGAAAGAAGAGTACATGTAACTTGGAAGGAAGACAATTTTGAAAGGATGGAAGCTCAGAGTACAAGTACGGAGAAATCAAGACACTCTCAGAAGTGGATGAAGAAGTCTAAACAACAAGACATGAATGAAGGAATAAAGAATCAAGAAATCTTCACTCTTTCTAAAGTATACACGGGCTCTTGTGGGAGAAGCCTCATACATACACGAGGTGACCTATAGAAAGGTATCATACATACATGAGTTGTCGATGGAACAGGCCGCGTACTTTTGGAAAAAGCCTCAAGAAGAGGAGTTTACAAATGAGTTTCAGCATGGATTGATGGTATAACTCTGTTTTGGAAGGTCTGACATGGTTTGTTGTAGGTTTTCATGATTATATTCTTGCATGTGTGTTTGATGTATGTATGGTGATGAAATATGGTTGAGTGTTTAATCTTATCTATCTTGGATACATGGTACAAACTTTAGTGTGTGGAGTGATGCATTCTTGATAAGGTATACTTCTCGTTATGTTATCAGTAATGTTATGGAACCTTGTCTATGAGATATATCATGATGATGTGATTCTAGATAGAGATATATCATTGATTTATTGAGGGACACTCTTAGTACATGTTTAGAGGTACTATTGGTGTCTTAGTACTTGTTGTAGTGAATGGTTTTTGAGGCAGATATATCATGGTACATGGCTGGTACATATGTGAGCTCCATTGATATATCTTATAATGTATTGTTAGAGGCATATTTGTTGGATGTCCTGGTGTGTTCATTTGGCATGTGGTTGAGCTACATATTGGGACATGTAGTTGATGAGTTGATGAGGTGGTTATGTTGTACATCATTGATTAGTCACAGCTTGATATATAGTTGATTCATGATTGATACATACTTGGTACATTGGCTGAGGAAATTTCTACTAGTATGATTGACACATGGTTTATGGCTGATATGGAATACATGTATGGGAACACATTTTGATTGTGGTTCATCTTGTAGAGGTTTGGTGCATGGTTGATGCACTTTATTTGGTACATGATGTATGGGATGTTTTAGTTGAGATGTTTGGTTGATATATTGATGGTTGAGATACATGGTTGTGGCACTTGGTTCATGGTAGAGGCATATCATGAGTGATATGGCACTTGTTTGAGGCACATGGTTGGCATGTTGGTAGAGGCATATGGTTGGTACACATTTGGAACATGTTCTTGGCATATGTTTGATACACTCCATTGATGATATCTTATGGTATATTGTATGTAATTGATGTACATGGGTGTTTTCCATCATTAGCACACAACATGGCACATGATGTACATGTTTGATGTTTTGTTCATGATTCTCTATTCACTTTTGACATATCTTTTGCTTCATGATGTATGGTATGGAACAAGTTTGATGCATGGACACATCCAAATATCATCATAGAAAGAGAAGATCATTCTTGAGCACTTGATCTATGTTTCGGTTGAGCAGTAGCATTTGCAACAAAAGCATATTGTAGTGGTATCATATTGTTCATATTGCAGAGAAGATAGGGGGAGACATACCCACAGGGGGAGTTATTATTCTTCCCATGATTGGTTGTAGTAGCATGATTCTAGGAGGAGAGATGATTAACATCCATGCCATCAACATTTCATCAGAGTGATATCCCTTGTCCAAAGGGGGAGATATTATTTAGAGGAAGCTCAAAGGCATCCAGATAGGGGGAGTATCCCTAGGGAGAGTTCAAGTAGGGGGGGAGCCCCAAGGAGATAAATACCCTTTTACATTGATGTAAAAGGGGGAGAGATAGTCACATTGATATGGTGATATGAACATTGATGAGGAGCAATAATCAAAGAGGAAGCATGAGCATTTCCATGTCCAAGTCTTGCCATCAATGATTGGTGTTGAAATCAATGTTGGTGTTGACTTCAATGATTGGTGTTGAAATCAATGTTGGTGTTGACTTCAATGTTGGTGTTTCCATCAATTCCAAAGGTGGATATTGTTGTACTATCTTGTCATTGATGTCAAAGGATTGATTTAAAAAGGTTTTTGTTGGGCATAGGCCCATTTTGTGGAAAAGGAATGACGTGGAGGAAAGACAATTGGCAGAAAGGAATGTGAGGCACACATGCAATAAGAAGGGAAAGAAAGACAATTGGTCGGAAAAGCAGTGGATGAAAACATGCATGCATAGGAGGAAAGCGCACAAGGCTAGCATGAAAGAAGACCTAACTAGGTTAGGGTTTTGGTGAGAGAATGTAATGGTTAATGAGCCAAAAATATATATAAATAGACACCTAGGAGGTCTAGTGGGGGTGGTGTTTTTTGGGTGTTACTCATGTGAGATAGAGTAGCAGGTCTGTAACATGAATATAATCTAATACCTTTTCGTAAGGTGTTAAGTTGTGGGAGAGAAAAGTAACTAGACCTTGAGCATTAGATCACAGAATAAGGAGTCTGGTACGATCTAGTCAACCTCGTAAAGGTCGTGGAGTCAATTTTTGTGAATGTATGAATGAAGTTGTAGTGCACACGACGTCATATATGACAGAACCATAATAAAATATCTTAACAACCAATTATATGTGGACGTAGCCCAGGAGGGGGCGAACCATGGTAAATCATGTGTTATGTGGAATGCTTATTATTTATGTCTTTGTTGTCAATGGTTAGATCTTAGATGAATGTTTTTATGAAGTAGTTAGATTTGTTTCTTTACATGCATGAATAAAGAACGACATAATAGGTAAGATAGATGAATACTATAGTAATTGGCTGAAGATCACATAGTACAATCCCATATCCCACTCATTCCTAGGCTACAAGAACCTTAGCATTGTAGCCACCCATAGAACTATCTTGAGTGAGACTGTGCAGTGCACTCTGTGTATTGCATTGACTTCTGGTTTACCAAGAGGGCCAATAGTTTTAGAGGCTTTGTTGGATCCCTAGTAGACCTAAACCTAGGTCAATCATGTTAAAGGTATAACTCATATAAGAAACCAACAAATGGTTTTTTTTCCAGTTGGAACAACATAGGATTGAGTGGATGTGATCTATTGAAGGTCTGCAGAAGGTGGGTCAAACGAATACCGAATCAGATGACAATAAAGTGAGATAATGTGCCACTAGAAGGGAATTTTGAGACCATGGAATCACACAAAAGTAGAGATTGAAATCTGGTCGAAAACCAAGGATCTAGAGTTTACACAGAAAGATAACAAAAACCCTTGAGTAATTCACTGCACAAATATCTTGAGAAATATGTGTTTACTGATCTGCATGTAGTATTTTTTTGTGATTTTCCACACTTATTGCAGGAGTGGATATTGAGGTTGAAGGACAACCACACAACAAATTGAATCCAATAGTTAGAGTGGAACTCAGTTTAGATCGCGCAGTTACAACATGTGAATAACAAATTCACTTGCGCTGTATATTTTTGGCTCGACAACATTGTAGCAGGATTTATAACAGAATTTGCAGTAGATACCGCGAAGTCATACAACGCAGCAAAGAAAAAGTTTCTACACGGGCCTCGACGAAGGTATATTAGATTTTTGTATACTTCTATCAAGATATTTCTCTATAACAAAGGTGTAATGACAATGGATTTAGACAACTAAACTTCCCTGCATGCATGGCGGAAGGGGGGAAGCACTGACAAAAAAAGGAGAAATGGAAGGAGAAGTGGATAAAGGAAAGAAGGAGGAAGCCTTGGATCCCATCATTATGGACAATGACCAAATCAAGAGGATCATGGAAACAACTAGAAAGACGCTTAGTGGAGTACCCTACCAAGAAGAGAGCCATAGCCGCAAGGGAAGGCTTGGAAAGTGTTGAAGAAGAGGTAAAGGATCTTCGGGATGTAGAGAAGATTGAGGAAATCCTGCATGCAATATATGAGAGGAAGATGAGAGGTCCAAGAGAGGGAATAGAAGGCATCAATCCTATCCATATTAATGTCAGTGTGGAACCCACAAACCCATGTGCGACCAAAACACCAAAGAGAACACCACCATTTAGACAACCGAATTTCGGGAGAAGGAAGACAACAAGAAGTACATATACACAAGGAACAACAACTAGGGGAGATAGTTCAGGGAGCATTAGTCAAGTATATACACTGTGTGGAGGTAAGAGTTCATCATTCAGGATGGCAGGACATGATTCCACCATCCGGTTACCAAAATTTAAAGGAGAGGGAACAAAATACGTTGAGAAACACTTGTTTATTTGTGCAAAGATCTGGGAAGCAAAATGGATCACTGATGAAGACACTAAACTTGTAGAACTATCTATCATGCTAAGAGATTATGCACTAGACTAGTACATGAGTCTAGACGTAAACAGTGCACCTAGGACGACAAGGACACTGACAGAAATTAAGAAATTATTGATTAATGAGTTCCAGAAGCCAATCTTGTTAGAAAAACAAGACCTCGGAGAAATAAAATAAAACAAATGCAGAAACAAAACACAGAAGACACACAATACAAGAGAGACATAGATTTACGTGTTTCACCTAGTGTGGGCTACATCCACCAGAGAAATTGCCAGGTCCTTCCTTTATTATTATCCAGCAAATGAAGGGATACAACCTACAACAAAACCTGTTGTAACTGCCTCTTCTTTCTCTCACAGTCTCCTCTCTCAGAATACAATATTCACCCTCGTACATAGCCGCAATACATTTCCCTCATAAAAGAGGGTTTCCTTCTAGGGCAAAAACCCTAACATAATCTCTACCGTTAGATTTGTGACCTTATAATGAACGGTCCAGATTTACAATGAAATTACAATATACTTTTATAAGGCAATTTTTTCT
>ML782043.1:122487-136380 GCA_009831015.1 Picea engelmannii
TTCTCGACCCTAAACTTTCCATCTTCCGACATTGCTCCCACTCGAACCAGGAACCCTCTTTTCCTGCGAGTTACCTTACGCTCTGATACCAGTTGTTAGAAAAACAGGACTGCGGAGAAATAAAATAAAACAAATGCAGAAACAAAACACAGAAGACACACAATACAAGAGAGATACAGATTTACGTGGTTCACCCAGTGTGGGCTACATCCACCAGAGAAATTGCCAGGTCCTTCCTTTATTATTATCCAACAAATGAAGGGATACAACCTACAACAAAACCCACTTTAACTTCCTCTTCTTTCTCTCACAGTCTCCTCTCTCAGAATACAATATTCACCCTTGTACATAGCCGCAATACATTTCCCTCATAAAAGAGGGTTGCCTTCTAGGGCAAAAACCCTAACATAATCTCTACCGTTAGATCTGCGACCTTATAATGAACGGTCCAGATTTACAATGAACTTAAAATATACTTTTATAAGGCAATTTTTGCTTCGGGGGCTTCACCCCCGAACCCCCGCTTGCCCCCAAACCCCCCAGCCAGGGGGATGGACCCCCCGGACCCCGCAGAGGGGGTACCCCCCCTCTGCACTCCCTCGTGTGGAAGAGTGTACATACTTATGGGGTGTAAATACTTCATGGGGTATATACACGGCTGAAAGCAAAGGACCTCTGCATCAGGAAGATAATCAGGCTCCACAACCAACAAATCTTAGAGGATCAATACATGAATGAGATGATAGAAATCCAACATAAATTGGGAGAATCTATCTGGGAAATTTACCAACGATTTAAACATCTTAAAGGGAAATTGACGTATTCCATGACTGACATGCATCATAGGCATCTATTTGTGAATTTTTTGTTACCATACCTAAAATACCCACTCAAACAACATAAATTTCAATCTCAAGCAGAGGCTCTGCAGGAAGCCTTGCAAATGGAGGAGAATCAATACCACAATATAGATCCATCTATAGAGGAGTTGAAGGAGGATTTGAAGAATCTTACCTTTCAACTCAATCAGAATAAGGGAAAGGACAAGTGTGAAGTTGTTTGGTGTACCACATGTAGAACATAAGGGCACCATAAGAATGAATGTCCAACATTTGCACAATATATGGCAATGAGGATGCCGAATCCACTGCCGAAAGGAGGAACCTGGTGTGAAATTTTCAAGACACATGAGCATGATCCATATCATTTTCCTATGATGTAGAAATACTAGACAATACCAAAGAATGCATATTGCACTTTTTGCAAGTCAGTAGGCCATGATGATAAAGACTGCAAAAAAATGGATATTATGAGGGAAAGTATGTTAGACACATATAGGGTGCAAGACAAAATGATGACAGGGAAAGCTGCACCTCAATTTAATCAGGCACCACCACAGTATAATATTGTGCCACAACAGTATAATAACGTGCCATCACAGTATAACACTGCACAACCCTAGTATGACCCTGCATAATATAATTAGGTACCTCAATACAATACACTGCATGAAGATCGTTCTGGGTACAAAGGAGGAGGACGAGGCAGAGGAGGCTTTGGACGAGGAAGAGGTACAGTAGTGTGTCATAACTGCCAACAAACATGGCACTATGCAAGAGAATTTCCACTACCACCTGCAACATGCATGTATTTTCGTGCAACAGATCACGATACAAAAGATTGCACAACACTATTAGGGAAGATACAAGAGAAAGAGAATCAAAACAATTAGAATGTACAGTGGATCTCTACAGAATCTAGAGAACATGGAATGAAAATGAAAAAAGTGATGTGCAGAGGTGCTAAAATAGGATATGATGCGGATATACAGGAACTAGCTCATCATGAGTGGATTAAGAAGAATATCGAGCCACCTAAGCAATTGATGTAGAAAAGGAGAAGGATACCTTTAAGGAGGCCAGACAAAAATTTCTCAAGAAGAATGTTGCATCTACATCTACCACGTCGCATACCCAAGACATCCCAATGTATGAAATGTCGTCAACATTGGACCATACCAGTGAAGTCCACCCGGGAAACTAAGTAAGTTGTATTAAAACTTTCCTGCAATCCTATATTCAAGTATTTCAGGATCCATCATATGTTATATTATTACAAAATATGTTAGATATATGTACCAAAAACTCCGAGGGAAAGTTATAAAAGAGGACAATCAATCCCCTCCATGTTAGAAGGAGAACCAACAGAGAATTTAGATTGAATTCCAACATTGAAGATTTTAACATGGGCGATGTGATATTAGATCTGGGATCTAAAGTGAATGTATTACCCAAAAAGACATGACAATGCATGGGATAACCTACCTTAGGCTACTCACTAGTCCAACTAAAGTTAACAAACCAACACATAGTTCTAATAATAGGGAGGATGAAAGGCGTGACAGTAGATTTGGATGGAGTGGACACTAAGGAAGACCTCAAAGTGATCAAAATCATGGATGGCACAACACCATATCCAACATTACTGGGATTGGATTGGGAATTTGAAAATCACGCGATAATCAACCTGAAGACCAGGAAGATGAAATTTGAGTCAAGCGAATATAAGGTTATCGTGCCTCTAGATCCATCAGAAGTTGAAATATTTGTGGAACCAACATGTCTAGATATGGAAGAAATTAACCAGCTGTACCAGACCACCGCGCGCACCGAAGATTACATTAATCCAACTGTTGATCGTGTACTTAGAGATGGAGAAGTATCACATCATGTGCTTCTGAATCAGACACTAGTCTGGAGAATTGGCAGCATTGCCTACATGAGGTCTTAACCAAAAGAGGTGCCTGAATAGACTACGTAGTAAGGTGGGTTGGGATAGAAGTTAGAGAACCTCCAAGTTTCCATGATATAAACGACTTGGAAGAATTCCTAACAAGATATGAGGATGAAGTATCAGACAGTCAAAGATTTTTATCTCTCAACATCACACTTAAGGCTACACCTTCAAGATGGTGGGGCACACACAAAGAAACAATCAAGAAATGGTACCAATGTAAGCGATTACTGTGCATTAGGTTTGGCATAGAACAAAGAAGCAACCAACAACATAAATATGATGGATAGGGGGCACCAACAGAACACTTGGATAAGTGCAAAGAGCTATGGAAAACGACACCCCCAGAGGAATGGCATTATCATTTCGTACACACATTATAGGGCATCCCAACAAACTGGTATACGGACCAGGAACTGCGCAGAGGAACTACGAGTTGGCCAATACTACAACAAAACTTCACAGTTACTTTCTCATTTGAGCATGAGAACCCCAACATAGACACAACCCTTAAATGAATAAGAGGGGTGATATCCATTAAGGAACCAAAAGTTGAACTCATAACAGAAAAACAACAACAGCAAAACAGACAGACAATGAAACAACTGTTGTCATGCTACCATGTGCAGGAGGATGTACCATATGAAGACAATCTGTGCGATATTCAAATTGAATAAGTTGAAGGAGAAATATAAGTGGAAGGTCCACCTCTACACTCATAAGTAATTGTTGCACCAATCAAGGTGAAGAAATTCAACATTGGGACAGTTGAGAATCCCAATATGGCCAGCATTGGAGACTATTGGGACGAGCAAACAATGGACGGGATAACAAAATTACTATGTGAGTACAGTGACCTATTCCCAACAACCTTTATAGAAATGAAGGGTATTTCAGGATAAATTGGAGAGATGAAGATCCCTCTCAAACCATAGGCAATACCTATCATACATAGGTCTTACAGATTGAACCCCATCTACAAGAAGAATGTCAGAGAGAAAAAATCGACAGAATGTTGGAAGCAAGAATCATAGAACTAGTAGAAGAATCAGAATGGATAAGCCCCATGGTAGTTTAGGAGAAAAAACAAGGAGGCATAAGAATCTGTGTAGATCTGGGAAAGATCAATGATGCTTGCCTACATGACCACTTTCCTATACCCTTTACAGATGAAGTCCTAGAAAATGTGGGAGGCCAGGAAGCATACTCATTCACTGATGGATTCTCAGGTTACCACCAAATGAAGATAGCACCGTAATATTGACAAAAGAGTACCTTTGCAACAGAATGGGGATCCTACCAGTACACAGTCATGCCTTTTGGATTGAAAAATGCACCAGCAATTCTCTCCAGAGTAGTCATTATTGCCTTCAAAGAATCAGCCATCAGTTTCTAGAATTATATTTGGATGATTGGATAGTGTACAACCTATTGAAGGATCATGTAGAGGTGTTGATGCTGATGTTAGAAAGATGCAGGGAATCCCAAATATTATTGAACATTAAGAAATGTATATTTGGAACACCCTTCGGAATTCTATTGGGTCACATAGTATGCAAACAAGGTTTGATCATGGATCCTGCAAATATTGCAGTAATTATGAACTTACCACCGCCGAAATCAGTGTGACAGCTAAGAGCCACATTGGGACATACATGATATTACAAAAAATTTATCTAGGGGCATGCGCAAATAACTGCGTCGATGGAGAAATTGATTAAGAAGGATACTAAATTCCAATGGAATGAGAGCTATCAACAAGGATTGGACATCCTGAAGGAGAATATGGTCACAACACCCATCTTAGTCTTTCCATATTGGGAGAATACATTTCATGTGCATGTAGATGCATCAACCATAGCCCTAGGAGCTATTCTGGTGCAACCAGGAGCAAGGGAGTTGGACCATCCCATAGCATTTGCAAGCAGAAAATTGTTAGACTCTGAGCAGAACTACAACACTACAGAGCGAGAGGGTCTGGAAATGACATATGCACTTAAAAAGTGAAGGCATTACCTACTTGGAAAACACTTTAATATGTTCACAGATCATTCAGCCCTTAAGTACCTAGTCAACAAGCCAATATCGAGGGGATAATTTCTTGATGGTTACTGTTGTTTCAATAGTTTGACTTTGAAGTCATTGTTAAACCAAGGAAGTTGAATGCAGGACCTGATCACGTTTCAAGGGTCACCAATGGCAAGGAGCCCATAAACTTAGATGATACCTTCCCTGATGTGCAATTATTTTCAATCCAGGTCATGAATGATTATTTTGCTGACATTATTGAGTATTTAAGTACAAGGACTACTCCACATGAATTTAACACCGCGCAGAGGAAGAATCTTGTTGTCCGAGCAACCGACTACCAGTTGATCACAGGGAACTTATATTAAATGGGGGAAGACAACATATTGAGAAGGTGTGTGCTAGAACACGAAAGGCCTAGGATACAGGAAGAAGCCCATGAAGGAATAGTGGGAGGAAACTATGCAAGAAATGATATTGCGCAGAAGGTATTGTGAATAGGATTATGGTGGCCAACTATTCATCGATATAAAAAGGAATACTGTCAACAATGTGATGTTTGTCAGAGGGTTGGAAAACCAAACAGACAGGATGAGATTCCCTTACACCCATAAGTAACCCTACAAGTGTTTGAAAAATGGGCTATCGATTTTGTTGGGCCAATTCACCCACCCACAAGAAGATCAGGCGCATGATACATCATCACTATGACAAAATACCTCTCAAGATGGGAAGAGGCAGCACCAGTTAAATATTGTAGTGCAGAGACGACAACACACTTCCTGTTTGAATATATGCTCACCAGATTTGGATGTCTAAGGATCCTGATGAGTGACCAAGGCACTCACTTTATCAACAACACTATCAGATCTCTGACCAAAGAATTTGAGGTCTACCATCAGAAACGTATGCCATACAATCCTCAGGCAAATGGAATAGTGGAAGCCTTCAACAAGATTCTAGAGAATTCCCTAACCAAGATTTGCAATGTCAACAGGGACGACTAGGATTCAAAGATACTAGCAATATTATGGGCATATAGAACTACCTATAAGAAGCTAACAAGGCAGACACCATTTAGATTGGTGTATGGACAAGAAGAAAAGGTGCCATTATAATTCTTGGTACCAATCCCGCGTGTCGCAGCAATTACAAACATGACAGAGCGAGGCGCGGTACAAGAAAGGTTAAGTCAGCTAATGAGCATGGAAGAATATAGGATTCTTGCAGTCTTTCACCAAGAAGTATAGAAAGAAAGGGACAAATCTTGGCATGACCAACATATTAAGATAAAAAAATTCAAGGAAGGATACCTAGTCCTACTATATGACGACAATTTTTTTCAGCATCCAGGAAAGTTCATAATGCATTGGTTGGGACTGTATGAGGTCAAGACTGTCACAAACATAGGAGTTGTACAGTGGAAGGATTTGGAAGGAACATAATTGAAGGGAATTATCAATGGGATTTGAATGAATTTGTACAAGGACAATCGACCTCCTGCAACTTGAAAGTTACCGCGTAGTAAGAACCATAAATTAAAAAAAAAAAATCTACGCATACAGGTGAGCAAATCAGTACGACGAAAATGAAAAGATTCTGCGTGCACAAGTTGTTGAGTCAGTGAAACCAAATAAGAATAATGCACCAAAATCAAAGGGTATAGAATCCAAGGACTCTGCACACTCAAAAATTATAGCGCGTCAGAAAAAGGACCGATGGTCAAAAAGCATGACAATTAGAAAAATGACATCCGTGGAATTCAGGCACCAACTGGAAATGACGGTTGAAATTGCAATAGTTGATACACAGATGTAAAGACCGTAGCATGACAGAAAGGGAAAATTATGAAAACAAGATGAAAAGGACAATAGTTAACATGTACAATGGTACCATGTGCAGGACACGCTGCCAAAAGTGAAAAGGGGACAACTGTCAGTGCGGAACAATTCTCACTTTGCCATCCTGATATAAATTCAAAAAAAGGGGGGAAAATAAAATCATTGTGTCAATTGCTAAGGAGAAGAACGCAGAGCCGAGTGATAGAGCAATAGAGAGAAAATTTGATCGAGCATTTGTCAAGGTCGCAGATTTATAGCCATAGACCCCATCGCAATGTCACCACCCCGAGTTGGAGAGATGGGCAGGGCCGACAGGAACACAAGAAGTACCTCTCATGCGACATACACAAGGGATCAGGAGGTACCTGTAGTGGTGGATGTGGATGAACTCCACACACCAGAGTATGAAACAAACCTAGTGACGATAGAGGAGGAACAAAACCTAGCATAGGAGGTTGGGCAGATGGAGGAGGAAACAAAGAGAATTGAGTCCGACGCCTCTAGGGGACAAAGTCCACGACAGGCCGAGAAGGCTATGGGTTCAACACCATAGAGCCACGAACCAGGGGTAGGACATGTAGAAGTACATGAGGGTGTACCAGAGGTGGGGGCCTCATCCCCACAAGCCATATGGAAGGGCCAAGATGAGAGTAGTGTGCATGGAGGGTCACATCCATAGGTAGAAGAGACCCTGGTTCTGCTAAATATTTTGAGCGGGGTGCGCGTCGATGATGACATGGTCATTGGAGTGACTTCCATCAAGTACTTGGACCATGATGTGGCAGATGTCACTAAATTTTCAGACTTGGCATTCTATATTTACCTAAAATGCAGGGGAGAAGGCTCATCTGGCATGCCACTTTTAGAGTCAGTACAGTGGATTCTAGGCCTATATAACACTGACATAATGAACTTACTGGATTCCCCACACTTTGGGAGGGGAAAAAATATTAACACCTACATCAAGCAACTACTTGCATGAGTGCACGATGAGATTTTATAGATGGATAGGCCGGTGCCTATCACTATGGACCTCATCGCAACAATCATGGGGATACCCATAGATGGGAAAAATTCGAAACAATATTTGGAGGAAAAAAATAAAGCCAAGGCCATCTCGGATGAGATCAAGGCCAAGTATGGTGCGGAGCGCGGTAACAGGGGCATCAAGATCAGTGACATCAATGATCCTGCTATAAGGCTTTCCACCAGACTCCTTGGATGCAAACTAATGCACAAGTGTCGCAAAGAGGAAGTATCGGTCAGTGTGGTTGCCACCGCTACCTAGGGCACAAAGCGGAGCTCGATGAGATAGGCTCCATATCTCTTAAATTAATTCTTAGAGGACTACAAGGACACACAATATTGGGGCTCCGAGTTCCACTACTCATGGTTACTCATCCTCATTGGCCTAGTTGGTTGGAAGGAACTAGTATACAACAAGTACCTAGAGAGACCAGGGAAATGTGGCATAGCATGCTATGTCTCATTATGCAGTAGCGCAAACCCCAAGAGAAAGAATACAAACACAGACATCTTTGCGAGGTACTTTGTAGAAATGCAAGACATCATTATGCATGCATGGTGCATAACACCACAGAATTTCCAGGAGTCTGGACAGGTTGTGAACTTTAGGGAAACGTGCCATAGTTTATGGATGCAAGAAAAGCGAGACAAAGCTAATGAATGGATACAACTCAACTACTATGTCATGCCAGAAGAAATCTAAAGAGAGGTCTAGGGGTGGCCTGAAGAATGGAAGGTACCCGAGATTCCAACCATGATACCAAGTTCACAATCTCAAACATAGGGAATACCAACCTCAACGCACCAAACATGCACCAATGGGGTCGAAACTAAAAAGAGGAGCACCCAAGGCCAAGAGGGGGGAATCACCCTAGCTAAGAAACTGTGAACACCGAATAGACCACCAAGGGTCTCTACACAGGCTCCATCACATGTAGAATATCCTCCAATACAATTAATGGAAGAAGTGCACAAGGAAGAAATAGGCACAGGGACACAAGAGATCCTTGAGGAGGAAGAACAAGGGATAGGAACCCAGGAGATTCTTGAGGCCGGAGAAACAGGGACAACCAATTTAGGAGATACCTAGAGGCCCACTATATCCGAGCCATCAACCACCCAAGAGAAGCGGCTAGGGAGCACACTAGTGGTGGCCAAAATAAGGTGAAGGCCCACAAGCCATGGAGCCATATATCACTAACCACGAATGATGTGGAGTTAGTGGCAACAACAGTCGAGGAGATATTGGCTGAGGTGTGGGAGAATGTAGAGAAGCATAGGGATTCAATAGCAGATCAAGTGCAAGAAGTAAAAATTGCGTTGAAGCAGCTAAGGATCAGGGCAATATAGGCACTAACAGAAACACCCATACAAGCTAAGGAAGAAGTGCCAATGCCTGAGACAATACAGTTTTCAATGCAGGAAAGTGCCAATTTCAACATCACGCAGTAGATGATGTTTATTGAAGAAGAAACAATGTAGAAAATCCTAAAAGACATTGATAAGTTGGATGTGGCATTGGCCAAGATTCCAAAAAATGTGTTGTATAATCTTCAGGTAAGCGTTGCGTAGGAGATTTAGTCCAGAGAAAGAGTGGACACGACAAACCTATAGGTATACCAAACATATAATATCTTGATGAAGGAATCCCTCAACCTTGATGCGCAACAAAAAGAGCAAGTGCAATAAAAAGTGGAGATGGAGCATCAAATCCACATGTTGTTTCACACAATTCTCGAGAACACAAATGAGGAGGCAGGGTTGTCAAAAGACAAGCTGCGAAGGATAGAGTAGACAATCCATCAATATAAAGAGAAGATTAAAGAGTTGGAGGAGCATGTCACACCCACTACTCCTGAAGAAGTCAGAGCGCAGTGAGAACAAGAGGCAACAATAGTTACGGAGGACATCGGCCAAAGAATATAGATAGTCACTGAGCTGCTAGAAAAGAGAGCGCAATTGTGGACTCACCACCTAGAGGATGGGAGCCTCCAGGAATTGCAAGAGAAGGAAACTAAAATCCATGCAGCAATGGAGAAAGTGAAGCAGTGACAAAAAACAATGTCACTATCGGAAAATATCAAGACCGCCACTGAACTAAAGGCTCTGTAGTTGGAAGAGAAAGCACTGCAAGCATAGAAGACAACAAGACAGGTGTTGTTGGATCCTTTGCAAGAAAATGCAGAGAAAATGGTCATGGAGAGCAACACAGCTAGGAAGAGCATTGAGAAGATCGAATCCTAGGGAGGATAGATGTTACAATGTCTTATCACATAACAGGTGGTCACCATTATGGCCGAAAAGAGCAGTCAGGCTTAACAATAGTGCCAACAGATAATGTAAATGTATGATGCACTGCAGCAGGAAGTAACAGGCATAGGAAATAAGAAGTGACAGTTTCATAAGTCAGGAAGTGACTCGGGACGAGTCACGATGTCAGTGTTGGGGGTCTATTGGGCACATACCCATATTGGGGAAATGGCTTGATGTGGAGGAAAGGCAGTTGGCAAAAAGAAATGTGAGGCACACATGAGAGAACAAAGGAAAGAAATACAACTAGCAAGAAAAGCAGTGGACGAAAACACACATGCACAGGAGGAAAGCGTGCAAGGCCAACATGCAAGAAGACCTAACTAGGTTAGGGTTTTGGTAAGAGAATGTAATGGCTGATGAACCAAAAATAGATATAAATAGACACCTAGGAGGTCTAATGGGGCTGGTTTTTTCAGGGTGTTACTTGCATGAGATAGAGTAACAGGTCTATAACATGACTATAATCTGATACCTTTTTGTAAGTTGTTGAGTTGTGGGAGAGAAAAGTAACTAGACCTTCATGGTTAGATCGTAAGCTGAGGAGACTGGTGCGATCTAGTTAGCCTCGTAAAGGTCATGGAGTCTATTTTGTGAATGTGTTAATGGAGTTGTAGTGCGCACAACGCCATATATGGAAGAACCATAATAAAATAGATTAAGAGCCAAATCTTTTTGGATGTAGATGAGGAATGGGTGAACCACGGTAAATCATGTGGTATGTGGAATGTGTATTGCTGATGTCTTTGTTGTCAATGGTTAAATCTTAGATGAATGTTTTGATGAAGTAGTTAGATATGTTTCTTTACATGCATGAATAAAGAACGACATAATAGCTAAGATAGATGAATAATATAGTAATTGACTGAAGATCACATAGTACAATCCAAGGTCCCCACTCATTTCCAGGGTGCAAGCACATGCACGTTGTAGCCATCCATAGAACTATCTTGGGTGAGATTGTGCAGTGCAATCTGTGTACTACGTTGCCTTATGGTTTACCAAGAGGGTTGATAGTTTTAGAGGCTTTGTTGGATCCCTAGTAGACCTGAACCTGGGTCAATCATGCTAAATGTATAACTTAGATAAGAAACCAATAGTTGTTGTCAAGTACTGTCATAATGATGGGTTTGTATAATTGATATATTGATTATTGGTTATATGTTCATTGATGTAATTTTTTTCAAAGGGTTGTGTTGGGGTCCTATAATTATAGGCGACTCGATTCTTCGACTATTGATTTGGTGTTTCTCTCGTGATGACAAAGTATGGCTCGATTGATCCCGTTTCCTCACTCCATTCTTTCCGCTCAATCCCCCATCACCCTGCTGCATCCTTCATATACACTGTGCCCTCTCCCCCTTGTCTTTTGTCAGCCTCCATTATCCCGCCACCTTCACCTGTCCATAAGCAAACAGACTTAGGATAAACAAGAATAGCAATAAAGTTAATATAGGTTAAAATTGATTAATAAACAACTAGTTTAATAATTGATTAATTATTAATTAATTATTAATTAATCAATTATTAATTAAGTTAAAAAATCTAGGTTAGTAATTAGTTAGTAACTAGGTTAGTTTTAATTAAAGAAAACAAATTAATAAAAAATATAAAAAAAATATATAAAAAACAATTATAATAAACATATTACAATAAATAATAAAATATAAACAAAATAATAAAATATATAAATAAAACATATAATATATAAAACAAAAAGCATAAAACTTAAAACAAATAAAACAAAAAAGAACGAAACATAAAATAATACGTGACAAATCACATAAAACTAAAAATTAAAAACATTAAACCCACACTTTCCTAAGTCCTACCCCCCTCACTCCCCTCACGTTTCATTCCACTCACCACTCCTCACACCTCACCCCTACGTCACCTTCCACTCAAACATGCACACTCTCGCCCACACCTACCCCCTTACGTCACTCCCACCTACCCCACCTCACACTCCACTTACAAAACTCCCGCTCACATTTAACAACCAGCGCCCCTCCATCATATCCCATGCTTCCAATCAATGGATAACATAAATTCCGGACCCCCCCCTCTCCTTCCGAAATTTAACGAGGGGGGGGGGGTCCGGAATTGTAAATAATGCTCGTGCAAATATGAATGGACCAGAGATGAGCACCGAAATCAATGGCCCAGATTAAATTCCGGACCCCCCTATCCATTCTACATTTAACGAGCGGGGGGGAGGGTCCGAAATACCGCCCCCCGAAGAAAAACCACTTTTCTCAAAAATTTACCATTTTTTCCTGTTTTACCACGTCCTCTTCCAGATTTATTTTTGGGCAAACGGAGATGGATTTTAAAAATATGAGAGAGGTTTTTTCTCAAAACGGGCTGAAGAACAAAAAACTCTTTTATTTTTTTCAAAAGAGCTATGAGCCAGGAGAATTGAAGACATCTTCGAGGCCTATTTTTCCATATTTTCAATTTTCCGTTGCAGTCCCGATCTTGCAGGAGCTGTCACGGCCAGTTGGGGAGGAATTTGGAAAAACCGAAGGAGGTTTTTGTCCAGCACATGCCTATCTACAATAAAATATTTCATTTTTCTCCTAGGTGTCATCATTGAAGATAAAATCACGTCTTCTCGGACCCCTTTTTCGTAGAAAACCGGTCCGTCTTTCATCGCAGAAAGCTCCAAATTTTGTGGGAGTGGTGGCTATTTTTGGCCGAGGCAGTTAAACCGACTTCCAAAAATTATTGGGATGATTTATCCTATTTATTAAGATGATTTTAATGTAAAAGGGTTTGACCTGTGAGGTTCCTGGAGCATGGGCTGTGTATGACCAGAGAATATTCTTTGTAATTTTGAGATGAGCAATCAGCAATAAACATGTTTTCTTTTACAGGATTCCTGTGTGGTGATATTGGTGGTGTTTTTATCTGTTTAATGTTTTTCCTGTGATCATTATGCTTGTTTTAAATTCTTATTATCAAAAGGAAAGTAATAGAACCAGAATTTATCAGCAGATACTCTGCCTCTGAGCTTTTGATGATCTTTATGTTTTCTGCTAAAGTTTAGTTTAGGAATTCTTAGCTGCTCCTGTGCCTGGATTTTATCTCCCCTATTTCTTCCTCAAATAAATACCATTAAAACTCAATTCGATCCAATATTTCTACTACCTTTCCCTATGAAAGAACTTTGTCCAAAGCTGAGAGTGAATCTCCTTGTTTAAAGCGCAGACCCCATTTGCCCAATGGCCCTCCTTGCTGTTCCAAATCAATCATTTAAAAACCCCAACCCATGTTCTTCATAACTAGCCTAATACCTCCTCAAACAAATATATATCAGACAGAGAGATCCCTCTCTGAGTCTTGGAGGGCTAGATCCAAGACTCGAAGTGGTTTTGATGTTGCCTCTGTGACTGCCTCACAGCCTTGGGCAAATTACAGAGTGCTAACAGAATGGCGAGCATACTAGGGACTTTCCCCAGTTGTACACTTCAAAGCTCCAGATCTGATCACTGATGGTGGACAGTGACCAGACACCAGAAAGGCTAAGATCATTCACCTGGCAACTCCAATCAGCTCCAGACAGTGCCAACTCGAAGACTCCACTGGAGGAAGAACCTAAAGCATGGCCAAGCAGCCTAGAAAGACCAGGTATTCAAGCTCAAATTGTATTCAAGACATCTTTGGTTTTATCTGCAATTATGTCTTGTATTTTTCTAAGCCTGATCAAGAGCATATTTTTGAAGAGTACTTTGACCATCAGTCAATTAATAAGTCTCAAGAGATCATATCCCCAATTGTAGATTATGTACATGCTCATACACCTGTGCACATCCCAGATGCACCTGTAGAAACCCTAGTGAGACATAAGCCTCCTGCTTTGTCTCCTACTCCTGCTAAACCTCTGGATGTTTGT
>ML782043.1:173149-203800 GCA_009831015.1 Picea engelmannii
AATGAAATACACAAAAATATAGAAGAGAACACATAAATATAGTGAAACCCAACTTCTATTACTAAATAAGATAGAAAAACATTGTAGAACACAAACTAGAAAAATGGGGTAGCTTATCTCTAAAAATAAAGAGATGTTGGCTATGCTTCATTCACAAGAAGCTTTACATCACACTCCATTTTTTGCTTAAAGGGCCTCCTTCACCTCAATTATATATGAGAGAGTGAGAGGAGAACAATTCCCATGCTGCATGTGGGATAAATTGGACTAAGTTTATAAAATGCCATAGGCATGTAAAATACTAGGACTTCCTGGACGGTCACCCATCCTAGTACTACTCTAGCCCGAGCACTCTTAACTACAAAGTTCTAATGGGATCCGATGTATTAATGCTAAGTTGTAGGCATGTACATATGACCATTACATGATGTATGTAATTAACAAATGAAGATGACATTACATTCCATTTCCCATCAAAAGGGTGAATGTTATGGTTTATCAAAACCATAGGCTCAAAATGGTGATTCAGTGGAAAGGGTGGATGGCCACCGAGATCCATTTGGATCATTCCTCCCCCCTTAGGAAGTAATGGTCCCCATTGCATCAATTTCCCTTGGGAGATGAAGAGACTTATGCTAAATCTAAATCTTGGTGCGTTACTTGCCTTGTTAAAGAAATTGTCTTGCTTAGCTTATTGAAGGTTGTCATGAACCTGTTGTTGGAGGGGTTGAATCCATTCAACCAATCTAGTTGCATGATCTACCTGAGTGTGGGAGGACTCTATCGATGAAGATGCAGCATGAAGAGTATGAAGGGTTTTTTTATAACCTTTCTTGATTAGGCAGTCTGGAGGCACCCTCGTAGGTGCAATAAGAACATATTGGTACTCTTCTACAATCTTGTCGATCTTCTTCTGTTGGATAGAAAGGTCTTGGGATGAGGCTACAGTGGTTGAAGTGTCCTTTTTTTCACCTTCTAATCAGACTGTGAAGAGGCTAAACTTTTCAGTATGAGAGATTACTTTGTGGCATTGTTTTGGTGGGACTATAGTTGAAACTACCTCTGGTATACTGTATAGTTGATCCCCCATAGTAACAATGACACTACAGGGTTAGCATGACGCCTCCACATATATGGTTGGCCTAATAAAACATCATAGACTTCCAGTGGGGAAACATCACATAATACCTCATCCTTGAAGGGCTTGATGTCATAGGACAGGTGACATTGTTGGATGACACAAAGATCTTGACCCTGGTGAAGCCACCCAATGTTGTATGGTTGTGGGTGTGGTTTTGTTGGAAAGTCCAACTGATTAACAACCTCTGCTGAGATGATGTTCTTTTGGATTTTTCTATCAACAATAAAATGCATTGGGGTCACCTTCATCAACATCTGTGAATGGAAGAGTCACTCCCCCTCCTCAGGATCCTCTTCTAGTTGGATTGTTGTAGTTGCGACAATAGAAGTGGGTTCTGCATCAATGATCTGTCTCATTTTATCATTTTTTGAATTAGGGTCCCAATCGGGGTTTGGATCTTTATCTTTGAGCTCGACCACCAATGACTATATTAAACGACATTCATCAGTGTTATGCCAAGGGTTTTTTTGGAACTCACACCACTTTCTAGTGTCCTTCTTAGACTTCTCATTACCCTTATTTTCCTGCATCTGGGACTAGCTCTCTTGATGTTGGCCTTCTTGGCTTTGTCCATGCTTCTCCCACTTACTTTTCTTCTTGAATTTCTGCTCAATTTTTATTGGATATCGATAAGCAACTACCAGTGAGGAGATGTCCAAGAAATCCATCTCTATTTGGATGTACCTGTGTAGACCACTGCGGTACTTCAAAACTAGGTTTTGCTCGGAGTCTTTGATACCCAGCTTTGAGTGTAAGGTATGAAAGATGTTAGTGTACTCCAGCATCGTTTGACCTCTTTTCTGACATAGAGTTGTCCATCTCATGTATTGGTCATCATAGTTTTCGACGGGGCAGAACTCCTCCTTTAAGGCATCTGCAAAGGCCACCCAAGTGGGTTCTCTCCCAAATAGTGTATATTCATCCTTTCTCCAAATAACCTTCCCACCAAGCTCTGACATGGGGAAGGGATTTAAGGAGTGATAAGGTGATACTTTCACTGTTAGAAAATTTTTGGACATAGTAATAACCTTCTACAAGATTCAACCATTTTTCTAGAGAATATGCATCTATCTGACCTTCAAATAAGGGGATATCAAAATTGACTTGTACCTTGAAGGGTGTCACACTTGTAAAATGGTTGTTTGTTGAAGATGTCTCAGCCACCATTGGTAGTCTTCGAATGATCTAAGCGAAGTTTTCCATCATCTCATTCCTTTGTCACACAAGGTCTTCCTCGAGCAACGTCTTGCAAGGATCTCCTGCTTTGTGATCTCTCTTTTCTTCCACCATGGGAGGCCGCTTGGGCTAGCGATAGTGGTTGTCCTCAAGCGAAACTATATCAAGACCCAAATATCTATACCCTGACCTTGTCGAGGACCTTCTTTAATAAATGACAAGGAGCAAACTGCTATGATACCACTGATCCAGATTATTTTGAGAATGACATGAAGGAAACAATATAACTGAGATATAACAATGGGTAAAATCATGAAGATGGGTAACACTTTTGCTTGTTTTATGAGAAAACAAACTATATTTTCACAAGTTCTTCAACTTTCGCCATGCAAAAGTATTTTTTTTATTTAGAATTTCACTTTACAGTAAAAAAAAAACATGTGAATAATTTTGTTATCTTTCCAATGACTATTTTTCAATTTTTTTTATTAAGATTTGATATGTCAATTTGACAATTGCTTAATAGTATGTTTCTTAAACATGAAAGGAATGATAATGAGTTATTTTTTCCTCCAACAATGTATCTATTATTAAACTTATTCTTTTAACAAATGAAATATACTGCAACAATATACATAGACTCTATTTTATTACGACTATAATTTTGAATCTAACGGATGAATATTATAATTTCTAGAATGTTTTGAAGTTGACCAAGTTGAAAACGTTGCAGATTTTAGACACGTGTTTTCCTCCACCTTGTATCTATATTAACTTTTACTTAAAAGTAAAATCTAAAAATACCCTTTTTGATAAGAACAATTTAAGGATTATGAATATAAATTTTTCTAATTTTTTCACTATGTATTTTTAGAGATACAAATATTTCATTTCACTGAATCAAAATGTCTGCTGAAAATATTATGTAATGATTTTTTTTTAAAATTAAATAAAATTAAATAAAAATAATGAAAATGAAAACAAATTATAGGAATTGAAAGTAGATTCAATTTTGCAAATGATGGTGTCATTTTCGAAACCAAATTCTGAGTATTTGCAGGAGTCCATAATCTCCAAAGTTTAGGTAAGCTTGGGGCAATTCTCTGGTTTTTGTTTATAGTCCCAATTTCTAGTTTTTGGCCGAAAGAATAAATTCTAACGGAAACCGTCAAAACTAAACGGTTTCCAAGGTTTTTGGCCGAAAAAACATTTTTTGTCTGAAAGAAGGTTGAGCAAATTTCGTCGGTCGAAAAAAATGAAAAGGCACGTTGTATCGTTTCATTTTGAGCCAAATCGTATAAATACTCTTTCGGCCAAACACATTTAACACAATTCATCGCTTGTTTGATGGTTTTCTAGAGCACCTAAACAAAGTTTCAAATCATCATTTTGGTTTTTGTTGAATAAGGTAATTGATGTTTGTTCAAGTTTTTATTGGAATAACAATTTATATGTTGAAAGATAAATGTTGAGCATTTTTTCAAGGTGAGGTCTTTATTGAACATATGTTTTACAGGTAACTATAAAATTCATGGGAAACAAAAGTTTGTGCAAGAGAATATTTGATCACACTCGATATGATACTCTTCATAACGAATAAAGGAAAGAGCATTATTGGAGAAAGAAATGAGAATATGAAAATATTGAAGAAGGAAACAATGATAATGTAAATAGAAGTTTTTAACAAGAAGAAGTCCAACCAGGTATGCATGTGTAATGACCCCTTCATTACGACTATGGGCGAAGCAATTTTTTTATTTATTTTATGAATTAAGAGGCAAGAAGTTGATGATGACAATAGTTTAACCACACCATTGATGACAAATGCAAGCACACATTCCAGGCAACAAGCTAATATGACACCACGCACAGGCACCAGGGAAACTGGGCGAAATGTGCGTAGACAACAAGGAGAAATGTCTACCCACCCGACGCAAACAAGATACTCCTACAAGATTAAAGGACAACATCCCTTCCCGACATAATGGCCTTGACGAATAAAACTAGAACCTCAAGGCATGCGAACCAAGCACATGAAGGCGTTCCACCCATGCGCCTAAAGCAACTTGCCATGCTTGTCCACACTCACTCAAAACACACCAAATCCAGCCAGGTTCTCGACCTCCGCTATCCCATAGGGCACACCATGATCCCCTCATTAGGAATCATGTCGTCCCTAGGTGATAGACGTGTCAATAACTTTGTCACATCACATCCTATCTGTACCAAGGACTAGATAAATCCGACGCGCTAGAAACTAAATACCGAGAGGAAAACCACACCCATACCCCAACAATAGGTCGACGAAATGCCAGTGTATGAAGACAAGGGATGACACAATCCAATACACGACATCATCCATGACCCAACCAATCACCCAGTCTAAACTAGTCAATGATTACAATCTATTTTAACATGGGTTACCATTCTAAACGGGGCACGTCTAAATTACAATTAGTCATTAATGCATCAACTAATTTAACATTAATACAATCAATATAGTAATTATAAGTAATAAATACTAGAACTATAATTATAAATACAATCTAACCTCAATTATAAATCAATTTAGCATGTCTAAAATTGGCAATCTAGTCTTTACTCACCAATCTAATTTTAATCATTATTACAACCAAAATGGACAATTCTATATTAATCCAAAATCTCCATCCAACTAGCCATTAACTTAAATAACAACATTAACAATCTTAATGTAGAATGTTACCATTATAACATGTTAGCAACAATTTTGGTATCGGGGCACAAAGGTATATAGGTCAGTAGGGTTGCCCGGGAAGCGTCCAAGCGCAGCACACAGAAGAAGTCATGTTTGGACTTAAAATCGAGCGAGTGGGCACTTCATTCTTCTGCAGCAAGAATTCATTGACAGAGCAGAGAAACGGTTGATGGGTTTTTGCAGCTAATCGAGTCGCGCTAAGTATGTCTCAAAAGGATTTTCAAGGGGCGTAAATCACAAATCAGTACAAGCGCAGTAGTTATTTCTCGAGCTCAGGGTTTGTAAGTTCAGAGGGCGGACCATGTATTTTAAATGCGCGAGATTGCGAGTTACGAAAAGTTCCCAGAGGGGGTCAAACTTCGTTGACCATCGCGTCTCGGGACTTCGTGAGGGGAGAATGCCAAAGTTTGATACTCCAACTCACGAGGTCAGGAGTAGCGAGAGGCACTAGTACTCGGGCCCTAGCCGACGGTAGTATGTAGAGAGTGCTGACCAGAAAGGGAGCCCGACCTGTATTGCCATATCAGGATCAGGAATTTAGAAAAGGGAGACGAGGGTCTTTGACCCACAAACTTGCGAATCACAAAAGGGAAAGAACTTTTAAAGATTGGGCCCACAGTATCAGGGGGCAATCTTAGCCGTCCATTTGAAGCAGACACCTGGTGTGCGATTAAGCTCCCCACCTTTTCGCCCATCGCAGTTTTAAAGCACAAATAACAGCTCCATCATATCTCGATACGCGAAGTAGCGAGAGCATTCAGGACCTGGGGCCCACAACAATGTCGGGTGAGTTTAGGACCGTGAGATTTGAAGGCTGCATGGTACCAGATTGAGCCATCTCGGCATATCTCTCATCGTGATTTCGATCAGCAAGGATCAGCCCCTTCATATTCGCAAATGCCGAACAATGCCATGGGAATAGGCATGTAGTCACAGTCCGTGGTCACTTGTAGAAAGAGAGAAGCTGCGTAAAGAAGGTCGAAGTGCCGAGTTAAGTTACAGAGAGGATCGTTGCGGTATCCAAGCGCCATCGGATCCGATCTCCATATTGTTTCTCGCCTGGAGTAAATGATGACAAGAGCGGGTGGTTGAAACCTCCTTTCATTCATTAAGTGAGGGGATGGAGGGTCTGGCAAACCGTCTGCCCGAGGAAGTCCTGTGTATCGATTTTCTCAAAGACTCCATGCTGAAGTCCTCAACTCAACAGAGAGGTCTGCGCACGCTAGCCCCGCTCTTAATGGTTCATCTACCCTCCTTACAGGAGCCATGCGTAGTTAAGATGGCACTTAAAGAAATATATCAGTACGAGTATGACTAAAGAGACACCAAGCCTTGGTGACTAGGAATGCCTCTATTAGGCGATTTTCTCTGAGTATATAAACTCAGTCTTTGTATTTTGTAAAGCATCGATGGTTGAGAAGAGCTCCCGGTTGTAAAGTTTTAATGAATCATTGTTGCTCTGGTTATGTATGAACTTTTGAGACTTCTTTCCTTATGAATGCCAGTTTATTTCATGTCTCTGTTTAAACTGTGCTAGAACAGCTCAGAATTGGAGGATCCAGTCGAGTTGTAGTTGTTATAGGATGATGTTGGAATGGATCACTGTAGCAGTTACGTTGTTTCTAATCAGTTCCTGTGATTTTCCCAGTGTTGAGTGACTTGGAATTGGAAGATCCAGTCAAGTCCCCTTTCAGTTTCTTGAGACCCTGAACCAAGAGGATATTGCATTCAGATTCTTTCCCCTGCAAACCGCTGGAAGCCTTTCACCTAAAGTTGTTTGTTCACCTTCCTTACCAAGTCTTCCACCTGCTCATCTTTGATTCAACTCACTGGTTGAAGTTATACCAAGACCTCCTTTGTTCCTTACATACCGGACCCAGTCCCTGAGTTAGAGTGATATTTCCTCGAGTCTCTACCCATCTGATCATCTAAAAAAAAACTATCATGACATAAAAACTGATGGGTGTCGGGCTCTGCTCCTGCAAGCAATCCAGGAGTGACTTCCGACGCTAATATAACACTTATGAACAATTAAATCGCAACATGTAGTCTAGCTATATTGACCCAACTAACAATACTAGTTGTCTATTAACATTGAGAAGGAAATTGCTACTATTCACATCATTGTAGCAATTTAACAAGGCAATTAACATAGAAATTACATAACAATTAATATAGAAAATAACAAGGCAATCAACATGACAATTAACATAACAATTAATATAGCAAATAAAAAGGTAGTCAACATGACAATTAACATAACAATTAATATAGAAAATAACAAGGTAATCAACATGACAACTAACATAACAATTAATATATAACAAGGCAATCAACATGACAATTAACATAACAATTAATATAGAAAATAACAAGGCAATTAACATGACAATTAATATAGCAAATAACAAGGCAATTAACATGACTATTGACCATTTAACTCGTTGTGGCAATTAATCATTAAGAAGGAATCTGTTGACCATTAACTCACTGTAGAAAATAATATGGCAATTAATGGACCAATGACATCGCTGTAGCAATTATGTTTGGCAGTGAGAACATTAGGTACACTCAAATTGAAGGAGGATAAAAGAAAATACAAAACTGCAGAAGGATCAACTCGTGGTCATTCAACAACAATGTAGTCACTGTTTTAAAGGCAAATTTCTTTACCACACATCAGAAAAATGCAGTACACAATTGGTGGTAAATCATGCCCATTCAACAACAAACACACTCAAAATTAAATGCAAAAACATGGTCATTCCAACAACAACACAGTCAACAATTAAGGGGCAAAATGTCAGCAATCAACAACAAAACTCAATCAAATTTAAAGTCAATTTGTTGTGCTACTTATCAGCAAATTCGTGGTCATTAATTGGCAACAATAAAATCAACGCAATCCACGTAGGAATGGATACATAAATTTGCTGAGATTAACCATTCAATTGACATCGTTGAGCTTAACCATTCGATTAAAAATGCCCAGAAGTAAAAATTTGTTGGGATGAACTATTCAAGTAACCATTCAATTAAAATCGTTGCGATTAACCATTCGATTAAAAACTTCTAGAAGTAAACATTTGTTGGGATTAACTATTCAAGTAACCATTCAATTAAAATTGTTGAGATTAACCATTCGATTAAAAACGACCATGAGTAAAAAATTGTTGGGATTAACTATTCAAGTAACCATTAAATTAAAATCACTGAGATTAACCATTTGATTAAAAATGGCCAGAAGTAAAAATTTGCTAGGAGTAACTATTCAATTAACCATTTAATTAAAATCCCTGAGATTAACCATTCGATTAAAACGCCGAGAAGTAAAAAATTGTTGGGATTAACTATTCAAGTAACCATTCAATTAAAATCGTTGAGATTAACCATTCAAATTAAAAACACCCAGAAGTAAAAATTCTTATTAACCACTATACACTGGCTATCTAGAACAAAAAGCGAGTAGCTTGCCAAGCACCTGGAAATCCAAACAATTGACCAGAAATGAAAAAGGTTTGTGGGAAAAATTTTCCCCCAAGTCAACAAAGTGCAGCCGAAGAAGTAGCAATCGCTAGGCAACAAAACAAAATATAGAAATGCAGGTAAAGTACAACAAGTTATAAAAACGAGGTATAAGACGAGATAACAAGCGAGGTATAACAACGCCGATTTTAAAGTTAACTTTGCCATCAATCAAATTTTGTAGGGTTAATTAAATGCATCATGACGCGAGACCAACAATAAGCCAAGGACAACAATGGAGGTAGACGACTGACAGGAACATCCTTTTCTCATCATCCACGCATAGAAAAGAAGGGCATTGAGATCCATAGGTCTATTAATGCTGAAGTGACGACCATAGATTAGGCTCCTGACCGACTGCTCAGGTGAGGATTGATGAGCTAGGGACGAAAGGAAAAAACAACCACAATCATCCCAAATCAATATACCAAAGGGTGGTCAAGACATGCCGAGAATCGAAGGCCATGGGAGTCAATCAATTATCAAGCCAAAGGCTATGGAAAAATTCAGTCATCAGCTAGAATTCTAAGACAATCATTTTCCTTACCCAATTAAACATGCAGATCTAAAATCATAAATCATACTAACAATTTACCATGCAAAAATAAAGAAAGTGTATCGTTTCTCAATCGCCCGCTCCGAGTTGATGTCATGTGCGCTTCATGCAACTCCTGCTTGCCGACCGATGGGACTTCACTGGTACCTCCCAGCCAACACTAGGGGTACTCTTCTTCCCCCTTATCCCCTTGAGCCACGAAGGGCCCACACATACTATCTAGAGAATCAACTAGCTCCCAGCTTGCCTCGCAAGGCCGAGATACCACTCCTCACCGAGATGGCTATCCCAACTCCCACAAGGTAAGTCAGTCAAGTATAGATTTCTGCAGTGTAAAGTTATGCAAAACATAAGAGATCCCTCATCCTTCTCATCCCTCCATTATATAGAGTTTTGAAGTCTCTTACTTTCCCAAAATCCCATTTAATCTAATGTTTAATAATTTATTTCATAAAAATCCTCCTCGTACATGCGTCACCCATCCCCTTCAATCCTCCAAAAATTAATTTCATTAATTAATTAATTACCCATATTTCCCTCACTCACCTAAAGGCACTCCTAGAATCGCTCCTAGGTGTCCCCATATCCCCTTACAAGTTTTAATGACTTCCCCCCTTATTAATTTACTAGTGGAGTTTAAATTAGAAAGTTCTTAAATGGTAGATACCATACTAAGTTGGACTATCGTTTTTTCCTAGTGTTTCCCCTTTCTTTTTTTATGTTTCCCATTTTTCCTAGTTTCCTAATTATTTTAGATTTCCATTTTTCCCCTTTTTAATTAAAGTCAAAAATGCATGTGCAAAAACTTACCCTTTTTCCCCTTTTTCTTTTTAATGAATAAATTTTAATTAGCATAATAAAGTAAAACAATTATTTCCCCTTTTTAAGTTTTATCCCAAAAGATTTTTATAAATCAATTTAATTGCTTACCCCCTTCTTGTCACAAGATTAATGAAGATTATCATTATTATTTATTTTTGTTTTATTTTTATATATATTTATTTTTTTATTTTTTAAATAAATAGATAAATTTTACCACCAACATAATTTAGACCTAGACTTTATTTTCCTAGGTTGGGCAACATTTTATTAGGGGAAAAGTTTTAAATCTTCCTTAATACGTTATTCGTCCTAAATCCATCTAGGTTTATCCAATCATTAAATAACAACGTGATGTGCCCTTCATGATGCATTAGGTGCTCCAAGGGTGCCACTCACCTCTTTCTATTTCTCTTGTGTGATGTGTTCTTCAGGATGCACCACATGCTCCAAGGGTGCCACTCGCCTCTTTCCAATTTTCTTGCATGACGTGCCCTTCAGGATGCACCACATGCTCCAAGGGTGCCACTTGCCTCTTGACTGACTTGGTCAATAACCTCTGGAGTCAACACTCCACCAGGTGATCTTGTGGGAGACTAAGGGCCTCTAAGGAATAAGGCCCCTGCCTTATTGCACGCCCCTTAGAATCATCATGAAAGACTGTTGTAGCCTGCCTTCACGACATCATGGGTCGTCTCAAACTAGGTAATCGTTAACCTACAGTTCGAGCTACAGAGGGACTGCTAGTAGGTTGTGTCAGGGTTGTTGTCCACACCACTCCCACAATATCTCTGGTAGTCTTGTGTGACCCCTCTACTCCACATGTGAGTCTAGTCAGTAAGATATCATCAGCCTATATCATCAACAAATCATATCAGAAATATATCCATAATCACATCATCTAATTAGATGCACTAATATCACATATAAAATAATCAAACCCCAATAGTTCACTCCCTGACTCGATCAGGAGTCCAAGGGGTTCCATTGATGCCTCTGCATCCTCGAGGTCCAAAATCCTGCACACTCAATACAACCAAGTCAATAGCACCTATCTATGTCAATGCAAAAAAACAACATGTCATCAACCCATAACGCCTCATAATCAAAATCAAATGTTTAATAGTATAATAATCTGGATCACTTGCGAGAAAGTGTCCTCAAAGAATAAGTTTTCTCAGTGTGTGCAAGAGCAGGATGTTACATACGCCCCCCCTCTTGGTCTAAACATCGTCCTGAAGTTTCACAGTATAAGTGCCGAAATAATGGGTATCATAGTATCATAAGTCTATCTATCAAACAAAAATGGAAATTGTTGTCGCATATCATAAGCGTCCTCCTAGGTCGTCGAGTGTGGACTATAGCTATCCCACTGAACCTTGACCTGCTCTACTGTTTGACGTCGTAGCTGTCAAATTCGATGATCCAAGATGTGGATCGGATCAGCTGTGAGCACCCCCTCATCTGATGCCTGTAAGGAACTCATGTCAATAACATGTGTAGGATCACTAATATAATGTCTCAAAACATATACATGAAAAACATCGTGCATAAGCCTCAAGGAATCAAACAAGGCTAGTCAATACGCCACATGCCCCTTTCATTCCATGAACTCGAAAGTTCCCACAAACCTATGGGAGATTTTATCTCCCTTTCCAAACTTGATCGAACTCTTATGTGGTTTTACCCACAAGAAGACTCAATTTCCAACCTTGTAACTACGGTCGACATGATGTGCATCGACATAACTCTTCTACTGATCCCGCACTTCTTTAATCCTTTGTCTTGTTGCTTGCATTTTATCCTCCATTTCTTGGATCATTTATGGTCCCACCAGGACCCTATCCTCAAGCTGATCCAAACTCAAAGGTGTCTGACACGATCGCCCGTAAAGAAACTCAAAAGGCTCCATCTTAATGGTGCTTTGGTAACCGTTGTTATAAGCGAATTCCACCAATAGAAAGAATTATTCCCAATGCTTTTTTTGGTCCATCACGTACATGCGCAACATGTACTCCAAGGTCTAGTTCGTTCATTCGATCTTCCCTTCAGTCTCTGGGTGATGCGCAATACTGAAGTTAAGTTGGGTTCCCAAGGCCTCTTGGAAACTCATCCAAAAAATTCCAGTAAACATCGATCCCCGATCGAATATAATCCTCTTAGGCACGCCATGTAGCCTCACAATCTCACTGATGAAAACTCTAGATATTTCAGGTGCCTGATAAGTCATATGCATAGGAATAAAGTGAGCACTCTTCATCAAAATATCTACTACTACCAAAATTGAGTCATGTCTCCTTGCCATCAATGGCAATCCAACAATAAAATCCATTGAAATAACCTCCCATTTTGATTCTGGAGAAGCGTGCGGCTGTAGTAATCTTGCTGGATGTCTATGTTTAGCCTTTACCTGCTGACATTCTAGACATCTGGCCACAAAGTTGACTATGTATGCCTTCATTCCTTTCCAGAAGAATAAGGGTTTAAGGTCCGCCCTCATCTTTGTGACTCCCAGGTGAGCCATGTATATTGCTCTATAAGCCTCGCTTAGGATCAAGCTCCTCAACTCATCGTTCAGTGGTATGTAAATCCGATTTTTAAACCTCAATAATCCATCGGCGTCAAATGTAAATCCTCAAATCTTGGTACCATCATTGTGTTTTGTTCGATAAAACCCTCGACCTCTTTATACCAGTCATTGTCATGCTATAAAGTTAGAATATTTTCACGTAGATTCGTCTGAAGAGGCAACACCGAAAATATGTGTGGTCTATGACTCAATGCATCTACCACTCACTTCATTGTTCCTTTTATGTAAGTAATCTTGAAATCGTACTCTCTAAGATATTCCAACCAACGTCATTGCCGCGCATTCAGGTCGCTTTGTGTAAAGATGTGTTGTAGTCCACAATGGTCCATCTTTAGTTTAAACTTTCATCCAACAAGGTAGTGTCTCCAAACCTTCAAGGCATAAACAATGGATAACAACTCTAAATCATGCATTGCATATTTTTCCTCATGCCTTCTTAGTTTCCTTGAAATGTAAGTGATCTCTTGACTTTCTTGCATCAAGACTCTACCTAATCCCTCCTTGGATATGTTGATTCATACCAAGAAGTTCGCATCGATGTCAGGGACCTTCAGTATCGGTGTTGTTGTCAACAACTCCTTGAGCCTCTGAAATGATTCTGCCCATTTATCTGTCCAAACAAAATTCTTTTTCTTCTTCTGCAATTCTGTGATCGGATTTGCTATCTTCGAAAATCCCTTGATGAACCGTCGATAGTATCTTGCTAAACCCACGAAGCTATGCACTTTCGGGACGTTCGTCGAGACAGGCCATTCCATAATAGCCTTGACCTTTGCTGGATCCATGGAAATACCTTCGCCGGAGATGACATGCCCTAAGTAGTGAATCCTTGATTGATAAAATGAGCATTTGGACAACTTCCCATACAATTTGTGCTCTCACAAACACTATAGTACCAAGAACAAGTGCTCGTCATGCTCCTCCATCATTTGAGAGTAAATCAAAATATCGTTGATGAATACTTGGATGAACTTTTCCAAGTACTCACGGAACACCCCATTCATCAAATTCATAAATACCCCTGGGGCATTTGTCAGTCCAAACGGTAAAACAATAAACTCGTAATGTCCAAACCTCATCTTAAAGGCAGTTTTAGGGACATCCTCCTCCTTGATCTCTTATTGGGGATACCCTAATTGCAAATTGATCTTTTAGAACACCGTCGTGCCCTTCATCTGATTGAACAGATTATCAATCCTTGGCAACAGATAATAATTATTGATCTTTGCCTTGTTCAATTGATGGTAGTAAATGCAAAGCCTCCATGACCCATCCTTCTTTCATATGAAAATAACAGGAGCACCCCACGGTGACACACTTGGACGTATCAGTCTCAGGTCCAACAATTCCTTTAGTTTCATTATCAACTCCTGTAACTCTGGGGTTGAGATCTGATAAGGCATTCTAGCTATCGGTTCAGTCCCCAGTTTTAGGTCTATAGTAAACTCCAATTCCCTCTCCAGTGGCATCCCAGGTAACTCCTCTGGAAAAACATCTGCAAACTCTCTCACCACTAGAAGGTGTTCTAGTCCTTCCGCTACTCCATTCTCGTTTAACGCAAGGATCGTGTAAAGCTTACATCCTTGGTGCATGCTCTTCCGTAGCTGTAAGGAAGAGATGAACCTCAGGGAAACTCCCTCGTTCTGAGCTACAATCACATGTCTCTGTCCCTCATCATCGACCAAGTTCAATTGTTTCATCTTATAGTTGAGTATTGCCTCATGTGATTCCAACCAGTCCATACCAATAATGACATCATAAGATCCTAAGATCATGATGTTCAGGTTGGCCCTGGTGACAAACTCTCCCAAGTTAAGGGTACAAATTGTAACCTTTCCTCCAACCTTCTGTTTGGCTCTAGAAGCCATCTCTACGAAGCTAAACGCGTCCTATTTGACTGCCTTTACCTTAATCCTTTTTATCATTGCACCATAAATGAAACTCTCAATAGCACCGGTATCTATAAAAATACTAAGGGTCTAGTCAGTGATGGTACCTGGCCTCTCGAGCACAGTCGACTGGTGCTCTTCCTAGTGGTTATTCACCATTGCATGAATCTGATGGGCCTTACCCAAATCTCCCACAGTAGTGGGTCAGGCTACCCCAGATTCTCTAGTCCTCTCCACTAGGAATTCGCACTGGTAGTGTGGCTCCCCACATGTTCAACACCCCTTATTTGGTCCAGTACTCCTGGTAACTGAAGTAGAAGATGATGGCTCCCTGGCCTGGAATCCTGGTAAGAATAGGACTAAATCTTTGTTGATGTGGTCGATGATGTCACTGATGCGATGGTCCTCGATAAGGTTTCCACTGCTAAGGCATCGGTTGTCGAGGTGTAGTGAAAGTATATCCCCTCTGGAAGCCATGAAATCCTGGCGTATGTCTGGCTGGTGTCTGATGCTGCTGCGCACTAGATGAGACCTACCCTACTAGTCTCGTTGGAGTCCTACTTTGACCCCTGCTGATAAACTCCTCCTTTGCTATGAGGGCCTTCTAGATGACATCATGCAAGGTTTGAGGCATCAGAATCCTAACCTTTTCACATATTCTACCATTAAGGTCGAAAACGAACCTGTTGACCTTAATTTTCTCAGTGTTAAGATGGAGAGCATACCAGAGCAGCTCCATAAAATGGGCCTTGTACTTGGGCACCGTATGACTGCCCTTTCATAAGGTGTTGAAATCGTTGAGTTGATGCTCAATGAATTCCTCTGATAGGTACTTCTCTCAAAACTGCTCCTCGAACAGTTCCCATGACACGTCTTCAATGACCATGTTTAGTTGTGGTAGGAGAGTCTTCCACCATAGAAGAGAGCTCCCCTTTAGTTGAAATACCTCCATGCGGACCTTCATGTTGGAGGTATAGTCGCGAAGTGAAAATCACATCACCATATTCTCCAACCATGCCTCGACGGCTACGTCGTTTGGGGCACCAAAGAACTCGAGAAATTTGACCTTCTAGAGTTCGCAATGAATGCTACTAGTATCGACCGGAGCGCATGGTGGACCCTCAGGGAGTGCCGACACCCTGGCCTCATCTCTATCCAAACAACTGATCATTACCTCATACATCCGTTGAAAACACCTCATCATACCAACCACATCACCCACCACTATATAATCCTTCCCGACAACCTATTTGTCTCCCTGGGGGTTAGACCCCTCAGGTGTGGATGCTACTGGAGGGGTTGTGCCTCCTCCCCAATCACCTTGTCATCTTCCTCTGTGATGTCCTCTAACCATGATTACCTGCATGAATACAAATCAACTAAATTAGGAACATTATAATCAAATACCCAATCAACGAAATCCATAGTGATCCCAAGTTGTGGGTTGAACCCCACTTTGATACCACATGTAACGACCCCTTCGTTATGACTATGGGCGAAGCAATATTTTTTTTGGTTTTATGAATTAAGAGGCAAGAAGGTGATGATGACAACATTTTAACCACACCATTGATGACGAACATAATCACGTAGTCCAGGCAACAGGCTACTATGACACCATGTAGAGGCATCGGGGCAACTAGGCAAAACATGCGTAGACAACAAGGAGAAATGACTACCCGCCCGACGCAAACAAGACATGCCTACAAGCTTAAAGGAAAACATTCCTTCCCGACATAATGACCTTGATGAAAAATACTAGAACCTCAAGGCATGTGAACCAAATGCATGAAGGCATTCTACCCATGAGCCTAAAGAAACTTTCCACACTCGTCCACACTCACTCAGAATGCACCAACTCTAGACAAGTTCTTGATCACCGCTATCCTATAGGGTGCACCATAATCCCCTCATCAGGAATCATGCCATCCCCTGGTGATAGACACGTCAATAACCCTGACACATCACATCCTATCTGGACCAAGGACTCTAGATAAATCGAACGTGATAGAAACCGAATACTGAGAGGAAAACCACACCCATACCCCAACAAAAGGTCGATGAAACACCAGAGGATGAATAAAAGGGATGACATAAGCCAATACATGACATCGTTCATGACCCAACCAATCACACAGTCTAAACTGGTCAATGATTACAATCTATTTTAACATGGGTTACCATTCTAAACAGGGCACGTCTAAATCACAATTAGTCATTAATGCACCCGCTAATTTAATGTTAATACAATCAATATAGCAAGTCTGAGTAATCAATAATAGAACTATAATTATAAATACAATCTAACCTCAATTATAAATCAATTTAGCAAGTCTAAAATTGTCAATCTAGTCTTTACTCACCAATCTAATTTTAATCATTATTACAACCTAAATGGACAATTCTATATTAATCCAAAATCTCTATCCAACTAGCCATTAGCTTAAATAACAACATGAACAATCTTAATGTAGAATGCTACCATTATAACACTTATGAACAATTAAATCTCAACATGTAGTCTAGCTATATTGACCAAACTAACAATATTAGTTGTCTATTAACATTGAGAAGGAAAATGCTAACTATTCACATCGTTGTAGCAATTTAACAAGCCAATTAACCTAGAAATTACATAACAATTAATATATCAAATAACAAGGCAATCAACATGACAATTAATATAGAAAATAACAAGGCATTTAACATGACAATTAACATAACAATTAATATAGCAAATAACAAGGCAATTAACATAAATGTTGACCTTTTAACTCGCTATGGAAATTAATCATTAAGAAGGAATCTTCTGACCATTAACTCGTTGTAGCAAATAACATGGCAATTAATGGACCAATGACATCGTTGTAGCAATTATGTTTGGCAGTGAGAACATTGGGTACACTCAAATTGAAGGAGGATAAAAGACAATACAAAACTATAGAAGGATTAACTCATGGTTTTAAAGGAAAATCGCTTTACCACACATCAACAAAACACAGTACACAATTGGTGGAAAATTGTGCCCATTCAACAACAAATGCACTCAAAATTAAATGGCAAAACATGGCCAGTCCAACAACAACACAGTCAACAATTAAGGGGAAAAACGTGGTCAATCAACAACAAAACTCAATCAAATTTAATGTCAATTTGTTGTGCTACTTATCAACAAATTCGTGGTAATTAATCGGAAAGAATAAAATCAACCAATCCATGTAGGAATGGATACATAAATTTGTTGAGATTAACCATTCAATTGACATAGCTGAGATTAACCATTCGATTAAAAATGCCTAGAAGTAAAAATTTGTTGGGATTAACTATTCAAGTAACCATTCAATTAAAATTGTTGAGATTAACCATTCGATTAAAAATGCCCAGAAGTGAAAAATTTGTTGGGATTAACTATTCAAGTAACCATTCAATTAAAATCACTGAGATTAACCATTTGATTAAAAACGCCCAGAAGTAAAAATTTGTAGGAATTAACTATTCAAGTAACCATTCAATTAAAATCATTAAGATTAACCATTTGATTAAAAATGCCCAGAAGTAAAAATTTGTTGGGAGTAACTATTCAATTAACCATTCAATTAAAATCGTTGAGATTAACCATTCAATTAAAAACACCCAGAAGTAAAATTTTGTTGGAATTAACTATTCAAGTAACCATTCAATTAAAATCGTTGAGATTAACCATTCAATTAAAAATGCCCAGAAGTGAAAATTCTTATTAACCACTATACATTGGTTGTCTAGAACAAAAAGCGAGTAGCTTGTCAAGCACCTGACAATCGAAACAAATGACCAGAAATGAAAAAGGTTTGCTGGGAAAATTTCTCTCCCAAGTCAACAAAGTGCAATCGAAGAAGTAGTAATCGCTAGGCAACAAAATGAAATATAGAAATGTAGGTAAACTCTGGCAAGTTATAAAAATGAGGTATAAGATGAGATAACAAACGAGGTATAACAATGTCAAGTTTAAAGAAAACTTTGTCATCAATCAAAGTTTGCAGGGTTAATTAAACGCATCATGGTGCAAGACTAACAATCAACCAAGGACACCAACGTAGGTAGACGGCTAGCAGGAACGTCCTTCGCTCATCATCCATGCATAGAAAAGTAGGGCGTTGAGATCCATAGGTCTATTAACTCTGAAGCGATGACCGTAGATCAGGCTCTTGGATGACTTCTTAGGCGAGGACTGATGAGCTATGGATGAAAGGAAAAAACAACCACAATCATCACAAATCAATACACCAAAGGGAGGTCAAGACATGCCAGGAATCGAAGGCCATGGGAGTCAATCAATCATCAAGCTAAAGGCTATGGAAAAATTTAGTCATTAACTAGAATGCTAAGACAATCATTTTCCTTACCTAATTAAACATGCAGATCTAAAAGCATAAATCATACTAACAATATAGCATGCAAAAAATAAAGAAAGTGTACCATTTCCCAATCGCCTGCTCCGAGTTGATGTCCCGCGTGCTTCATGCAACTCCTTCTTGCTGACTGATGAGACTTCAACGGTACCTCCCAGCCAACGTTAGGGGTACTCTTCTTCCACCTTAGCCCCCAGAGCCGCAAAGGGGCCACACACACTATCCATAGAATCAGATAGCTCCCATCTCCCCTTGCAAGGCCGAGCTACCACTCCTCACTGAGTTGGGTATCCCAACTCCCACAAGCTAAGTCAGTCAAGTATAGATTTATGTAGTGTAACGTTACGCAAAACAGAAGAGATCTCTCATCCTTCTCATCCCTCCATTATATAGAGTTTCAAAGTCCCTTACTTTCCCAAAATCCAATTTAATTTAATGTTTAATAATTTATTTCATAAAAATCCTCCCTGTACATGTGTCACTCATCCCCTTCAATCCTCCAAAAATTAATTTCATTAATTAATTAATTACCCCTATTTCCCTCACTCACCTAAAGGCACTCCTAGAATCACTCCTAGGTGTCCCCATATCCCCTTACAAGTTTTAATGACTTTCCCCCTTATTAATTTACTAGTGGAGTTTAAATTAGAAAGTTCTTAAATGGTAGATACCATACTAAGTTGGACTATCGGCTTTTCCCTAGTGTTTCCCCTTTCTTTTTTTATGTTTCCTGTTTTTCCTAGTTTCCTAATTATTTTAGATTTCCCTTTTTCCCCTTTTCAATTAAACTCAAAAAGGCATGTGCAGAAACTTACCATTTTCCCCCTTTTTCTTTTTAATGAATAAATTTTAATTAGCATAATAAAGTAAAACAATTATTTCCCCTTTTAAAGTTTTATCTCAAAAGATTTTTATAAATCAATTTAATTGCTTACCCCCTTCTTGTCACAAGATTAATGAAGATTATCATTATTATATATATATATATAGATAGATAGATAGATAAAATTTTACCACCAACATAATTTAGACCTAGACTTTTATTTACTAGGTTGGGCGATATTTTATTAGGGGGAAAGTGTTAAATCTTCCTTAACACGTTATTCATCCTAAATCCATCTAGGTTTATGGAATTATTAAATAACAACGCAACGTTCCCTTCAAGACGCACTAGGTGCTCCAAGGGTGCCACTCGCCTCTTTTTGTTTCTCTTGCGCGACATGCCCTTCAGGACGCACCACATGCGCCTAGGGTGCCACTCACCTCTTTCCAATTTTCTTGTGCGACGTGCCCTTCAGGACACACCACATGCTCCAAGGGTGCCACTTGCCTCTTGACTAACTTGGTAGACATCAATAACCCTTGGAGTCAACACTCCTCCAGGTGATCTTGTGGGAGACTAAGGGCCTCTAAGGAATAAGGCCCCTGCCTTATTGTGTACCCCTTAGAATCATCGTGAGCGACTGTTGTAGTCTTCCCTCATGACATCGTGGGTCCTCTCGAACTAGGTAATCGTTAACCTACAGTTCGAGCCACGGTGGGAGTGCTAGTAGGTTGTGGCAAGGCTGTTGTCCATACCTCTCCCTCAGTATCTCTGGTAGTCCTGCATGACCCCTCTACTCCACATGTGAGTCTGGTCGGCAAGCTATCGTCAGCCTGCATCATCAACGAATCATATCAGAAATATATCCATAATCACATCATCTAATCAGATGCACTAATATCACATATAAAACAATCAAACCCCAATAGTTCACTCCCCGACTCGATCCGGAGTCCAAGGGGTTCCATCGATGCCTCTGCATCCTCAAGGTCCAAAATCATGCACACACGGTAAAACCGAGTCAATAGCACCTGTCTATGTCAATGCAGGAAAACAACATGTCATCAACCCATAATGCCTCATAATCAAAATCAAATGTTTATTAGTATAATAATCCGAATCACTTGTGAGCAAGTGTCCTCAAAGAATAAGTTTGCTCAGTGTGTGCAAGATTGGGATGTTACAACATGCACATATTGTCTATATTAAAAGTATAGAATTCAAATTTAAAATATTGTTTAATATAGTTGATTGTAATTACAATTTGATGTTTTTCAAAAAACATAAATAGATTTGTCTCATAATGTCAAAGAAGACGTTGAAATCGAAATTGAAGTAGAAGACGTTGAAACCAAAATTGAAGCAGAAGACGAATCACCTATAGGTATGTACATAAATTTAGATAATACAAGATGAACACTTGTATATATAGTTTAGTGAATTTATGTACAGATTTTGTTTTTTAATATAAACTTTAAATTGAAATATGCAGGAGAATCTATCAACATTGATGATGAAATTTTAGAAAATGTTGATACTGGCAAATTTGGGAAGAAAGAAAAAAAACATTATATAAGATATCGAACTAAGAATATGTATAATATTTTTTTCAAAGATGAATCAATAACAGTACAAGCTCAAATTTTACTTTGTCTAATAAAGTCAAGAAAGTTAAAAGAAGTTACATCATTATTGGGTATTCAAAAGTCAACAAAAGATACAAAGGTGAAACAGAATGTCTTTGACAATATAACTAGTGTATTAAAAGATTTTGGAAAATCTCGAAAAAAATATGTCAATATTGCACGTAGAGCGATACAAACAATAGTTGTTTCATCTAGCAATATTAAAGATCGTTTGACATGACACCTGGAAAAAATGATGGGAACATCAACAAAAACATTGCACAAACATAGAAAATTCCGATTGCAAATAGATGCAAATGATGAACTGGCTTGTTGGACAGTGATTTCTAGACAACCCTACAAAGATAGACTTGCAGAAAATGTTAAAGAATTGGCCTGTAATTGTTGGTTGGCATATTCTCGTGTCTTTCCATATACAAGGGATGTGTTGTGATGAATAATATCATGAAAAAATATGAAGAACATCCAAAACATATATTTCCAATGACACAAATAGAATTGTTTGATAAGTTCAAAGAAGAGCACAAAGAAGTTAAAATTTCCATCAATACATTTGTACAACAAAAAACATGGTTTGTTAGACCCATCATTGTTCATGACACTTGTTGTTGTCATTATCATGTGGAATTTGAGTTGTATTACAACACTTTTTATTTTTTATTTTGGTAAAACTTTATGGCCAAGTTCACCTCCTCCTTCCACATTTCGTGCTTTTATATCTGAATTTATATGTGAAAGAGAAGGTGATGATTTATTTTTCAAAAAAAAAATGTGTTGGTGGAAAGAAATGTGATCGTTGTGGAAATCTAAGTTTTTTTCACTCAAAGTATCATATTGATATGATTGATCAATCATTTTCTAATATAACATTCAATTGGAAGAGATATGAATATATCAACAACATGACTCTACATTCTTCAAATGTTATTTCCAAAAGGATTGATTTGAGAGTAGATAAAATCTGTGTGATAGATTTTTTGAATAAGTTTGAGGAATACATTTATAAATACACCAAGCATTCACATAGAGCTCGATGGCAATACCTACAATTCAAACAATCCCGTGAAGTGTTTCCACTAGGGGCAATTTTTTCTATAGTTGATTTTGCAGAGAATTACACATTCATTGCACAAAACAAAATACAGAGTGAATATTATCATTATGATCAAGTCATGATATTTTCCATGTTCTATATAGAAATGCTCACTTTTATATAAGTGATGATCGAGCACATGACACACATTATGTACAACATTGTTTTGATAAATTTTATGATTCATTGAAATAACGTGAAATCGGATTCGATCGACATTGGATATGGTCAGATGGGTGTGTGGGTTAGTTCAAATCTTCACGATCATTCTATTGGTTATGTCATCTTCATAAAAAATCAAACATTACACATTGTTGGAATTTTTTTGAGATTGGTCATGGAAAAGGAGAACACGACGGTGCAGGGGCATGTGTAAAACAAGCACTTCGAAGGTATTAGATGAACCCTCATGTCGATCGATTTGAATCTGCTGAGCAAGTTGTTGAATGGTGTAAAATGGAGCTAAGCCATGAATATAATCTGTCAAGGGATGTGCGTAGGTGTGTCTATATATACATGTTACACATGTACACAGGATATTTTTATTTGAACATGTTCAAATTAATATTCAATCTTCAATCCTTTTCTTGAGATATTTCAAGTTAACAAGTTCCTATCTTGTGCAGGTTTTTTTGGTATGTTGGAATCCAAGATGTAAATAGATCAATCTCATATGACGTCGGTACAATACATGAGACACGAAAAATACATTCAGTTAAAAAAAATGTTATCAAAATGTGTTTGCATTTGATAGAAGAAATGAGTCTTTCTTTTGTTCAGTTTGCACAGAGGACACAAAATCCATAGATATTTGTGAAAAAGAAAATGCAGAATGTGTTAAAGCTTGGAGACATACCGAACTTAATGTAAAAGGGAAAATGTTACAATTAAGCTTAGAGGAGATGGAATCAAATGAAACTATAGTGTCAGTTGATGGTGATAGAGATTCCGATCTTATTAGAGAAGGTAATTTTTATGTTTAAATGTTTTCAAATAACTTGTAGATGTACTTGTGTGATAATCTAACACGAACTATTAGTTTTCCAATATATCCAAATATTTGCAAGATATGTCTTTTCCATGGTTGCACCTGTAGACAACATTGAAAATGTGAAATATTATTTGATGTGATGCACATAACAAAATATGAGGCTATTAAAAGATTTTGATGATAATGGTTTTATATATGAAAGAGGATCCATTGTATTGAAAGGATATTTTTTTCAAGAAACCCATAAAACCGATACACATGTTCACTTTCAAGACTACCAGTCAAATGTCACAAGTTATCAATATAGTCATTTGGTATGTGTAGTGGACATAAAGTTAATATAAGTTCAATAATAAAAAAAAAAAAGTTAGAAAATGGAAAATGTCCAAAGTCGATCATGAACGAATAAATGAAGATGGAATACCATTACGATTTTTTTAAATGTAAGTGACACATGTACATTCCATAATTGTTTATTTTTCATTGAAAGTACATGTATTTATGAATATCTAGGATTCTAGAATCATTTCCAGTTTAGTTTACTTTCATGGTCCATTCAATTAAGAAAAGTTGTATTTCCCATGAATTATATCAAGTCTTATTTACAATTTCAGGGAAGAACCTATAGATTGTATCTAGGGAACCTAAATTGACCTATACTTTGGATGATTATACCTTAATCCTACAAATTATCCAAATCATATACACAAATCCTTTAATGCATGTAACCAATTTACTACATATAGGATAAATGTGTTCATTATTTGCAATTTGATTGTTCAATGTTTTTTCATATAAAAAGGATAACTTCGTATCAAAAGTAGGACCCATTTCCATGTCATTATAAGGGACTATTGATGGCTTAGAAAAACTTTAAATTATTATAAATTTTAATGAAGATCGTTTACTTATATTAAATTTGATGAATTGTTTTGACTATTTTCATTGTTGGACTTATATTAAATTTGATGACTTGTTTTGATTATTTTCAACCATATTTCCAAATCAAACAAATTTTTTTTTTTTTTAAGTAAGAAAGGGGGGAATCCTTCTATTCAATCCATGAAAAAGTGCAAGTAATACATTGATTTGCGGATGGGAAAATACCCCTTAGAAAGAGAACATGGGATCATTTGAAAGTATCCTATGCTAAAAGAGAGCTCCATAGAGCGCGTGGGCAAAGAAAGATGAAACATTACAATATAAGGGGAAAGGACCGGATCATTGTGTTGATCGGTGAGGATCCTTTCTACCTTTTTTTTTTGTGAACATCAATCCAACCAGAGGAGCTTGTAGGCTCAACAACCTTTACCACCAAAGCCAAATGGTCTGAGGAAGTACCATAATCTTGAGTTGCTGAATTCAGTTGTGTTTCTTTTTCGCTGTCTGAGTTGTCTGATTCATGAGGTCACTTCTGAGTCACTGGGAGCGATGTTGTGATCATGATTGTGTCAATTGTTTCCCCCTTTTCGTGAGGTGGGTGTAAGGAATTAATTGTGGGAGTTGAAATCATGACTTTTGAATCTTCAGGATTTTGTGTCGAGGCTGCAATCTGGTGTTTTGGGTCGACAATTGGCTACTGAGAGAAAGTTGGGGCCTGCGAAGGCAATGAGGAAGGCGAAGGAGTTGGAGCAGCTTTGTGATGTTGCTTGTTGTCGGAGGAAGGGTTCGAGCGGCTTTTGTGAGATTTTGGTCCTTGCCAACCATTGGCTCTTTTTCGTGCTCCAGAAGTTGAGGGGGGGTGGGGGAAAGAGGACAAGTTGCCTGGAGGTGCCCTGTTTGCTGACAGGAGCAGCATCTGAAGGCGGTGTTCTCATAATCGACCATCTGTATGAAAGGATCTCCGTCACCCCAATCTATAAGAATCCTATCCGAAAGCCCTTGACATAGGTCAATTTCAACGTAAATGTGGGAAAAAGTGACAAATCCTTTCGCTATTTTGTCTGTGTCTATCTTGATAAATCTACCCAATGCATTGCCCAGGGTGGGTAAAAAAGATGAAGAATATAAATGCAGGGGTAGATTGGGTAGTCTTGCCCAGACCGGTGTAGTCATGGCCGTGATGGTCAGTGGATTGAAATCCGGGAACCATCGCTACATGGAGAGACCAGATCTGCCCCAGAACCAAGGACCTTGCTCTAGCACGTGTTGACATTTGGCTTTTGTGGAGAAGTGGATGATGAAGAACCCCTTGGAATAGAAGAATAACTCATGACTCTCCGACCAGTTCTTGTTAACCCATTCCTTTAGTGCAGGGGTTGAGGGCCAAAGTCTGTTGAAGCGACAAATGAGGGCTTTGGCCTGGTAGATATAGGCATAACCATAGACTTGGGGGTCTTCGACTTTTGCTGTTGGAGGTTCTGCGCACTGCTCCACAATGAAGGCACCTCTAAAGGGATCCTTTACTTTTGAATCTTCAACCTTGAGCCCCGAAGGAGCGGAAGTCCCTGATTTCATGGCCTGCTTGTAAGAGCTTGGATGAGTGACTGAAGGCGCTCCTCCACGCAACCGAGAAGTGAGAGAAATGGTTGCATTTTTTAGATTTTCGTAGTCCCATAGCAGAGAGCCATCTGCAAGCTGTCGACCTTCGAATATTAGTCATTGGAATCCAGGCGGAGTCCCTATAGCTTGGTGGATTTGGGTTTTGAGCTCAAAAATAGAGTCTGAGTCTTGAACCTGCAAGCAGAGAGAAGATCTGGCAATGGTTTTTATAAAAAGGGGGAAGTTTGCCGTGATCTCGGAGCTAGTCTTGCCGCGATGTTTAGAATGAAACCTCGCTCCTGCATTACTCTTAAATATATTTCTACACCAGAGCGAAGGTAGAGAGTCCCCTAAGAGCCGAAGATCCCTAAGGTCTCTGCTATTTGAATGGCTTCCAATATTTAGGTTAAGGTGACGGTGGCGGCGGCTAGGGTTTAGTACTTGTTGGTTCACCTCGGCCCTACAAATGACTACCGCTTCCTTCTCCCCATTAGGGTTCTGTTTCATTCGCATAACCCTCACGTCATCGCTCAACGATCTCTTAGGATCTGGCGCGACTAGAAGCTTGCTCAACCAACCTTGTAACCTGATGGTGACATCACCGTCGGGGCTCTGGAGCATCTGGTCCATTCCCTTGGGGCCGAGGGAGGTGCAAAGGATTCGCGCAACGGACGGATCTATCTGGAAAATGGTCGAGGAAGGAGAAACATATGAGTAAGAGGAAGAAACGAGGCCGGATCCTTCAGATCTAAGCGCCACATTCACGAGATGCCGCTGCAAATCAAAGCTAGAGGCGGCTGAACCCTCCAAGTCGCCGGAATACTGCTTTGCGTTCCATTCACCGCCTGAAGACTTGCAGATGAATGTGTAAATGCCCATTCTCGTATATTGTAGAGCAACCTCCTCAAATCAAACAAAATTTAAATTATAAGCGAGAAACTATAATTTTTATTTCACAGTTTCTTGAATATTTCATTGTGAAATTTCATAAGAAACTATAAAATTTGATGATTTTTTTTAAAAACAAGAAAACAATATATTGAAATTATTTCATCCAATATTTTATTTAAATAAACATAGTGCAAGTAAAATCAAGACAAGGCAAAATATTACATGAGTGATCTCAATATCTCTTCTATCTCTTCTTGTGATTTTCTTAGCTATTGTTATGATCTTTGTAGTTTTCTCATAGTTGTTCGTATGACAAAGAAGGTGAATTCAAAGACCATTAAAACCTTTCATTGATATGTTGATGTAAATTGAGATTTTGATGTAAATGTGAGACCATGTCTCTCTAAAAATATCGAAATGATAAAGACCATGTAAATTCCCTAGGTTCAAATTCAAGTGTGTGTACAACCCCTTGTGTGTGTCTCTCTTACTTTGTAATACTTATAGTGGCTTTCTTCATTCTTCCATTTGTTCAAATTGTTGATTAAGGTTGGTTGTCATTGATGTCAACCCTTGAAGAAAGCCCCGTAGCACAAAGGTTTGGGTAATGGACCCAATATTGTTTGATGTAAATATGACTCATTATTGTTTTTTCGTGGTTGATAAGAATTAAATATGGATGAACTCCAAAGTGGTCCCCTTATGGTGAAATCCCTCACGGGAAGACGCTTTGAGGAGTAAGAGAACCCATGCTTAATTGTGGAATAATGAGATGAAGGAAAGTGAATTTGTTAGGGAAAATATCCTAGATGGATAGTGATTTTCGTGTCATTTCCTGTGGTATGTGGAATGTCACATAATTTCTCACAGTTAGAGAGTTATGGCCATGAGAAGTTGGAGACCCCGGGTTTGGGTAATGGACCCAAGTTTGTTTGATGGGTAACGGTATGAGTTATGATATATTTTCAGATAATACTATTCTATATGGACAGTACATGTCATGCAATTTCTGGTGGTATGTATAATGTCACATAACTCCTCACGGTTTGAGAGTTATGGACTTACGAAGTTGGAGGACCCTCATATGTCATCTAGAAGCCCCAAAAGGTCAAAGTAATCAAAGTGGTTTAAGAGATTTTAAAATGTACATAACCAAGTGAAGTGATGAGTGTATTATAATTCAAAGTGAATACAAAATAAATAATTTCAATAATAAATTTAATGGAGAAATTAGAAGTGGACCCAACCCTAAAATAAGGAAAGTGGGCCAAGTGACCTAGAAGATGTTTTTAAGGAAGCTACTTGGAGAGTATAAATAAGTAGAAAGGCTCTCTCATTTGAATTACACTTGAGCATATTTAATATCTATAGGTGTATGAGGTAACCAAATGATATCTAAGATGAAATTCTAAGGAAAGTGAAGAAAATAAGGCCGAAATGCCAGGAAGGATAAATTCTTTTGATGGTGCTTTCTAAGGTATGTTATTTACAGGTCATCTCACCATTTTCGCTATAACTTATTTTATATAATGATTCAGATCCTGAAATTGCTATTACAATGATAAAACATATCCAAGTATCTGTGTTAAAAAATTCATCTTATGGGTCGTTGTATTTTGGGAGTTACACTCCGTGGAAAATAGGGTTTGTGGCTAGTCCTGAAACTAGTCAAAATCAGGTGTTTCGGGTAAAAATGTCATAACTTCTTCATAACAGGTTTAAATTTAGTGAGAAAAATTGTGTTAGTTAGGGTATAGTATGTAGTATTCTGTGTAACATTTTTAGATAAATTCATCAAACATTTTGTGCGGGGCACTCTCTACACGGTCGCTCTCTAGAATAAGTCAGAATTCAACAAGGTATGCCATTTTTGCTATAACTCCTTTTTTGAGAGGTTCCAAGTAGTGAAAATTTGAAGAATTGTATAAAACACACTGAAGAACATTATGTATCAATTTGATATCTTTGTACATTATAGGTTCAAAGTTATGATTACTTGAAGTTAGGGTTTTTGACTAATCCAAAACTAGGCATGTGAGACTAAAGAAAAGTTTTATGAAAATGCTAGTCTCTTGTTTTTAAAGTTAAGGAAGGTTTGCAAGAATGTGATCATATACACCAGGTCTATTACAGAGCTACAAATCAGATTTGGATGATGAAATTGATGAGGGCTTTCGATTGTGGTACATGTTGAGTACTTGGTTGAGACAAGTAGCTGATGAGTTGGCACATACATGAGGTGTATAGTTGGCGATGTTGGTACATATTGATGAGTCATAGTTGATGAGTAGTTGACACATGATTGGTACATACTCGATACATGGTTGGATGCACTTGTTTATGCTATAGGTTGATTAATGGTTGATGCACTTGTTTATGGTACATGTTGATTACAGGTTGGTGCATGGTTGATGCACTTGTTTATGGTACAGATTGATTATAAGTTGAGGTACAGGTTGATGCATGGTTGATGCATGGTTCAGATTTATTGGTACAGGTTTACAACGGTATATCTCACAGTGACAGTGTGATAGTGGTTCCATCATTCTACTTCTACTTTAGGGTGGCATAACGGGGAAAGGACAGGTGGTTGTAGCCACCTTTCGGTTGTAGCCAGAGAACATAGGGGGTTGTAGCCTCCTTTTGGTTGTAGCTAGAGAATTAGGGAGTTGGAGCTTCCCTCAGGTTGTAGCCTGAGAAACTAGGGGGTTGGATCCTCTTTCCAGTTGCAGCTGGAAAACAAAGGAAGTTGGTGCTTCTGATGAATGTAATTCTTCAAGACATATAAGGAAAAACATTTCGTGGTTTTCTCCCGATTTGGGTCTCCACATAAAATATTGGTGTACTGTGTATGTGTTTGATTGTTTATTTCTTACTACTCATTATTGGATAATAATTCTACATTGATATAACATTTGAAGAAAAAGGATTATAATTACGCTATTACTTATTCAACCCTCCTCATAGTAATCCAACAATCGGTATCAGAGCAGGTTCCTTCAGAAATCAGTTTAACCACTGAAAGGTAGATCATGGAGTACCAACTTGTATAAAAATGGAATACCACAGTTTGATGGACAGAAGTATGCTTTTTGGAGCATAAGAATGAAGACATATATACAAGCACAAGGATTTCAAGTTTGGCAATCAATTGTAGATGGATACATAGCACCAACAGTTCCACCAACAAATGACAAAGTAGTGAAACTCGGTGAAAATAATTCCAAATCCATAAATGCACTTTTGAATGGTCTCAGTGATACAATATTCACCAAAGTTGCACATTGTAAATCTTCTAAAGAGATTTGGGACAAGCTTCAAAATATTTATGAAGGAGATTCAAAAGTTAAAGAAACAAAGCTTCAAACTTGCAGAGGTCAGTTCGAACAACTAAAAATGAAGGAAGATGAAGATATCATTGCCTACTTCTTACGAGTTGATGAAACAATGAATGCAATCATAGGATTGGGAGAAGAAATCAAAGAATCTATAATTGTTCAAAAGGTACTAAGATCTCTTCCTATGAGATTCAACCCTAAGATATCAACACTAGAAGAAAGATCAAATCTAAATTCAATATGCATGGACGAATTGCATGGAATCTTCACACCATATGAGATGAGAACTGAACAAGAAAATCCAGATGTAAAAGAAGTAGCCTTCAAAGCATCCAAAAGGTCAAAGCAAAAGAAAAAGGAACAAGAAGAATATAGCAGCAGTAGCGACGTCTCGGAAGATGATGAAGAAGTGACCAACTTCGTTAAAAGATTGAACAAGGGAACCAACGGTAGGTACAGAGGTAAGCTTCCTTTAATTTGTTTTAATTGTGATGGTATTGGTCATTTTGCTAACAAATGTCCTCATAAGAAAAAGAGAAATGATGAAGGTTACTCAAAAGGAAGACA
>ML782043.1:208397-264284 GCA_009831015.1 Picea engelmannii
GTTGTCATTGATGTCAACCCTTGAAGAAATCCCCATAGCACAAAGGTTTGGGTAATGGACCCAATATTGTTTGATGTAAATATGACTCATTATTTTTTTTCCATGGTTGATAAGAAGTAAATATGGATGAACTCCAAAGTGGTCCCCTTATGGTGAAATCCCTCACGAGAAGATGCTTTGTGGAGTAAGAGAACCCATGATTAATTGTGGAATAATGAGATGAAGGAAAGTGAATTTGTCAAGGAAAATATCCTAGGTGGATAGTGTTTGTCGTGTCATTTCCGGTGGTATGTGGAATGTCACATAATTCCTCACGGTTAGAGAGTTATGGCCATGAGAGGTTTGAGACCCCAAGTTTGGGTAATGGACCCGAATCTGTTTGATGGGTAACAGTATGAGTTATGATATATTTTCAGATAATACTATTATATATGGATATTACATGTCATGCCATTTCTGGTGGTATATAGAACGTCACATAACTCCTCACGGTTTGAGAGTTATGGACTTACGAAGTTGGAGGACCCTCATATGTCATCTAGAAGCCCCAAAAGGTCAAAGTAATCAAAGTGGTTTAAGAGATTTTAAAAGGTAAATAAAAAAGTGAAGTGATGAGTGTATTATAATTCAAAGTGAATACAAAATAAATGATTTTTATGATAAATTTAATGGATAAATTAGAAGTAGACCCAACCCTAAAATAAGGAAAGTGGGCCAAGTGACCTAGAAGATGTTTTTAAGGAAGCTACTTGGAGAGTATAAATAAGAGGCAAGACTCTCTCATTTGAATTACACTTGAGCATATTGAATATCTATAGGTGTCTAAGGTAACCAAATGATATCTAAGCCGAAATTCCAAGGAAAGTGAAGAAAAGAAGGCCGAAATGCAAGGAAGGATAAATTCTTTTGATGGTGCTTTCTAAGGTATGTTATTTATAGGTCGTCTCACCATTTTCGCTATAATTTTTTTTTTTTAATGATTTAGATCCTATAATTTCTATGAAAGTCATAAAACATATCCAAGTATCTGTGGTAAAAGCTTCAACTTGTGGGTTGTTGTATTTTGGGAGTTACACTCCGTGGAAAATAGGGTTTGTGGCCAGTCCTGAAACTAGTCAAAATCAGGTGTTTCGGGTAAAAATGTCATAACTTCTTCATAACAGCTCCAAATTCAGTGAGACAAAATGTTTTGGTTAGGGTACAATATTTAATATTATATGTAATGGTTTCATATCAATTCATAAAATATTTTGTGCGGGGCACTCTCTACAAGGTCGCTCTCTAGAATAAGTCAGAATTCAACAAGGTATGTCATTTTTTCTATAACTCCTTTTCTAAGAGGTTCCAAGTAGTGAAACTTGGAGGAATTGCATAAAACACACTGAAGAATATTGTATATCAGTTTCAAATATTTATACATTGCAGGTTCAAAGTTATGATTACTTCAAGTTAGGGTTGTTGACTAATCCAAACCTAGGCATGTGAGACTAAAGAAAAGTTTGATGAAAATGCTAGTCTCTTGTTTTTAAAGTTAAAGAAGGTTTGCAAGAATGTGATCATATAAACCAGGTCTATTACAGAGCTACAAATCAGATTTAAATGATGAAATTGATGAGGGATTTTGATTGTGGTACATGTTGAGTACATGGTTGAGACAAGTAGTTGATGAGTTGGCACATACATGAGGTGTATAGTTGGTGATGTTGGTACATATTGATGAGTCATAGTTGATGAGTAGTTGACACATAATTGGTACATACTTGGTACATGTTTGGATGCACTTGTTTATGGTACAGGTTGATTACAGGTTGGTGCATGGTTGATGCACTTGTTTATGGTATAGGTTGATTACAGGTTGAGGTACAGGTTGATGCATGGTTGATGCATGGTTCATATTTATTGGTACAGGTTTACAATGGTATATCTCACAGCGATAGTGTGACAATGGTTCCATCATTCTACTTCTAGTTCAGGGTGGCAGGACGGGGCAAGGACAGGTGGTTGTAGTCACCTTTCGGTTGTAGCCGGAGAACATAGGGGGTTGTAGTCTCCTTCTAGTTGTAGCCAAAGAATTGGGGAGTTAGAGATTCCGTCAGGTTGTAGCCTGAGAAACTAGGGGGTTGGATCCTCCTTCTAGTTGTAGCTGGAAAACAAAGGAGGTTGGTGCTTCTAATGAATGTAATTCTTCAAGACATATAAGAAAAAACATTTCGTGGTTTTCTCCCGATTTGGGTTTCCACATAAAACACTGGTGTAATGTGTATGTGTTTGATTGTTTATTTCTTACTGCTCATTATTGGATAATAATTGTACATTGATATAACATTTGAAGAAAAAGAATTATAATTATGCTATTACTAATTCACCCCCCCCTCTCAGTAATCCAACACAAGTGATTCTTTCTTTCTATGTCTTCTAACCCATTTCTACACTAATATTCTTAGTTCTTTCTTTTTTTTTTACACGAAAAGAACAGTTTCATTGTTATTTTATTAGAATCAAATGAATTTTTTTGTTACATATGGATCTAGAAAGTGATGATAAAAATAGATTTGTAGTCTTTCCTTCCTTCCACATTTTTACATTGTAGTAAAGTTATGAAAAGTCATCTAGTGTCATATACAAAATTATTCAAAAAAGAGACATCTATAAAGATCTAGGCTAGAAAATGTAATTTGTTTTTGTAATACAATAGTTCCATCAACAATTTCTTCATAAAAGAGCCAACCATAATTTCCTTTGAGTGCCTTTTTGGAGAGGTTGTCTACTACTTTGTTGAACGGTCTATATACGTGCATAAATTTGATAGATTGAAATCTATTATTTAAGATTTTGATCTTGTCTGTTACTTTGTTAAACTATCTATGTACGTTCATAAATTTGATAGATTCAAATCTATTATTTAATCTTATGATCTTGTCTTTCCAGTTGTTGAAATATATCAAGTTCAGGTTGGATTTGGAATTTATCCAGTCGATAGTGACTTTGGAATCTCCCGCAACCATCAATGTTTTTATGGAAAAGTAGGAAAGGAGTAATAATGATCCCCATAGGCCCAAGAGTTCAGCTTTATGTTGAATTTTATCAGTCCACAATGAAATATGTTGAATTTTATCAGTACACATAGGCCCAAGAATAGTCCACAATGAAATATGTTGAATTTTATCATGTGTATTTGAACATTTCACGGTGAACATAAAAGGAAGCATTTAAATTAATACATAGTAAAATAGGCCCAAGAGTTCATCTTTATGTTGAATTTTGTCAGTCCACAATGAAATATGTTGAATTTTATCAGTCCCCATAGGCCCAAGAACAATCCACAATGAAATATGTTGAATTTTATCATGTGTTTTTTAATAGTCCACAGTGGACATAAAAGGAAGCATTTAAATTAATACATAGTAGGATAGGCCCAAGAGTTCAGCTTTATGTTGAATTTTATCAGTCCCCATAGGCCCAAGAACAATCCACAATGAAATATGTTGAATTCTATTATGTGTTTTTGAACAGTCCACAGTGAACATAAAATGAAGCATTTAAATTAATACATAATAAAAAAGTATTTAAGATTTTGATGCTTAATTTAATGCATTGTAAAAATGAGAATATACAAAACATTAGTTCAAAACTAACAACTTTGCCACTTTTTTCCATCAACTTAGTGCAGACACCTCTGAGCATTAGTCATACCACCACAATCTATCAAGCCAAGTCTTGAACCAAACCAAAACAAAGCTATTCTTACATTAGTAATGGTGTTTAACAGATTAACAACAAAACGATTTTATTTCAACATTGACATAGTAAAGATAGCGACTCTCATCATTTTAATTTCATTTGAGAAATTGACATAAATTAATAGTATCATATTTAACAATAGAAGAGAAATCAAATACGAGACAATAAATTGATATTTTGAATTCCATATATATATATATATATATATATATATATATATATATATATATATATATATATAATCAAAGTTTGAATAGTTACATAGGTTCCACATCCATTTTAGGATGATAACAAAAACTAATACATTTAACTCCAAAAATATGGACTATAAGACATCACTTTAAGATAGATCACTTCATACCTGCAATTCAAACCTGTAAAAAAACAGAATTCAAAAATTAAAAATTTACAATTCAAACATGCGAAATAAAACATAATTCAAAAATTGTAATTAAAACAAAATTGACATACATACCAAAAGAGTTAAGTCTCATATTCCAACATACTCTTTCCCACCAAATATAATGTAAACATATTTTCCACCAAATATAATTTAGACATCTGTAACAATAAAAAACAGTAATAAGAAAAACAAATAACACATGTTAGCATATATACTTTAACTAAATATTAAATAAAAAATAAGAAATAAGAAATAAAAACATACTCAACCACAGTTAAACAAATTTAAGATAGTTACTCTTCACATTAAGCATACATGATTTAAATAATTTGTAAAATCTTATCTAGAATATCAAAAAAATTTAAAGAGAAAAATTATGTTCTTGGTAAAAAAAAAAAAAAATTGTTCAGAGTTCGAGTTAGATAATAATCTGAAAATAAATATAGAACTGTGTATGAAGAAAGTTAAAAAATCTCCATATTAAGTCATTCTTCCAATGAAATACTTATCACCTTGTGGATAAAGTCTCAAATCCTTTAGGTGAAATTCTCCTTGTGGATAAAGTCTCAAATCCTTCAGGTGAAATTCTCATCCCAAGTGATGTTATTTGATCTTATTTACTCAACAATAAAATACTAATCTCCTCAGTAGTAAAATACTTCTCTCCTCTTCTGCAGTGATCATATAATCAAATTCCATAATGTCCTTTCAAATTAAAGGACTCATAAATCTCTATATTAATCAATTCTTCCAAAAAACTACTTATATGTATTAAAGTTCACAAATATCCATTTTAAAAACCATTATTCCGGAAAATAATTATCTCTTCTTTCTACGGTGGAATAAATGTTCTCATATAATCTTTCATGTACATGAAGAAAACACAAATATGCACATGTATATTAAGTCATTCTTCTAAAACCATTTAAATCTTTCATCTTTGTGATGTATTCATATTACATATAATCAAATGTTCTTTGAAATTATGTGTGAGATAACTCACATATACAATATGTGTAAGCTAGATCACATATACATATGCATAGCTTATTTGTAAATCTACTTGAATGTTGTTTTTTGTGGTTAATAACCAATTTAGTTAAGAGTTTGACAATACCCTGGAAAGAAAGAATTCACTTCGTTGTATGTAGAAAACACAAATATCCATACTATGCCATTCTTGGACAAGAAATCTAGGAATGCAATCGAAGAAAATTTAGAAACTTTCCCTTTTCTGATGTGAGATAGAGTTTGTTCTCAAATAATCAAATGTTCAAGTTCAAAATTAGGTCTTCATCATGATCTAAACTTAAATACGTTTGAATGTACACCATTTAAGACAATGATAATCTTATATAGGGGTTCTATATATTTCAAAATAATTGATCAAAGCATTGAATTGGAAATTGGCTAAACTAAAAATTTGATAAAAGTAAAAAATATAAGCTTATTCAAAATAAAACTCACTAATGTTCAATGAAAATACATTTATGAATCATCCTGAATGGACACATCCTTCCAAAATATGGGTGTTTCCTCCACTTCCTCCTCAATCCCAATCTCCCTCCTAAGAACACTCTTAGGTACTCTTTTCTCCACATTACCCTATATAACATATTTCAAATTTGAAAATTTTAAAAAATAAATTTAAATGATTATAACACATTAAATTTAAATGATTTTAACACATTAAATGATACATGTGAACTCCCACCCTCTTCAAACTCTCCTAATGAGAATTGAGATAAGCCTCCCCAAGTAGTAGGAGATGGAATAGGGATATGTGAACAACACAACTAAGAACTAAATATCATATTCAATGTGTTCACATTTATACAAAATTATAAATATTGTTGATCTCTTATCAAAAGATTGGAGTTTGAACAACTAAAGTGCTCATCTGTGGATATTAGAAAACACATACCTGATTCAACCCATCAAAATTTAAACTTGTAGAATCAAGTCCCTTATTTACTAGAGATTCATGTAACATATCTCCAAACTTCAATTAATGACAATAACAACTTTATTTCTATAGATACAATGATATATAAATCTAGAATTGTAAGTAAACTATCATAAAATGCGTCAAAAATTTACTAACTAGAACACATACCAATCAGTTGTTCGGGTCATCATTCTGAATGACCTTCTCCCAACCATCACGACAAAATTTTGCATACTCCTCAAGATCTTTTACTGACATGGTATCTAACTCCGCATCTATTTTATAAACAAATATGGCCTGGAATTAGCTTCCGCTCACTGACGGTTCATGCCAACATCAACACCATAAAAAATCACTTCCAAATTTTCCCTAATTGCATTCCTAACCTCTTTGCCAACCTCTGATGTAGCTCGTAACTCTAAATATGAAGAAAATTCCCTTGTTGGGCGAGGTACTAAAGGTTGTGGAGGCATCAGAAATGTCGCATTTCGATATGCTCCTTTGCGATCACATGTCTGTCCTTTATCAATACCATAATAATCGGACGGTAGACTAGTATAATCAAGGTGCATGCGCATGAAAAACTCTGCATAAACATTTCTTTCAAAATAGTGTGGAACCTCATCGTTCCACGAAAATTTCCCATATGCCGCCAAAAATATGTTATACAAATGTTCTACAATGTCGGGGTGCTTAAAATATTGCACATTCAACATTTTCCTCTTTGGCCCATCTTTGAAATTGAACATCAAAATTGTGTCTTCTTTTGAAACTTTATATTTTACTAACTCCCATTTATCAGGGCCCATCACCTATGACTTTCTTCGCCTCATTAGATCGAAAAAATTTCCAGTGGTTGGCCCCATCTTTTGATATGCATCCATAAAATTTTGCAATGGATGAAAAACAATTTGCAAGCTTTGTTTACTCTCCTAAGGGAGTTCCAAGGCCACCAAATTATTTTCCTACATCATTTTAACACCTAAGCATCGCTCAAGGGTCATTTCTTCAGTAATCCCTTCCCAGGGAAGTTCATCACCAACATTTGAAGGATAGGTGGACGTAGGCATGTAATCTTGTGTTTCTTGATAACGTAGCCTCATAAATCCACCTTCACCCTCTACACCAACATTGCAATCTTCATGATAACCACTCTCTCTTTCATTGTCTTCCATTGCTTTAAATTCATTGTATACACACACATTTGAAAGTAATTACAACATTTAACTTGACATAAATTTAAATACACAAAAATACAACAAAAATAAACAAAATCAAAGAAAATTACCAGAAATATTCTCTTGTCCTGAGGTATTCCCTATATTCTCAGGTGTAGGAGTATAAATGCACAACCTATGTTAGAAGGTTGCATCCATAGCACTTGCTTGAGCACATTCTGCAGTTGATCTATTCACAGACTCATTTGAAAATCTCCTCTGATGATATTATTGTTGGTCACTCGGAGTCTCAGTCGAAGAAGGAGTTCCTCTTCTTCCTTCTTGGGAGAGCCTAGAGCATTTGCGAGGAATGTTTGGAGAATCCCGTGTCAACATTTCTCCTCAATATATATCCTTTTTAAATTCATGAAAAGTTAAGCACAAGACAAGTACATGTTAATATCTTCATCATTGACCAACAAAAACTATGAAGAAAAAAATAATAAGATAAAATTAATAGAAATCTCCATCAACTTAGTGCAGACACCTTTGAGCATTATAATAGGGTGATGCATAACTCCACTACCCGTGCCCATTTCAAATATTTTGGTTTCTTAATATTAGCACAAATAACCTTGGTAAATCCACCAAGAGTACATGGGTCAAAGTCTGCTAACAAAGTAGCGGTTATCTATATGGGAAATCATATTTCATGCATCCAACTAGTATGGGGCATAGTCCATGAAAATCAATGATTAAATTTAAGCCATGTTTGGTTGGATGGAAGAAATATGTCATCTACAAAGCAATGGCACTAAGTATCAACAGGTCTATATTACACTTGGGGGGGCATTAATAGAGAAAATGTATTATATGATTGCAAATTGTTGGATTTTTTTTTATGATTGCAAAGTGACTGTTACATATTTCGGTGTATCTATTCTGGAGGTTGAGGGAATGACTACAGTGAATATACTACCTACGTTTCACTGTTTGTTTTCTATTTTTTGTGTTATATTAATGCAGATTTTCCATAACATATTACAATGTAATATGTCATAACATATCTCATTGCTATAACAGTGAATATACTACCTATGTTTCGGTGTATCTATTCTGGAGGTTGAGAGAATGAATTTAGCAAATATATTGCCTACGTTTCAAAGTTTGTTTCTATTTATAATAGTTTTATAATGGATATCATTGTTTTTGGGTTTCCTAGTAGCCTTGTCTCACCCCGAGAATCAAACCTTCATAAAGTTTGACTTCTGTGAGTTCTTGGAAAATAAAATGCACCAACAATTTTTAAATTTTATGGGTACTAGGTCATTCAGGTACCAGTCTCACTTGATCCATATGTTAATCCATCAAAACTACTCACATTTGGGTTATTTTAAGTCTAGGATGGTGAATGACCAGCTAACATGTTTCTCTCCCAACCATTGAGTGGCTGCCTATGGTAAGAGATCATGTCACCAGTGAAGGTTTTTTGCAATATGTAAACTTGTTTATGTCTATATTAGACTTTATTATCCAAAATGAAGTATTCATTATAATTATTCCTTTAGTCAAAGGGTCACTACAATTGCAAAACAACACCAAAGTGGGAGACTGGTTCATTTTGAGAAGTTTACTATGATAAGAGTCTATGGTTTGGAAGAGAAGCCATATCAAAAGTGAGTGCTAAATTTGGTTGTTCTAGAGACTGAAAAAAGTGAAATTCAGTCAGTTGCTAACTAAAAAGACAAGCATATATTACATTAAATGTTGATCAAATGAATTTCAAGAAAAAACCAAATCTACAAAAGTAGGTCACTCATGTCTTACACAGAGATGTGACCAAGACTCATGACAATATGAAGAAATAGAAATAGGCACCAATCAAAGTGGAGAAATAGTTGAGGCAAGATAGAGTGGTTATTACAACAAGGATTTTTAGAATCAACAATCTTTAAAATAATATTTATAACTTATGATACTCTAATATTACATATGTACCCCCAGATGGGGTGCCATGTGGAGCAGGGTGGGAATGTGGAGAAGCACTAGGAGGGGCCATTAATGGTGGCCAACTGCCCTCATATCCCCGCTAGTTATGAGGGGCATCACTTCAGTCGACCTCCACCTTTTGATGGGGCCTCTCACTCGCGTGAACAGGTCGGCCAGTCAGAGTGTTAATCCCATGGCCTTAATGGCTACAACCACCATTTTCGCCCTTATCAACCTTCTCGGCATCCTTGGGATGCATTCGTAGCTCACAGAGATGAGAAAGAATAGATGTGCAGGGGAAGTTTTGGCTTTCATCTTCATTCTCATCATGCCACGAGCTAGAGGAATACCCCGCAGAGGAGTAGGGTGGTATGCAGTCGACTCTCAGCAGAAAAGGCATAAATGATTCAAGTGAGATCTAGTTCTTGCCAAGAAAAAGAGACCCAGGGAGGCCAAAGTAGCAGAATTCCCCCCCAGAACATATGTCGAGTAAATTTGTTCGATGGAACTCCCCCACGACTTCTCTAAAAGTCGCATGTTTACGGTTCTGGACAAATGGAACCCCCCTGCGTGTATTGGAGCAGAAGCACCACCTCCCTGCCCGTGAGAAGCACATGGTCTTAGCGACTCTCCCACTGAGGAATTCGCCACCTGCCTGGTAGAGGAAGAGCTACCAGAAAGAAACAATGAATTGAAGCTGCAGAGAACACAACAAGCACACCAGGAGATGAACGTTTAGTAAAAGTCACCACCCTCGCCACTGCTTCTTCATCCGAAGCACCTGAACTTGATTTTCGAGGTCCGCAGCATGGTGGATGACCAAATATTTAGGGCTGTATATGTTAACTAATGTCTGGATATGTTGTACGCAGCCTACTCCAGTGCCACCCCACGGTGACAATGCCCCACCTGTGCTCATCTCTATGCCATTCCTGTCAAAAGTGGCAAGGAGACGGACGACCGCAAGGACACTGGTTAATAGGTTACCCTATTCAACATTGTTTCAAACTCTCTCTCTTTTTGATGTTTATCAGAGATGTAGCTCTTCTAGTTCATAGCCATGTTAGCGTTAGCATAGGCATTATCAAACTGCTACTGAAACTGGTCATGCACCCTGGTTTCCTTCAGGCAGGGTGGAAAAATGATGTTTTGAACTTGCATGCTATTTTGGACAGGCCATCTGTCTCGGTTTCCTTCATAGGAGGGACAACTGGCACCTCCTTGTCATGGTGTAATTTTGAAGCATTAATATAATAGGATCCGTTTTTACTTAACAAAAAAAATAAAAAAAATATTGCATGTGTAAAAATGGATTTATAAATTGAATTCCTAAAGATTTGAATTTTTTATAAAATACAAAACGTTTGAAATAAAAAGTTGGATAGTTTGAAATTTTTATGATTTTTTTATAAAATACAAAACATTTGAAATGACCACGGCCAAGTCACAACCAATTTTAATAAGAGATTATCTATGTACATAAAAGCAGGGAATTTGAATCTAAGTCTTTAACACCGGAGTGAAAGGTAGTAGATTCGGCTCCTGGACGACTGCTCAGGCACAGACTAACCACTTAAATGCTTACTCTATTCTTAATATTTGATTGTTAAATGTCCATATCAAATTTAAAAACTTAATATTTGATTGTTAAATGTCTATATCAAATTTAAAAACTTAATATTTGATTGTTCAATGTCTATATCAAATTAACTAAATCCATATTGTTTATAAATTATTTATTAATGTCTATATCAAATTCCCATTTTTAAGTAAATCCATATTGTTTATAAATTTTTTGTTTGTGTGTATAATTTGAACATATAAATAAGTAATTTTTAAATTGTCTTCCTATTTTATTTTTAAATTTATTAAAAAAAAATTACATATATATGTTTTAAATATTTTCCATTGTATGTATATTTCACAAATATTCCTTACAAATTATAAGATAGACAATTATGTACAACAAGGAATTCCAGAATCAACAATCTGTAAAATAATATTTATAACTTATGATAATCTAATATTACATATGTAAAAATGGATTTATAAATTGAATTCCAAAAGATTTGAATTATTTATAAAACAAAAAACTTTTGAAATTAAAACTTGGATGGTTTGAATTTTTTATGAAATACAAAATGTTTGAAATGACTGTGACTTGGCTGCGGGGGGGCAACCATGTGGCCAACCCATGGGCGTGCCCATGGCTTGGACATAAGGTTGGCCCCCGTGGCCAAGTCACAACCAATTTTAATAAGAGAATATTTATGCACAAAAAAGAAGGGCATTTGAATCTAAGTATTTAACACCAGAGTGAAATAAGGTAGATTCGGCTACTGGATGACTTCTCAGGCACAGACTAATCACTTAAATGCTTCCTTTATTATCAATATTTGATTGTTAAATGTCTATATCAAATTAAGTAAATCCATATTGTTTATAAATTATTTATTAATGTCTATAACAAATTCCCATTTTCAAGTAATTCCATATTGTTTATAAATGTATTGTTTGTGCATGTATAATTTGAACATATAAACATGTAATTTTTAAATTGTCTTCCTATTTTATTTTTGAATTTATTAAAAAAAAAATTAAAAATATATGTTTAAAAATTTCCCATTATATATTTTTAAATATAATAACAAATTTATATTTTAAGAAATAGAAGAACAGATTTATATTTAAAGAAAAAGAAATAGAAGTACAGATTTATTTGTATTATATTTACAAGAAATATAATTTATTAAAAATATTAAGATGATGTTCATAAGATAATATTTGAATATAACTGAAAGAACGAAATATATTTCTATGCATAAATTTATTTGAATTAAACCACTTAATAAATTATGTGGTCGAACAATAGACTAGAACTATTACCAGTCAATAAAATATTGTCTTTAAATCTAAACTGGACTAGAACAAATGCACACATACCAAATCTAAAATCTAAATACTAATTAACAAATTTAAAATAAACATAAATATAAATGTACACATATTAACAAATTTAAAAAAAACATAAAGATTTCTTCTACCTGTACCAAACTATACAACACATTTATGAATATAATTTTATAACACTTTTATAATTAGAATGAAATCTTTTGAACTATTACACATCATAGTAAATTCATTTTAATCTTGGATTCAATAAATATTCACATAATGTTTTAGATGTCGAAAGATAGAGGTTTAAGAATGAACTATGCAAGTTTATTTTTATTTTATTATGAGTTTTATAAATATCCTCGCATATCTTTTAGTTACTCACAGACAAGGCTCAAGGGAAATAAAAATCTTATTTTTTCCATGAAAGATAAGTTTTTATTTTTAAATTATGAATGTTTAAACAAATTCTAAAGGTAAATTTCTACTAATTAAAGTTGGGATTCTGTACCAATCCAACTCCAGACAAAAAATAAAACATATTCTGGCATGGGAACCAAAGAACTATTGGAAGCATTCAAAGCATATAAACCCATCAATGCAATACAATCCTACGGTCCAAACGGGCACCGTGGAATAAGCATGTTGATTTCTTAGGATTTCATAGTTGGCTACTTGGAGGCAGACTATTTACAGAAAGATTTCTTAAAAGAAGGAAGAGGTCGAGCTGAGATGACTCACCCTACTGGTGAAAAACGTATATTATATGGCTATATGGAAAAGAAGGAGGACATGGAAAACTTCAACAAACACTTGGGTTTTTAATATTTTCATTGTTAAACAATTCTGCAATTATTGTTTAGCTAAAATAGTTTAGTACTTGGATTTAAGTAGTTTTGGTTGAAAAGGAAGTCCTGTTAACATTAGAATTTGATGTTGGTTAATCAGGTAGTGGAAGGGATAAGTATGACTGTGACTTGGACTGTGACTTGGCCACAGGGGCCCAGCCCTGTGGCCAAGCCATTGACATGCCCACGACTTGGCCACAGGGCTGGCCCCCCACGGCCAAGTCATAGTCCCATGGAATGTGACTTGGCAAGAGAAGAAAAAAAGTAGAGGAAAAAGAGTTGATCTACTTTGTTGGGTCAAGGAGATGAGAATCTAAATTTTATATAAATTTTCCAATATGCAGAAGAGTAGTAATACTATATGGGACATACAAGCACAAGATCATTCAAGAGTTTATAGGTTCAATTATCCCTATACATGGAAAGGGTCAAATATGACCCTGTCCATGTAGAGTGACAGGCCCAAATTCAGGCCTGTCCCTATACATGGACAGGGCTGAATACGGCTAGTCCATGTACAAGGACAAGCCCAAATTTATCCTAATCAATAGTACATAAAGATGGAAACAATGAATCTATCATATCAGTAGTGCAATGAATACTGGATTAAACTGGTGAATTAACCAAGCTTGAATATGTTATGATAAGATAACATGAATGGATGGAATAGGCCATAGCTTGTGATTATGGTTTTCTTCTAGAAAGGTTACAGTGCTTGATTACAGATTGAACTAAGCTATGTTATGTTGAAACAAAGGCAATGATTCTCAATACAACACTAATTCATTATCTATGAAGTTTCTTATACGATTGTATTCATCATATCCAAACATTACTGGATTATGATTATGTTCATAGCTCATGTTAGTCATGTAATCTTAATATGGAGATATAGTAAGCTCAAATAAGGATAACAACATATCAAACACACATCAGTTTGGCTATGTATTACTCTTAGTTATTACTATGGATTCAATACTATCTATATGATGCTTATACTTATCCTTGTTACACATCATAGAACATGAACACATATTCTTGTATGAGTCATAACCCTATATTATGTTGAGATCATAGAAGCATGGAGTAGAGTATCATAAGTTGGATGTAAAGGTTGTTGTTGTATTTGTATTAGTATTAAGTTAGAACCAATCCCATAAATATTAAAAGGTATAAGAAGTGTATACATGTAACATATGAGCACAACCAGTATAGGCCTTATTCATATCCTATACTAGGAGTAGGACCCTAATCAATAAGAGTTCAATATCAGTGTCATTATGTACCGAATATGATGGAATTGCTTCTAAGAAAAGAATGTAGTGTAATTCAATTTGTTCACAGGGTTTGTTGTGGTCTCATATCATATTAACTTAAATTACTTCATCATGTTCAACCCTATATAGTTAGCTGGTATGATTACAATAGGTTTGATTCATGTTTATGTACACTTACTTTATCCCTATTGTTTCCATGATATTGAGCTTGTTAGACTAGCTAATACACTAATCACTATGATGTAATTAATGGGAAACATACATTTATAGGGAGAATACATGGTATTGTAACTCGTCTTAAATATGGTATTGTAATCACATCTATTACTAAAATATTAGATATGGTATATGTCATGATATATTAGTAATAACATGTATGATAAGATGTATACCATTACCTATATATGTAATATGGATCCATATTAACTAATGGTAATGCTTCCATGATTCAAATAGTCTATGATTATTGTATGTTCACTGTATTATAGCTCATTGTTATGAATAGAATGATTACCCTAGATATTGTGATAATACATGAAGCTTCATACTAGCTAATTATGGAAGAGTAACAAGTAAGTAACCATGATAAGTTGTACACAGTATGCTTGATCCTTACTAATTATGGAATACACTATAGATTAGCATAGGGTTAATCTTGAATACTATACATATCCAAGTAACTTCATTGTTCACACTCTTTATCTATCACGTAAACTAACTGTATTGATAGACTAGTATGTACACTATAACTAAGAGTGATGCCCAACTTAGCTCCAAGTAATACGAATGATTCGGGGAATTAAAATGGAATTAGATTAGGCATAGGATAGTTAAAGCTCATAAGCTAGCAGAAGAAGAGAGCTATCATATTTACGTAATATAAGCACAGTCATGGTCACATTGTATTACTATCGATCCTATATATATGAGCATAGTGAATAGTACTCTTCTATATCAATTCCACATGTTATAACTATCATATATTATGGGATTCCTTATCCTTATTACTCGTATTGAATAATGTAAATAGAGATATTACTATAAGAAACATTATAACTATACTAGTAGCATCATTAACAAGGGTTTTACAAAGGGTATACTCTTATCCAATACAGATGGGTTTTACTTACTATGATTAAGAGAGAGCTAAAGAAATGGAATCAACTTCATATCTTACCCGTATGAGCTATGTGAATATTACGATATAGTTAAGAGTGTAGAGTCTAAGTCTAAGGCATAGGCCACTAATCTTTATATGATCTCCATGGAATATTGTGGATATTATCTATACCACCCTGTATCAGAGTATTCATATCGATTCCCCTTGTTCATATGTTACCATATTCACCGATAAATCTCAGACAACTCCTTGGGTCTGGTATTACTAGTATCTATACCATATAAGTAGTATGTTCATGTTAGTTGTAATGGGATTAATTCATGCCTATCACCTATACCTTCCAAATTGACTCATATTTTGTGCTAGATGTTATTGTGTTCCCTAGAATAAAGGCCAATGGCAGTAATACTAACATAGAATTATAAGTCACAATACAGCTCGTACTCTGAATTACAACAAGAGAGCATAGAGCTATACATGGTGTGTTTCATATTAGTTGAGATCAAGTTGTTATTACGTAACTTACATGCTTTGATCATTATCAGTATTAGTATTGATTTTACTTATATTACCTTTATTAGGTAAACTATGTATATGGTGCATACATCTTATTCAAATAAAGCACAAATAGCTATGGGTTTCAATAAGGACATAAAATGTGAAGCTTAAGCATCTCATAGGTAAGAGATTGGTTAAGTTGAACAAGAGAAAATACCCCTTACTAACATGAACTCAATATAATAGGTATGATCGTAACTATCATATAAACAAGTAAGTGATTAGAATGATTACCATGAATCTGTATACATTTATCGTAACCATGTATTAGTCTATAATGGTCATAGTGTAACACATAGCCTTTACTAAGCTAAGGGACATGGTCAAATATGGCCTTGTCCATGTACAGGGACATGTCTGAATTCAGGCCTGTACCTGTACATGGACAGGTCCATATTCGACCATGTCCATGTACAAGGACGAGCCCGAATTCTAATTTTTAACTAAAAATTTAAATTTCCTAAAAATTTAAAATTTAAACATAATTTAAATTCTAACTTTTGTAATGGTCATAGTGTAACACATAGCCTTTACTAAGCTAAGGGATAGGGCCATATTTGGCCCTATCCATGTACAGGGACGAATAAGGCCCTGTCAACATTCTAAACAAAAATTCTAAATTCTAATTTTTAATTAAAAATTTAAATTTCCTAAAAATTTAAATTAGCAATACTATTAGCAACAAAAATGGAGTTTTTGTCAAAGTTGTACTTATTTTGCCCCTATTGTAGAAACTACTATAGACATATTTTTGTGTTTAAAGATTTTTTTTAGGTCTGTTAAGTATTGTGATATGTACTAGGTCCTTTATGGTGATGTTTCTTTCCAGTTGTTGTCAGATTCTAATTTTGTTCAGTTTGGGCACTATTCAGGGTAGTGGTGGCCCTATAGCAGTCATGCTTAGCCCTTGGTCTCACTATTTATAGATAGAATGGCTAGTCTGTGTCCTACCCTAAAGTTGAAATTCTATTCAGGACTCTATCTATTTTCTGCAACTTGTATGACATGTGTACGCCAGTGTCATATCTTCCCCTGCTCTACCCTACATTGGTTAAGTTAGTAGCCCTTGTAAGGTAAGAGGGTTTAGAGGTTTGAGAACTTAGTTGTTTGTCTATTTTCTTAGCAGTTGTATGGATTTCATATGGAACTGGGCCTTTCTTGTTGGTTCTAGATCTACTTATCCTGCTTCTTGAGGTACTACATGGACATGGCCAAATATGGCCCTGTCTATTTACATTGACATGGTGGAATTCAGGCATGTCCCTATACATGGACAGGGCCATATTCGTCCCTATCCATGTATAGGGACAAGTCCAAATTCGTGTGTCCCCGTACATGGACAAATTCGAATAAGGCCTTATCAACATTCTAAACAAAATTTTAAATTCTAATTTTTAACTAAAAAATTAAATTTCCTAAAAATTTAAAATTTAAACATAATTTAAATTCTAAATTCTGTAATGGTCATTGTGTAACACATAGCATTTACTAAGCTAAGGGACAGGGCCATATTTGGCCCTGTCCATGTATAGGTACAGGCCCAAATTTGGGCCTGTCACTGTACATGGACAGGGCCGAATAAGCCTCTGTCAACATTCTAAACAAAATTTCTAAATTCTAATTTTTAACTAAAAAAATAAATTTCCTAAAAAAATAAAATTTAAACATAATTTAAATTCTAAATTTTGTAATGGTCATTGTGTAACACATAGCATTTAATAATCTAAGGGACAGGTCCATATTCGGCCCTGTCCATGTACAGGTATAGGCCCAAACTCGAGCCTGTCACTGTACATGGACAAGGCCAAATAAGGCCCTTTCAACAATCTAAAAATAAATTCTAAATTATAATTTTTAACTAGAAATTAAAATTTCCTAATCTAAATGTACCTGGATCGAACACTCGTAGCTCCACTGTTCACTCACCCGCATCTCCAATGTCTACCCTCCTTCTACTCCAATGTTCATAAGACCGCCCGTCTACCTGCCCGCAACAACGACTTGCAACACCAAACACCAAATGGTATCACCAACACCAAACTGTATGAACTAACTAACAATTCACAAAAACTATAGCAGGCGCGATGTGTGGGTAATATATAAACCATTTGTCAGCCAAAAGATATTTCGACCGAAAAGTTCTTTCGGGTGGAATATCTTTTAGCCAAAAATATGTTACCAGATGAAAACTATCCGTCCGGCTAAAATTGTACACGAAAATTGAGGGCATCGTCACAATACCGTTCGATTTGATGTTCAAAGGTTTGGTCGAAACATGTTTTGACCGAAAAAATAGGACTTTCGGCCGAAAAAAAATATTAGTTTGTCCGAAAAAATGTCTTTCGAAATTTTGGAGACCCGATTCTCACAAAAGTGTTACCCACCTTCATGAATTCACCCCAATGAAATACATAAAAATATAGAAGAGAACACAAAAATAGAGTGAAACCCAACTTCTATTACTGAATAAGATAGAAAAACATTGTAGAACACAAACTAGAAAAATCGGGTAGCTTATCTCTAAAAAGAAATAGATGTTGGCTATGCTTCATTCACAAGAAGTTTTACATCACACTCCATTAACTGCTTAAAGTGCCTCCTTCACCTCAATTATATATGAGAGAGTGGGAGGAGAATAATTACCATGATGCATGTGGGATAAATTGGACTAATTTTATAAAATTCCATAGGAATGCAAAATACTAGGACTTCCTGGACGATCACACATCCCAGTACTTCTCTAGCCTGAGCACGCTTAATTGTGGAGTTCTAATGGGATCTGGTGCATTAACGATAATTTGTAGGCATGTACATAAGATCATTACATGATGTATGTAATTAACAAATGAAAATGACATTACATTCCATTCCCCATCAAAAGGGTGAATGTTATGGTTTATCAAAACCATGGGCTCAAAATGGTGATTCAGTGGAAAAGGTGGATGGCCACCGAGATCCATATGGATCATACCCACAACAATTCCCATTTAATTTGTATACTTTAGGAAAATTAAATGTGACTCCCCCTTACTAAATTTCTACCTGACCTGATACCTAAGGTACACTATCTTATAAGGTTTGGCTTTCAAGAGTGGTAGAGTTTTTTCCTATCCTTGTTATTTTTCACTAAGCTTTTCCAATGTTCCATCAATAATCATGTCTAACCTTTCGAAGAGACGTAATCCAAACATTCCAAACTAGTATAATTTATTGATCAATGAATAAATTCACATCGTGGAATTCTTATATGTGTTTATTGCTTACCCGTGCTCCAATCACCTATTAGCACTTCCATGGGAGGAACCTCGCAAGGATTCTTCAGCAAGTCCTCCAACCATTGATGACTATTTTCCCGTGACCTGTGAAGCATATGTTTGAGGGAAATATCTCGTGGGTGATTCATAATGACAACACATACCTACCGAGTGTCACAAGTACCCATAGACTGCGAAGTGCACATCTTTGCATAATAATTCCTCACATCTATTCATGAAAACATGTCGAGCAAGATTATTTACCTTCCTGTAGGTCGTATTCTTGCATAACCTGCTACTACCTTTCATTGAAGCATTATAATCCTAATCAATACCCTCAGCCCTAGTTTTACCAAAACATAACATGGAACCCACAAAATATTTCATGTCACCATGACATCATTCATGTATGATTAGCCCCTACATTGCACCCCGCGAAAACCCTACGGAGTTTCCCATGCGAAAGATCCTTACCTAGAAAATATGATAGCATATTTCCCACATCCGCGAGCCCCAATCCGTAAAATCCATCTCACCACAAACACACATTCCAAAAAGGGAAGTCGATCATGTGTTGTTTCCCACTTGTGAAATAATTACTAAGAATTAATTGCATTAATACTTTGAAGGCTAAAAAGTTGGATAGAGGGTCGAGACTTGATCATTCAAATGATTGATATTAAAAACTAAGGGTATATGAATGCCAAGTATTTATGTATCATATCTCTCAGTATAGTTGATTATTATTTGCGAATTAAAGTTGTGCGTCTAATAAATCTAAGGAGCTTACATATTTGTGGATCTTATAGGTTGGGAGAATAAGGAAATGACTAAAGCCACAAGTCACAGAGCCAGAACTCCATAGCTATCCATGGCACCTCGAGCATGTGGCTCGGACGTGATGATTGTGTCTGATACTAGCTACCACATAGGAATTTATGCTTGCAACACATGTGAATAAATGTACAACATGTTTTGTAGTAGATAATTTCCAGACAACGACCCCAACCTCGGTGTATATCAGAGTATATAGAAGAGAGGCATCCATACCATCATCACTCGCCCTGCAGTCCTTACTTACAGTGAAGTGCCCAGATGGGCATATGAGAATGTGAATACACAAGCATAGAACATCACCAATAGGAAGGGTAATGTCATTTCTCCTCTGAATCTGGATAGTTTTCACAAGATTTATAAGCTACCAAAACCATGGTAGTCTTGAATAAAGGATTCCTAGAGAAATTCATTATGAAAATACAAAGCCAGTGGAGATTATTCAGGATTTTTGGGATGAGGAAAATCCCTTAGTATTTAAGCTTAGTAGGGTATACAATACCCATGTATTTTAAGCCACTGTATCAACTATTGATCGCCATGATATGCATAGTATATGGGGAGGAGAATTGCATACACTTCAAGTAGGAGTGGATGACTATGGTTCATGCAGTGGAAAAAATGAGAGAAGTATTCAATTAGGAATCAATCTTATCATCCAACATATGCTTTAACATCCAAGAGAATTGCAAAGGCAATCAACCAGGTTTTTATGTATTTTCCTTCCTTATTGATGTTATTTGTGTGCATGTCCCTAATCCATAAATGAATTAGGATTGGATTCTAAACTTACCCTCTATTCATGTATATTGGTTTGAACTATGAACGAGTCGATATCGAGAGTTTTTCTATCAGATATTTGATTACTTTAATGCACCAATGTATCAATTGTTTTTCATCTAGAACCTGTAGAGGATATCAACTAAAGTGTTAGAAACCCTAGAGGAAATAACATATTGGTACCTAGAAAATAAATACACCTACATTCGTGTGTATTGATGTAATGCTCATCCACACCTAATACCTAGGTATGTTTTAGATAATGTTTTGGCCAGAGAAGTGGTGTATCAAACAATGGAAGTTGGTGTAGTAGCCTCCTTGTAGACTATGGAAAAAAAAGAGTTGGCCTAGTTTCCCAATGAAGTTGGGGAAATTCACATTGACAAATATCCTTCATGCAAGGAAGGAGGTATTATGTCTGAAAAAAGATAATTTGGTGTATAGGGGAAAAAAGAAACACGACCCCAAAAATGTTGTGCATAACCATTATAAGACATTAAATATGGTACCCCCCTTTGAATATGAAATAAGGGAAGAAGAATAAATATTCCGTGAAGCTAGGTCATATGAAGAAGTATTGATTACACAGTAGCTGTACCCTAGAATTATGTTTTATTGGAATAATAAGAAGAGAAAAAAATCATGTTTATTCAAAAACTACAAAAATTAACAAGGGACGCCCAGGAGAGGATAGACGTAGACGATGGATCACGAGAAGAAAAAGAAGAAGAATCCCTAAGGAATTTATTTGAAGAGAAAGAGAGGGATAAATGAAAGAAAAAATAAGAAAAATTGTCTAAAGAGATTGAGACATCCTACAAAGCCATGAAGGAAGAAAAATATCGTGAAGTCGAGGAGAAATCCAAGTTTGTGGAAGAGTCACGTGCCTCCAAAACCATATAAGACAAGAAATATCACAAAGCCAAAGAAGATAAAGCTACCCACGAATATTTGGAAAATAAAACGAATATGTTCGAATAAGCTACCCACGTGGCCACCAAGGAATGGGAAAGGATAGTATAAAAGGCACATAGATATGTAGAGTTGAAGAAAAAGAAGGAGGAAGAGGAAATAAGTGAAATTCCCACCCCTAGAGAAACAAAATTAGTATTAGTTTTGACCTCTCCCCTGAATCTAGGAACTCTTGTAAACATGATATCATTCAACTTCTCTTATTCATATCTGAAACTGTTAGAATTTGATGATGAAGTGATTTTTGTAGGAAATTTATACTACAATAATTCAAAACAGGGAATAACGAGGAGGTCGTCAAAATGAAAAAAAACAGGGGAAGCCTTTGGACAAAAGATATCCAAAATAAGTATTGATTTGCCTATAAGTAGAGCGACCCCACAAAAGGAAGATGTTGAAAAAATAACAACATTACACATGTTTGTAGGTGCAAAATCTGTCACAATTAATGAACTCAACAATAGGGTAGAAGATTATAAGAGAAAGGTAGTTGGCCTAGAGAAACAAATACAACTACAGAGACATGAAATAGAACGTGAATTTAAAATAAAAGTAAATGAGGAAAACCAGATACATGTAGTGGAAGTTGAAAACTCTAGGAAGAGATACACTTAGGATATGGAATGCTTGACGGTGAAAGGGTTGGAACTATCTAAAAATATAAATAAATAAGTCACAAGATATCTCTCCTAGAGGAGAAAATGAAACAAATTTAGCTTAACGGAAACAAAGAATGAAATAAATTCCTAGCCTTGTTTAAAGAGAAAGTTTTTTAACTGAATGAACAGTTGAAAGAAGCACATGTCAACTTCTTCATGGAACTAAATAACATCTAGACCTACAATGAAGAGATTGCAAAACTGATTGATCAATTAGTAGAAGTAAAAGGCCAGTATGAGGACCTAGAAAAAGCATTAGAGAAGATCAAGAAATAGTAGAAAAAATATAGGAAATCCCTTGCAATACTTCTCATACTTACCAAGAGGTAACAAGACAAGACAAAGATGTTGTTGGACATATGAAAAAATGTTTGTCCCGATGTACAAGGATCAATAAATAGAACGAAGAAGGAATGCACAAGAATGTGGAATGTAGCCAATGAGATCTTGGAAATGTATCACATTCCCTTGAATAAGGAACTAAATCAAGTAGGACCAAGTGAAAAAAGGATAGAACAAGTACTATCCATCAAATAGAATAAAAAATAGGAGATAGAAGTGTTGGACAAAATTGACAGGGAAATTATCAATTAATATATGATCCAACCAGTAAAATGTACGTTAGCAAAAAAAGACTTTGCAAAGAGCATGAAGAAATATATGAAAATAGAAGTCATTGACATAATATGTGATGGTGAACTATGGTTTGACTTTGTAAACAATCCCAATTCGGGTAATGCTTGACATTCCCACATTTTTTGTAAATTTTGTAATTCAAAAGTATGAATACCAGAGAATGGGAAAAAATGAGGTAACGTTCGTAGCTCAACTGTCGATCCCCTTAACTATAGGTTATCTAACACTCTTCGAGGAATACTTAACTCACATGAATTCAACATTGAAACTTATCTATTAGCTAGTGGAGGTAAACCACCTAGTCCACACCACATTCTCCACCCATCACTCTCAAAGGATAACTTGAAGATGAAAACTTGGGAACCGTTGAAAGTGTGTCTAGAACTAATTCCAATTAACCCAATCATCAACCATGGTTAGCTCAGGATGTTGTTGTGGTTCTTGGAGTAGTCCATAATTTACCTAAGCATCCTGAGAAGTTTCTCCCTAAGTTAAACCCTGATAAAAAGGATTCATCTGAAGACCACATCAAGAAGTTCATGCTTGTTGTCAGATTGTTAAATGTGGAAAATGAAGATGTTGTTTACAATATTTTTCCTTACACTTTTGAAAGTAAATAATCTACCTAGTATTTTTCGTTACCTCGAACCTCTATCACTAGTTGGAATACTTTTGAGACAACTTTTATTGAGAACTTGGAAGAGCATAAGTCCCCAAAATATTTGGTGGTAGACCTCTCTAGAATTAAAATGGAAGCCAAGGAGAAAGAAAAATATTTTAACTAATGATTCCTCACTCTGATAAATAAAATCCTACTTACTTCCAAACCCACTGATGATGTATCAATTGATTTATACACCTTATCCCTTCTAATTTCAATGACAATTTTTTTGAAAAGGGATGAAAAGAATACTCTAGAAGATACATTTAAGGAATCTATTAAAGTCGAAAAGGATATGTTAATTATAAAGGGTAACCCAGGTGCTGAAGCCCACAAAGACAAATCCAATACCAAAATCAAAGTGACTTTAGAAAAACAAATTGAAGACACTAAGGATCAGGAGCCCCTAGATATGGAAAGCCTCTAGATAAATATAAAGAAACTCTCCAATGAAATCATTGATATAAAAAAAATGTAGGAGAAGGCTCCTCCAACCCAAATAAATTATTCACCTACCCTCCGAAGAATCCTACCCCTCCTACAAACAAGATAAAACCGAGTATTGAAGGAATTCATATGGAATACTTCTTGAAAGAATTCAAAATATGGGATTATAATGATGAGGAACCCTCTGACCAAGAGAGGGGAGAATATGGGGAGGAAGAATATGAGAAAATAGATCAATCTGAGGATTCTTAAGAGACATGGGGCCAATGAGTGAATTTGTTTTTGGATGTATTATGTGACTTATCAGAGGAAGAGGAGGATGAAGTGGAAGATATTCATTTGTCCTAGAATGTGGTTACTACAATGAGTAAAGCCAAAACTTCTCCATCAGACTCTACTTTTTTCCCAAAACCTATCAGCACATCATTGACTCCTCACACCAATTTCACTAACAAAAAAAAATATTCTCATTCCCCTATTACTTCTAAACTAGAGTATGAATTTCTGGAATATCTTAAAAGAACAAAGGATAATATTTCTCTTTTTGAACTCTTAAATTTCCCACAAATTCAAGAAAATTTCAATAATAACTTGCAGGGATAAGATCCTACCAAAATTAAAGAAAGTAATCAGGAAGGAAGTAAAGAAAGGGAGGGAATGATCCAAAGTAATAAGACTGAGAAGAAAGTTCCACAGAAAAAATTAGTTGTCAATTTCTCTCTAATAGCAAAAAGGTCAAAATCTACAAATCCTCCTTTCTGGATAACCTTTGATATTTGTATCCTAAATTTTCATAATTACATGGTTGATTCGAGTGCATCTTATAATGTAATTCCATATGCAATATGCCAGAAGTTAAATTCTAAACCTGAAGAGTGTGATATCCAAATAATCCAATTAGACCGATCAACCCTGAAGGTCATGGGAGAATTTAAAAATTTGTTTATTATACTAGAATCTAACCCAAAAGTGAATTAGATGATTGACATTACTATGGTGGATATACCTGAGACATATGGAATTTTTTTGAGTCGATATTGGTCAGCTATGCTTAAAGGATATTTTTCTATTGACTGGTCTCTTCACTGGCTACCATATAATGGGAAGCTGAATCAGATATGGGTGGAGAGAGAAAGATACACCTGGTTACAGGAATTAATGATCCAACTGATATTTCCATGTTTAAACACTCAATCTTGGGGAATTATGACTTAGACACTTTTTTTTCAAAAATGGCACTGCTAAAATATCACCCTACGTGGAATTTGACATGCATTCTGAAATATTTCATTGCACTTAGATTATTGAGACCAACTGTAACATAGTAGATAGATCTGATACTAACTTTCATGTACATATTAACTTTGACATGAATACTAACACAAATAATAAGATTAATTGTTGTGATAAAGCTAACCCTCATCCACAAAGTGAACTAAGCACAACTCCAGACATGTGGACCTTTTTGTTTGATGGATCTAATTCTAATGAAAGAGTAGGAACTAGAGGAATCTTGAAATATCCTACAAGTAAGAAAAATCTTATAGAATGTAGACTTTAATTCCAGTCCATAAACAATATTATTGAGTATGAGGCTCTCATACAAGGATTAAGAAAAGCGCTAGATCTTAAAGTCGAGTTAATAAAATTGTTTGGAGATTTTGAAATTGCAATCAAATAGGTAATAAATACCATCCATTTCATCTCCATCCATATCAAACACTACTATCAAGAGGCATGGGATATAATAACAAGTTTTAAATATTTTAATATTAGTCTTGTTCCTCATTCTCTTAATCATGATGCAAATTTATTGGAAAATATTACATCTAAATTAATCCCATATGAAGGAATGATGTTTGACACTTTCTCTCTGATATTTTTATATAGGTCGTCCATACCTGATAATATCTTCAATTGGAGAGTCTTCAATGATGACAAAAAAATTATAGACTTCTTGCACATGAAAGACACTTTTAAAGACTCAACCATTGATGAAGATCAACATGACCAAGATGTCAATGATCAGATGCAATCTCTTCTAGGACTAAATATAAAAGAAAAAATATATCAAAATAATACTATTCCTATACCAGTGGTAAGACTCAAGAATATTTATGACCTGCAAGCCAAGTTTAAGAAGGTGACCAAATGTAGGACCAACGACTTAGCCATGCAGTTTGAGGTCATCAATCTTGGTATCACTTGTTCTCCATAGGAAAATAAATCTTTTATTAAATTGTTCAAGGAATGCAGAGATGTATTTGCATGGACATACAATGATCTTAAAACCTTCGATACTAGAATTATACAACATGTTATATCAATGAAGCCTCATGAGAAACATTTCTAACAAAAGCTAAGGAAAATGCATCCAAACTTAGAACCTATGGTGAAGAAGGAATTCAACAAACTCTTGGCTACCAAAATTATTTTTCCTGTCAGACATACCCAATGGATTTCCAATATGGTCCCTGACAGGAAGAAGAATGGGGATATTAGTCTCTGTGTTGATCTCAAAAATTTTAATAGAGCTTCGGAAAAAGACAATTACATTGCACCCCCAATGGAGAAAATATTGTACTGCATTTCTATATCTGAGATGTTATCCCTCTTAGATAGATTATTAGTGTAACATCCCAAGGCCGAGCCTTGGTTGTAATTATGAATGTAACATGTTTTGTAGGCTAGTGAGCCAAGTATTTATAATTTGGTAGGCTTATGTGTTTATTAGGCCGGAGAGCCTAGATGTTAAAGGTCGGGAGCCTGTTTTGTACATGTAAACATTCATAGTATTAATATAAAAACATTGTTGTGTGTAGACTGACCATGAAGAAAGAGTATGGGGGAGTAAGCTCCACTAGGATGGCTAAGGGAGGGGCGTTGAGAGACTAGGAAAAGGGGATAATCTTGAGGGCTTAACCCAAAGGAATATTATAATATTTTTCCTTCGATTACTAAAGTTTGGGGAAATAAACCCAGTTATCCTAAGTTCCTTTGGGAAGAGGAATGGGTTCCAAGTGGATAGGAATGTGCTCCTGGAGAGCCAAGTGTCACCCAGGACGCATGTAGATTTATGTGGGAATTTCCACCATTGTTGGGGTTCACGAATAGTTCTGGCCATCTTTCTGAAGGAGTTCGATCTCAGCATTGGGACCAGGTGAGACATATGTTGCCCCAATTCACTCACACGCTGAGTAGGCACATAGTCAGCCAATTCCACCATTGTTGAACCCTTTACCATCATGAACCTGTGTAAATTTTTGAGTCGTCCCTTGTCTTACCTGAGTTTGCGACTGTGGTTACCTGGTTGACTTAAGAGCTAGTTTGAAGAGGCAGGTTTTTAGGCCTATGGGTAACTCTCCCAGGTGAGAGAGTGTGGATAGAAGAAGCAAGATGTCTGGCTTGTGAGAAAATCTCTCCAAATGAGAGAGTGTGCAGAGGAAGTGAGTTCTCCTGGAAGGAGTCCAGTAGCAACTACATAGCTTTGAGAATTTCATCTACCCTGTTGCTGAAACCCTAGAAGGGAGGTGGAGTAGTCAATGGACAGTTTTACAGTGAAGGTGTACACTCCTGGGGTGGGACAGGCATGTGGAAATTGAGAGTCTGTGAGAGGTGGGCGTAAGTGTCTCCTTGGAGGAAATCCTTCTTGTTGTACTGTGCAAGTTCATGTTGTCTCTTCCTAGCCTAGGAATCCCTTTCCCAGTGGATTTTAGTCCTAGCTCGAGGGTGACCCACTGCTCAGAGTGATGAGCAGTGTGGTCTAAGGCTGGGGGGTTCGTGAAAGGTCTGCACACAGTTGGTGTACTTCAATTAAAATATAAGTACCCATTCTCTATTCATTGTATGTTGTGTATCTAGTATCTAAGTTTTAATGTTATCATTATTGAATTCTTATATTGCATGTATGTGTTAATGTTGCTTCCACATGAATAAGTGTATGAGCAGAGTGTTTATGTATATTTAAATTTCATTATATATATATATATATATATATATATATATATATATATATATTTANAAAGCAAGAGATGTTTTACGGAGTGATGTTCCCCGACCTATTGGTATATCTGGGGATGTTACAAAAATGGTATCAGAATAAAAAAGAAAAGATGCAGTTGATTAGGTAGCATTACCCGATAGAGGTTGATGTTTGGGGACATTACAAATTGGTATTAGAGCCAAGGATTCAACACTGATCCTGGATGGGTCGTGTAAGTGGTAAATGAAGCAAAGGTTTCAGAGGAATTGTTGTCGATAAGGACAAAATTTGAACCTCAGAGCTACCCTGGGTGCTAAGTGAATACCTTGTCCTTGTTAGGAAGCTCAGGAGGTATAATGGTTTATGGAATGGAAACAGAGAAAGAAGCCACAACAATGGTTGTGTTGGGCCAAAATTTTTAATATTGGACCGTGGGATCTATTTGAGAGAAGGCAGAACCTTTACAGTCGTCAGATCTGGAAAAGAAGTGCATGAGTTTTAACCTCCAAGCCCTTAGGACTTGGTAACTTCGGTGAAGTTTATGAGTTATAGAGCCAAAGGAGCCAAAGTGTCGAAGTTCTGAACTCTTGAAGTTTGGATTTAATCTAGACCGTTTGTTAAAAGAGACACGTCTCTGCAGATCATGGTATTCAACAGTTCGACACTTCGGGAGAAATGGAGTGTGGTAGAGTAAAAAAATCTCTAAGTCCTGAAGTCTAGATTTAATATGGATCGTTCGTTAAAAGATACACGTGTCTGCAGATCAAGGTATTCAATAATTTGACACTTCGGGAGAAATGGAGTGTTCTAGACTGAAAATTCCTAAAGTCTCGAAGTCCAGAGTTGATGCAGACCATTCATTACAGGGGACACATATCGAAAGATTGGATTTTTCGAGAATTTGGAATTTGGGAGAAACAAAGGGTGCTAAGGAGAAAATCCCTGAAGTCCCGAAGTCCTGAAGTCCAGAGTTAATCCAGACTGTTCATCAAAGGAGATGCGTGTTAGAATATCACCTTGTTCGAGAGTTCGACATTTGGGAGAATTTGAGTGTTCTAGTGTAAAATCTTCCAAAGCCTGAAGTCCCGAAGTCTGGAGTTAATCAAAACCATTTATCAAAGGAGATGCATTTCAAAATATCATCTTGTTTGGGAGTTCAGTGTTCAGGAGAATTGGAGTGTGCTAGTGTAAAATCTTCCGAAGCCTGAAGTCCCAAAGTCCTGAAGTTCGGAGTTAATCTAGAGAATTCATCAAAGGAGATGCATGTCAGAAGATCAGCTTGTTCGGGAGTTCCATGTTTGGGAGAATTGGAGTGATCTAGTGTAAAATCTTTTGAATCCCAAAGTCTTGAAGTTATGAGTTAATCTAGATCGTTCATCAAAGGAGACATGTGTGAGAAGATCAGCTTGTTTGGGAGTTCGACGTTCGGGAGAATTGGAGTGTGCTAGTGTGGAATCTTTCGAAGCACCAAATCCTGATGTCCCGAAGTCAAAGAACAAAAGTGGCATGTCATGGTGATGTCACCTATGGTGAAGTGGACCTTTCCTAGAGATGCCACATGCCACAACCTTAATTGTTGACATTTGTACTATGTGGACCCCGGAACATAAGAAAGTTTGGGAGTTCGACGTTGGGGACAATTGCATTGTGTAAGTGTAAAATATTTCGAAGCTAGAAGTCCCAAAGTGATGTGGCCTGCTAATGTCACCAGGGATGACATGGAAACCTGGGATGTGTTCCATGTGTCAGTGAATTAAGAACATTTGGAATATTGAAATGCTAGTTAGAATGTGACATGTGTCACTCGTCTGATTGAGCCATGTGTCCACTTCTAATATTTCTCGACATGGCCTCCTCTCGAGATGGTCACAGTGGACGTGTGGCACCAGATCGTGAATTCTAGAGACTTAGTACTATGGAGAAAAAGGTGTTACAGTTAGCATTGTGTCGAGAACTCCCGAAGGCTCGAAGGTCAGAGTCTACCTCGACCGTTGATCATGGAGGACATGTGACAACCGATGTGGTAGTTTGGAGACTTGAAACTCTAGAAGAAATGGTTCATGATCGAGTGGGAGGAATAAATCCTTTAAGTCCCATAGCATCAAAGTATCGTGATGTGATGATCTCACCAGTGGTGATGTGGAAGTATTGGGAGATTCGCGGTTCGGGCACCAGAAATATTTCCAATTGCATAATTATTCCTCTCATGCAGGAAGAAGAATTATAATCTATCATCTAAAAGAAAAGGCATACATATGGTGGGATCATCTTGTGGAAGTGCATCACATCAAAGAGAATAATGTTACATGGAAGGAATTCAAGAGACATTTTGAAAAGAAGTACTTAAGCAAGAGATACTATGACAGAAAGATGAAAGAGTTCTTTGAACTTAAATTGGGAAACATAAATATAGATGAATATGAAAAGCAATTTCTAGAGTTGTTGAAGTATGTCTCTTTCATTAAGGATGAGACAGTTAAGATCCAAATATATCTGAGTGGGCTGGCATATTTTATCAGTGAAAAAATACAGTATGATGATCCTAAAACTTTGGAAGAAAACATAATGAGGGAAAAGTTTTTATATGATCATCATAAAGGAAATCCTACCTTCCAACGAGATTGGGAAGATAAGAGGAATTTTAAGAGGGAGCTGAGGTAGAAGGGGAAAAAGACACCATTTTTCAGAAATAGTCCTCAAGGACAACCGGTTTTGACAGAGCCCAAGATGGTTGAAGTAGGTGGGAAAAGGCCAAGGAAGACACCTATGAAATGTTGGGGTTGTAAAGAATATCATAACTATAGACATTTCCCTCACAGAAAGGACAAGGTGAGAGTTGTTCACCATGTTCAGCAAGCAGAAACAATGGAGGACATGGGCAGAAGAGTACCAAGAATCTATGCAACCCTGGACAACAAGAAAGCTAAGTTTCAATCACACATGATTGAAGTTGAAGGTATGATCAATAACCATGCCTTTAATATTTTAATTGATTCAGGGAATAGTCATAGATATATAGATCCTAAGGTAGTGGAAAGATTTCAATTACCAAGAAGCAAGCATGGGAAATCTTGGTTGGTGCAGTTGGCTACAAGAGCTAAGAGAATTTTTGTTGAGTTGGTTGAATCATGTCCAGTGGGAATGAATGGACTGAGTACCAAGGCATATTTGAACATCTTGCCTTTAGGATCATATGACTGCCTAATTGGTATGGACTGGTTGGGAAATTACTATCTGGGAAATCTCAACATTGTAGCTAAAGAAGTGTTATAGGAAGGGTTGTCAAATATTTGCATCCCATATGGAGGAAGCATATAAGGATAAGATGCCAAATCTGGAGGATCGTACAGTCCTATAATATTTTGAAGATGTGTTCAAGGAGGTCTCGGGACTACTCCCAAAGAGAGATATTTATTTCTCTATAAATTTAATACCTGGAACAACTCTAGTATCAAAGACTCCTTACAAAATTGAGTACACAAGAGCTAAAGGAGTTGCAAATGCAGCTTGAAGAAATTTTAAATAAGGGGTACATACACCTAAGTGTGTCACCTTGGGGTGCCCCAGTGTTATTTGTAAAGAAGAAATACAGGACCTTGAGACTATGCATCGAATTCAGGTAGCTAAATAAAGTAACTATAAAGAACAAGTATCCTCTACCAAGAATTGATGATCTCTTCGATCAGTTGAAGGATGCAAGGATATTTTCAAAGATAGATCTCAGGTCAGGATACCATCTGGTAAGGATTAAACATGAAGACATCAGCAAGACCTCCTTCAGGACAAGGTATGGTCATTATGAGTTCACAGTGGTACCATTTAGGTTATCAAATGCGTCAGTTGTTTTCATGTGCCTAATGAATGGTGTTTTCCGAGAATATTTAGACAAGTTTGTCATTGGTTTTTTGGAAGAAATCCTTGTATGATCCAAGTCAGAAGAATATCATGAGCATCATTTGAGGATGGTGTTTCAAGTGCTAAGAGAGCATCAGTTGTATGCCAAATTGAGAAAGTGCTCATTTTATTAAAACACAATTCACTATTTGGGGCATATCATATCTGAAGAAGGGATAGCAGTGGACCCTCAAAAGATTGAGGCCATTAAAGGGTCACAAACACCTAAGAATGTGACATAAGTCATATCCTTCATGGGTCTAGATGGCTACTACAAGAGATTCATTGCAGGATTTTCGAGGATTGCTCACCCAATCACTTCCTTGCAAAGGAAGGGATTAAAATTTCAATGGACTGAAGAATGTAAAAAGTGATTCCAGTAATTGAAGTTGTTGTTAACCAGTTCTCCAATTTTGAAGATTGCAGATCCAAATGAAAAGTGTGTGGTTTGCATAGATGCATGCAAAGAAGGACTGGGTGGAGTCCTCAGTCAGAATGGGTTTGTGATATGTTTTGAATCCAGGAAATTGAAAGATCATGAAAGGCTCTATGCCACTCATGATTTGGAGTTGGAAGCCATAGTACATGCTTTAAAGAAATGGATACACTACCTCATGGGAAAGAGGTTTGAGCTGAGGACAGACAATAATGGTCTGGAATATTTGTTTGATCAGCCTAATTTAAATTCTAGGAAAAGCATATGGTTGGGATTCCTCTGTGAATATGACTTTGATATCAAGCACATCAAAGGAAAATAGAACAAAGTGTTTGATGCACTCAACAAGAGAGTGCATTAACTACATGCTACAACCATCAGTATGTATCAAACCGATCTTAAAGACATATTTTTGGAAGTTGCATTAGTAGATATGCAGTACATGGAAATGGTAACAAGGTTACAACAAGGTAAGATGCTACAGAAAATAGAATATTATAGATTGGAAGTGGATGGAATACTCCTGTACAGGAACAAACTTTGTGTACCCAATTCCCACTAATTGAGGAGTATGATATTGAAAGAGATGCATAATGTGCCTTATGTTGGGCACCTTGGATATCAGAAAATAGTGGCAGCAGTCAAGATCCATTACTATTGGCCAGGCATGAAGAAATAAATTGCATAGTACATAGCCAGATGTATGGAGTGTCAAAGGGTCAAAGCTAAGCATGGACACCCAACTGGGTTTCTACATCCATCACTCATTCTTGAGTTGAAGTGGGAAGTGGTGAAAATGGATTTCATCATAGGATTACCTAGAACAAAGAAGCAACATGATTCCATCATGGTGGTGGTGGATAAGCTTATGAAGGTCACCCATTTTATTACATTGAAGACTACTCACACGAAAACTAATGTTGTTGATATTTATATGAGGGAAGTAGCATGATTGCACAGTATTCCCAAGACAATTGTGTCTGACAGAGACCTAAAATTTACCTCAAAGTTTTGGAGAGGATTATTTAAGGGGTTCAAAATGAACCTGAACTTTAGCACAACCTATCATCCTGAGTCTGATGGACAAACAGAAAGAGTAAATAAAGTAATAGAAGATATCTTAAGAATGCATGTGATGGACAAACCATTCAAATGGGAAGACTACTTACACTTGGTAGAGTTTGCTTACAACAATGGGTACCAATCATCACTGAAGATGAGCCCATTTGAGACACTTTATGGCAGAAAGTGCAACACACCAATCAACTAGGACAACCCAAATGATAGAGAAATAGTGGGTCAGATTTTCTCATGGAAATGGAAGAGCAATTGATAAAGATAAAACAAAATTTGAAGGTTGCCCAAGAAAGGCAGAAAAAATATTCTGAAAAAGGTATAACCCACAAGGAGTTTAAAGTGGGTGATCACGTTTTCTTGAAGGTGAAAGCCAACAAAAGTTCCCTGAAGCTGTGAAACTATTCCAATTTGGCATCTAGATATTGTGGACCGTTTGAAATTTTAGAAAGGATTGGACCAGTAGCTTATATGCTTGCATTTCTTGCATGCATGACTATTCATAACATTTTTCATGTCTCATTGCTCAAGAAAAATATACCTAATGCTAATCATCTGATTAATTGGAATGTGATTCAGGTGGAGAAAGAAGGCGCTTTGCAAGTGCATCCGGTGTGCATACTAGATCGGAAGAGAAAAGAACTCCGGAATCGAGCCATAAGGCTTATAAAGGTCTAGTGGACCTAGTAAGGTCTTGAGGATTCAAAATGGGATCATGAAGATGCTATGCGGGAAGAATACCCACATCTTTTTGAAGATTTTGAAAATCATGTTGATGTTATGTAAATGAGTTCCACTTAGGACAGTGAAAAAATAAGGGGAGGGGATTGTAACATCCCAAGGCCGAGCCTCGGTTGTAATTATAAATGTAACATTTTTTGTAGGCTGATGAGCCAAGTATTTATAAGCTGGTAGGATTATGTGTTTATTAGGACAGAGAGCCTAGATGTTAAATTCGAGGAGCCTATTTTGTACATGTAAACATTCATATTATTAATATAAAAACATCGATTCATGTATACCGGCCACGAAGAAAGAGTATGGGGGACTAATATCCACTAGGTTGGGTAAGGGAGGGGGATGAGAGAAGGAAAAGGGGCTAATCTTGAGGGCTTCACCCAAGGGAATATTATAATGTATTTACTTAGATTACTAAAGTTTGGGGAAATAAACCTAGGTATCCTAAGTTCCTTTGGGAAGAGGAACGGGTTCCAAGTGGAGAGGAACGTGCTCCTAGAGAGCCAAGTGTCACCCAGGATGCATGCAAATTTATGTGGGAATTTCCACCATTGTTGGGGTTCACAAACCGTTCTGGCCATATTTCTGGAGGAGTTCACTCTCAGCATTGGGACCAAGTGAGGCATTTGTTGCCCCGATTCACTCATGCACTTAGCAGGCATGCAGTCGAACAATTCCTCCATTGTTGAACCCTTTACCATCGTTAACCTGTGTAAAATGTTGAGTCGTCCCTTGCCTTACCTGAGTTTTCTAATGTGGTTACCTGGTTGACTTAAGAGTTGGTTTGAAGAGGCAGGTTGTCAGGAATTTGGGTAACTCTCCAAGGTGAGAGAGTGTGGATAGAAGAAGTAGGATGTCAGGCATGTGAGAAACTCTCTCTGGGTGAGAGAGTGTGCGAAGGAAGTGACTTCTCCTAGAAGGATTCCAATAGCAACTACAGAGCTCTAAGAATTTTTTCTGGCCTATTGTTGAAGCCCTGGAAGGGAGGTGGAGCAACCAATGGACTATGTGACAACAAAGGTGTACACTCCTGGGGTGGGACAAGCATGTGGGGAATGAGAGTTCATGAGCAGTGGACGTAAGTGGCTCCATGGAGGAAATCCTTCATCTTGTACTGTGAAACTTCCTGTTGTCCCTGCCTAGCCTAGGAATCCCTTGCCCGGTGGAGTTTAGTCCCATATTGGGCATGACCCACTACTGAGAGTGATGAGCAACATGGTCTAAGGCTGGGAGGTTAATGGAATGTTTGCATGCAGTTGGTGTACTTCAATTAAAAGATAAGTACCCATTCTTTGTTCATTGTATGTTGTGTATCTAGTATCTAAGTGATAATGTTATCAGTATTGAATGTTTATATTGCATGTATGTGTTAATGTTTCTTCTGCATGAATAAGTGTATGAGAAGAGTGTTTATGTCTATTTAAATTGGATTATATATATATCATCCAATTTAAATAGACATAAACACTCTTCTCATACACTTATTCATGCAGAAGAAACATTAACACATTATTCTCATAAACTTATTCTATTATGATACCATTTTTGTAACGTCCCTAGATCTAACAAAATGTCGTGGAACATCACACCATAAAACATCTCTTGCTCTAATATGTAAATATATATATATATATATATATATATATATATATTAGAGCAAGAGATGTTTTACGGAGTGATGTTCCCCGACATTTTGTTAGATCTCGGGACGTTACAAAAATGGTATCATAATAGAAAATAAAAGATACAGTTGATTAGGTAGCGTTACTCGACAGAGGTTGATGACTGGGGACATTACATCAGGCTTACATATTAGAGCAAGAGATGTTTTACGGAGTGATGTTCCCCGACATTTTGTTAGATCTCAGGACGTTACAAAAATGGTATCATAATAGAAAAGAAAAGATACAGTTGATTAGGTAGCGTTACTCGACAGAGGTTGATGACTGGAGACATTACATCAGGCTACAGCTAAGTTATGGTTTCCCATGATGATCAATTGAAAACAATGTTCATAACTAAGTGGGGAACCTATGCATATAAGAGAATTCCCTCTGGATTAATTAATGCAGGGGAAAATTTCCAAAGAGCTATGGATGTAGAATTTCGAGGATTGATTGGAACATTAGTGGTGGTATACCTAGATAATGTCACCATATTCTCTAAAGATAGAAAAAAAAGACCACATGAATCATTCGAGACATATTTTTTCCAGGTGCAGAAAATATGGCATTTCATTAAACCCCCAAAAAATATACCTTTGCGGTAAATGAAGGAAATATCTTGGAATTTGAAGTCTCTAAAGAAGGAATAACGATAGAGATAGAGAGGATAGAGGCGATTTCTAAAATATCATTTCCCCATAATAAAAAATCTATGCAATCCTTTCTTGGAAAAATAAATGTTGTAAGGAGGTTTGTTCCAAGATTTGTGAAGACCGTCAAACCACTTCAAGATATGATAAAAAAAGATGTTGAATTTAAATGGGGCCCCGAGGAAAGGGAATCCTTCACAAAAATTAGGGAATAAATAGTGAAGGATCCATTCCTACTAAGTATTTATTTTGATCAAAACTTCATCATCTACGCATTCACATCTGATACGTCATTTGCAGTTGTCCTCACCTAGAAGAACAAGGACGAGAATGAATTCCAAGTATCTTTTATGAGATCAGGGTTACAGGGAGCAGAGCTATACTATCCTAAGGTAGAAAAACAGGCTTATGTTATCTTCAAGGAAGTAAAAAACTTCAAACCATACCTATTAAAATCAAGAACTAAGGTAATCATGTGTTATCTCGTGGTCATAAATTTGCTTGTACAAAAGGGCCAACTATATCAAAACCTTATAGGAGTATGATTTAGAAATTAATATTGTGAAAATAGGAAAATTTTCACAAGGTGTGTGCATGCTCACTAATAATTTAGAAGGAGCTACCAACAGTGAGGAGAAATTATATGAACAAGGGACTGTGGTTCAAGAAAAAACATGTTATGTCCCTATTACCTAAAACTCTTGGCACTTGAAATGAAATATTTTATAATGCATGGGAATTCTCCTCACTATATGGAACCAAGAAAATGGAAGGGCATTGGGATGAATTCTTCCAAATACCAATTGGTTGAAGGAATTGTTTTTAGAATGAATAATGATGGCATACTACTTCGTTTCCTAGAAAAGGCCAATGCAGACAGAGTCCTATCAAAGTTGCATGATGGTCCTACTGGAGGGAAATTTCAAAGGAGACATAGCCACACAAAAAATCCTTAGGGAATGTTTTTATTTGCCTACCATGTTCAAGGATTCACATGCCTAAGCTAGAAGATGTGACATATGCCAAAAGTCAACTGGAAGAGAGAAGAGACCAACGTTCCCATTTCAACAATGGGGTCTGGAAATAATAAAAGAAATTAATCCCAACTCCTTCCATATGCACAAATACATCTTGATAATCATTGATTATTTCACTCGTTGGACATAAGCCATCCTACTCAAGGTGGTAAATGAGGATTGGGTGATATCTTTCCTAAAATCTCACATAGTAACTAGGTTTGGTGTTCCTCAATCTTTGGTTTTTTACAATGAAAAACATTTTTCTTCATTGAAATTAACTACATATGCATTGGAAAATAATATCAAAATGAAGTATGCAGTGAATTGTTATCCCCGAGGTAATGGTTTAGTAGAGTCCACGAACAAAAAATTGATTATAAATTTAAAAAATATTGTTACCAATCATCAAATAAATTGGCATCTAGCTTTACCTAATGCCCTCTGAGATGACAGGATAACACCAAAATCTTCTTTGGGTAATTCTCCCTTTTTCATTCTATATGGTCAAGAATCTATCCTCCCTACTCACATGTTATTTCCCTCCCTGCAATTGTCCCAATCCATCGAGGAAGAAAAATTTTCGATAATGCAACATCGATTAGATATCCTCCTCAAATTGGAAGTGAAAAGGAAAGAAGCTAAAATGAAACTAGCTCATCACCAGTAGTTATTAAAAAATTTCCTCGATAAGAGATCTATCAATATCAAAGAATTTCAGGTAGGAGACCTAGTCCTAAGATGGGATAAGGCCAACGAAACTAAAGCGAAACATTCTAATTTTAATAAATTGTGGATTGGCCTATATCTAATTCATGAAGTAATTGGCCCGAGAACCTTTAAATTGAAAACTCTGTAGGGGGGGATTCATGAACTCTATCAACGACCAAGCCTCAAAACATAGTTACCAACTTAACGAGAACTCTACAAAGTTCTCATTTTTGGGGGGGTCACATTCTTTACCTCATTTTTAAAAATGGTGCTACTGGTAGCCCCACCCCCCCTCCCTTTTTAGGTGTTTTTTCAATATTTTAAATTTTTCGATCCACAATGTTTCTAAATTATTTTTTTAAATGCTTATTTTTCATCTATTTTCTAAATTTTCTAATTTTTTTTTATTCAACGATGTTTTTAGCCATTTTTCCATGCTTCTTTCAATTTTAAAAATAGTTTTTACCATTTAATTATTTGAAGTTACAATTTTTCATATAATTGTGTCTCCTTAATTAATTTATTATTGCACACTTTTAAAATATAGTGGAAAAAATCATTTTTAACACATTGTTTACCTTTACTTCAATACATAGAAAAACATTTTTAGTTAAATAATGCTAGTTTTTGAATATTTAGAAACAAAATATACATTTTACATCCATATATAATAAAAAAACATATACACTTTGGTTGATGCTCATTTAAAATAGCATGTCAAATAAAGCATTTTTATGAACATAATTGAATAAAAAAATGAAAATTTTATAAAAAATTAACAAGTTTTTTCATATTTTTATACATTTGAAGTAAAAGAATGACAACATTTAATAAAATTTTCCATAGAATAGTGATTCACATACAAATAAAAGGAAAAATAAAAAAATAAAAAGATTCATCATAAAACAACAATAGATGCATCTTCATTCTTATTTTAAAATCTGAAAGTCAAAACATTACAATTATAGCTCATAAAAAATTCGCAAAATTGAGCATCATCTTCAAGGGCATCTTAAAACTATTAAACAATATCATATATCCCAAATTTATCATTCTCAACAAGCACATTATCATCTTCTGCGACATCATTTTGTGCTTCCATTGTGTCATTTTGTTCTTCCATTGGCTCTTTGGTATCTGCAAGTTCTCCAAAGTGATCATTTCCAGTCATTCCTCCTAATGGTACTTGAGGTTCTTTTGAAATTTTTTCCACCTTTTATTCACTAAAATATCATTTCCTCAAGCCAACTTCTTGCATTTCATCTGGAAGATTTGGAATAGCATTAATTCTTTGTTGAATAAAATTGCACTACATTGGGTCAATTTCAATGGATATGCAATTTCTTCATTTTTGTAAGAAAAACACTAATGTTGTACCTAATGATCAAATACAAAATAAATAATGAAGTTAAATACTATAAAATGACATAAATTAAAAATAATATAAGATTGAAGTATGATTTCATAAATATTAGATCATAATTCTTACCTAAACCCAAGAACAAATCCCAAAACCCAATCTCCTTCATTTAAAAATGTATCTATAAGATAATTAATTAATTCTTGTGGTTTTTTATAAATGTTAACCATATATCCCTTCAAATCATTTTCCTCATATGTTATCTTTGTAACCACGACATTTTATATTAATAAACTACTAGGAGTCTCTCCATCCTTTAAATTGAGAAGAATAGAATTATAAGAATCATATTTTGTCTAGGTTGCAAGATGTATAGTTTAAAAATCACGTATAAATGGTTCTCTAATGGAGCTATGAATATTAGGCTTGTGCTTGTAACATAAATAAGTGTAAATTCAATTAACTTGTGAATTAATAAAAATGTTTTCTAATCTTAATTGGTAAACATACACTTTCAATATCTTACCAAATAAAATGCATCCTTGTCTTTTATTTTCCCTTGAATCTTGATTGTACTAATCTGTGTTGTGTGTCTGAATGAAATACCAGAAATCTCCAAAATAGTGATTTTGTAACTTCTGTAAATCCCATAACCATTTTATTTAAAACTTGATCAGTATAAGGCTCAGTATCATATCCAATGTTTTGGATATTATAACCATGAGGGATATCTGCAATAACTAGGGAGTATTCTTTTTTAGGAACAACAATTGAAAGTTGTTCATAAACACTTAATATCACTTTATATTGAACAATGTCAAGCCCATTCCAAATTTATTGATCAAGGGTGTCATCAAGTTCAATAGTTTAGACACGTCACCTTCTTTCTCTTTCAAACTTCACTTTTTGAATAAAATTTTTGAAGGTTTCAGGTACTCCATCTGCATTGTTCTTTGGTATCTTTAATGAAACAAACAAACATATAGTTATATACCTATTACTATTAAAATAAAAATAAATTAACTTACAAACGAATAATATGAATGTAATAAATCAACATACATTTTTGAATGCAACAAAAAAATGTCTCAATACTGCTATCGAGATTGAATCTAGATAGTTGAGTTTAACATCATCCCAACTTTCTTCATTCAACATATTAATCATTTCCTCTTGTATTCTCATATACACCTTGTGACTAAATAAATAAATAAAATAATTTTATAATGATATATATAATAAAATACTTAGAACACTGATGTGTTAAACTGAAAAAAATAATTTTCTTGTCCTAACATAAAGAAAAATGACTCAACAAACTTACTTTTTAAATTCATCGCACATTTCTTCCATTGACAATTCACCCGACCTTACATGTCATAATATAGCTATGATATGTTTCTCATCCTTCACTCCTTGTATTTTCCTCCAAGGTGTTATAGTCATATCATCTGGAATATTTTTTATTTCAAGACATTTCTTACTTGTTCCACATATCAATGGTTTAGCCTTCTTAACTCTCTAATTTTTTATACTAATATTTTCCCATAGGGTGAAGATATAATCTATCAAATCTCATACCTATCCAGTTCTAAATCTCAACTGAAAATAACTATCCACAGCTCTAAATACATCACTTCCTTTGTGATTTTTTTCTTTTGTCATTTTCATCATCAAGTGGGAATCATATTTCCAGACAACATTGCTTCTGAAACTTGGCATCAACACTTGATCTCTCCCCATGACATATTTCAGAAACCTCATTGTGGATAAATCTCACCCTTTAAATGAAATTCATGGACATTATGTACTCATTGTCTATGTTATGATCCCATGCCAATAAATTTTCTTATGAATCTATTAAACCAACATAAATTATGCATTTATTGTCTCAAAAAGAGGATTATTGGGATATTCTTGCATCAATTTTCTTCTAGCCTCTGTAGAATGATGTCCTCCAATCACATAATATTTGTAGTCAAAACATTTTGATCTATCAAATTATTCCCTCCTAGGAACTTCCATTGGGTCAAAAAGAACTAGGTAGTCAACCACATGTGCATATGGATTATACCTAATCAATGTTTTAAAATTGTGAATATGAAAGTGATGCGGTTTTCTAATTTGATATTTTTCTTTCCCTTCTGTGGGTTTATAAAGTTGTTTCACATTCAACTGAAATGTATGGCCATCATCAACTAAGTTCATCATCCTCAATCTATTTCAAATGGAATTTTGTGTTGTTTTCATAATACCATCCTCTAGATCAACACTTAGTGTTATTATTTATCTGCTACCTTTAGGAATTTCACTATAATACTCAAATCTAATGATGGATTCTTAAACATAATCAAAAACATTTTATTTCTTCATCTTATGATTTAAATGGGTTTCATCTAAATCAACGATTTCTTCATAATCAATAGGAATCAACTCATCATTGGAAATCACTCTTTTGTGTTTATCTTGTTTATTCTTTTTGCGAGAAGGAGTGATAACCTCAGCGAGACTAATCTAAACAAAATATTCATTTGTAATTTCCTCATTTTCAAATGTAACCCTTTTAGGATTTCTAGAATGAGGAATTTTATTTCTTCTTTCATGTTCTTCTCTTTCTACTCTTGCAGCTTCAACCTCCATTAATTTTTATTTATTTTTCCTTCCTTCTTGTGTCTTTTCAATATGAAAAGCATTGATAACATCCATGATTTAATTCTCTGTAGAGTAAATCCCCACTAACATATGTGAAATTCGTTTAGCAAAATCCTGTAAAAATAAAATATAACATTTTCATGTTAAATAAAATAAAAAAATTAACATGATACTAAAAATAATAAAGGATACAAAAATAAAAATAAGCAAACTTACACTTTTTTTTCTCAATGTCATCAACGATGGATGCACGTAATTTTGTGAAACATTCACCCTTGTTATAATTTCTCAATTTGAAACAATATCTAATCTTGATATAATCCATGCCTTGTTTGACGAGTCCATAAATAATATATGTGGCTAACACCAAACATATATCTCGTAACAAGCCAAGTGTTTGATAATTTTTTTGCACATGTTCTAATTCAGCACAATACAAATATATATGTTCTCCATTCTTTTCTTGTTTATCTTCAACAAACCAAGAATATTCCATTTTGTTTTCACCTTCCAAAAATTTCCACTCTCTAGCATTCTTCATTACCCTTTACAACTTAGGTGTTGTGCAATCAATTTGTTGTCTAGCATTCATGGAGGTTCCAGTTGAAATTTTGGATTCCATTATTCCAGGTCGTGATCCAGATATATTCATATATAATATCTTTCCTTCCATTTTTCCTATAGAAAAAAAAATAATTAGGCCTTTTACATTATAATAAACTAAAAAAAAACATTAAATATAAGAACTAAGTTAAAAAAAAATTAAAACAATTTTGATCCATGGAGCTATTGGGGTGATGTCGGGACCGATCCTTGGAATTCAGGGGATAAGGTGATGCATGACATTTCCCCAGCCCAAACAAGCCATGGGAACACTTAAGACTTGGCCACAGGGCTGGTAAGGCTGGGGTGATATCGAGCATTGAACCATCCCCCATCTCAGCCAACGCATGGTTGTGTGGACCCACACAACTATTCCTTGGCTATAGGGGGTTTGGGACAATGCTTGACATTGCCCCATCCCCCATGGTCAATCCATAGACATGTATGGGACTTGGCTGTGAGGTTTCCCCCCGACGGACAAGTCATGACCTCGTGGTTCATGACTTGGCCAAAGAGGGGTTGGCCCCCATGGCGAAGCCCTGGGCATGCTCCAAGTGTTGGCCCTCGTATCCAAGCCCTGAGCATGCACCCGGGGCTTGGTCATGGGGGACAACCCCATCATGGTGAAGTCACAACCCCTGGGGGCTGTGACTTGGCCACCGAGGTGTTGGGGCAATGTCGAACATCGCCCCGAGTGCCCCTGTAGGCCAAGTCATGGTCTTGCGTGGGACGAGAATTCCACCCAGTAACCACCATGGGCCAAAACTAAAATAATTTAAGTAAAAAAAAATAAAAACAATACATTTTTATAAACAACTATACCTAAATTTTCCTTTTTTTTCTTCTTTTTTTTCGAAAATCTTAAGAATTTTGTTAAAATTTGTTTGAAAAAAGTCTCAAATTTTAAAAAATGTTGTGATTTTTTTAGAAAAAAATAGAAAACATCTAAAAACAATTAGGGTTTTTTATAATTTTCACATGAAAAATCTTATGTGATTCAAAGATGATCTTATAAATGTTTTTTTAGTAAATGGTAAGAATTTAAAAAATAACTAACCTCTGAAATGCTAGATTCTCCTCGAATGTCTTCTCGATGTTTCTACCTTGTATCTTGCTCCAAATTATTTAACGAATACTGCCCAATATTTCACACAATGTAAAAAGACAAAACAAGATTGTGTATACATAACACAAATGATATAAATTATTGTTAGTATAATGAATGTGGGATAAATAAAAATGAAAAAGATTGTCTACATATATACCTAAAATTATATGGATCATCATTGTATTTAATGAATGTGGGATAAATAAAAAAACATGAAAAATATTGTAACTAACAAGTAAATAATGAAATAAAGAGTAAAAGTTGTTTTTAATTTTGAAGGGAAAATAATAAAGAGAAAACATTGGGGGGGAATTTTGGAGAGAAAAATTTGAAGGGGAAATTTTGGAGGGAATATTTTGGTGGGAATATTTTTTTTTTTTGGAGGGGGGGTATTTTGGAGGGAAATTTGTTTTTTGGGGAGGTATTTTAGAGGGAAAAGATCATTCTACAATTTATAAGATTGTTATTGGGAGGGTGAGAATTTGTATCATTCTATGTTCTTAGTGAGAAGTGATGGCTTCATCAAATAAAAGAGATTTTTATGAGGCATCAACAAATCGCATACCTCTTCTGTTGGGACTAGAAAATGCGATGGGAATGCTTGTAATGCAAATGAGGCATCACATTTTTCAGATAGTCATAAGTTTGATCATAGTGCAAGCAATGTTATTCAGCATGTTCCTCGGGAAAGTGCTAAATCAAAGTACTTTGAAGGAACCGATGATAAAGAGGAGGAATATGATGGTGATCAATTTATTCAACAGTTTAATAGTAATGAAAATAATCAAAATGTAGGTTGAACTCGAGAATATAATCAATGTTTAAATGTTTGGGATGATATTTTTCCTCCAAGTGAGGATTTTCAAGGTACCGATGAAGATTTCCAAGGCACCAATGAATATGATGAAGAATTTCCCTCAAGTGAAAATTTTAAAAGCAATGAATATGATTATGATAATGGTGAACACTATTTCCTAAGTGGGGAATTTAAATATAGCAATGTTAGTGATGATGAATTTCCTCCAAGTGAGGATTTTGAAGGTAATGATGAAGAGTTTCCTCCAAGTGAGGATTTCCAATGAACGAATGAGGATGATGAAGAATTCCCCACAAGTGGGGATTTTAAAAGTAGTGATGTCGATTATAGCAATGGTGTACAGTCTTTCCCGAATGGGGAATTTAAAGGAATCAATGTTGGTGATGATTATTTTCCTCCAAGTGAGGATTTTCAAGGTACCGATGAAGATGATGAATATTTTCCTCCAGTGATGATTTTCAAGCTAGTAATGAGGATGATGAACAATTTCCCTCAAGTGACGATTTTCAAAGTAGTGAATATGATTATGCCTTTGGTGGACACTCTTTCCCAAGTGAGAAATTTAAAGGAAACAATGTTGATGATGATGATTTTCCTCCAAGTGAGGATTTTCAAGATACTAATGAATATTTTCAAGGCACTAAGTAGTATGATGAAAAATTTCCCTCAAGTGGGGATTTTGAAAGCAGTGAAGATGATTATTTCAATGGTGGACACAATGTTGATGATGCTTTTCATCCAAATGAAGATTTTCAAGGTACCGATGATGATGATGGAAAATTTTCTCCAAGTGAGAATCTTCATGCCATTGATAGTCTTATGGATGATGATGATTTTCCTTCAAATGAATATTTTCATGGAAGCTCCAATGACATTGGTGAGGATGGTAATCATTTTTCTAGTGATTTTGATATCCATATCGTCAACGAGATTATCAATGAAGATGATGATGGACCTAGGAATCAACATCATTTTCTCAATCATTCAGCTGCAACAAATCAAGGTCATCAACATTCTGTTGTTCAGTCTCCTGAAAATGTTTTGCTTGATATTCCTTCTGGTGATGAAGAAATTATTTCTAGTCAGGATGATGAAATAGTGGAGACATTGCAAAGAAACATTGTGTCTATGACCAAGACTAGACATTTTTATATCAATCCAAATCATTCTAGTTATACAAGGTCTAGGAAATAATTTATCACTAAATCAATATCCATAAGTGAATTGAATTCAAGTGAATGTTGTCAAAAGAATTGTTTGAAAATCATGGAATACATGTATGCCTTGAATAAAAGGAAGACATATTTTTCAATGAATAAGAGCATGCAAAATTCATATTTTATGGGGTGCATGATATCCACCAAGACAGGATATGATTATCACATTGGGAATATTTTACTTTATATAAAGGATTTCAAAAAAATTCACTCAATTGGTAATCTCCATCTATCAAGAATCCAGACAAGGTTAGAAAAATATTCTTCATTTTATTCAAAGGTACATCATGGAAGAGAGAGTGGGCCATTGACAAAAACTAGATTGTCATGGATGCATGATTTCTTTTTCAAACATGGAGAGTGTCTTCCAGATAGAGACATAATACATATTCCAGATAATTTCTCAAGGAGGGAAATCTACAACTTGTACGAAGGATATGCTGAAGGTGTTGAAAGAAATGGTAATTTTAGTACATATGTGTATTTTACAAGAATATGGAAGAAACAATTCAACAATATCTGTATTCCTAAGAATTCAAGGATGGGGATTTTCAATATGTGTGCTACTCTTAAATCAAGAAGAGATAAATATGAAGGGGAAAAAAATTGTATGTATTTACTATTTTTTTTTTTTTAAATTGGATAGTTATCAACTATGAAAACATATGATCAATATTTTCATTTTATGTCATGTGCAGATTCCATAGTCAAAGCACTTCAAGAACATCAGAATCAATAATCAAGTGAAAGGAAAAAGTTGTACAAACATCGAAAGAAGTGTTATGATGCTCCAAACAAATATTTAGGTATGATAATTGATGGCATGGACCAGAATAAAACACTTCTACCACATTTTGTTTGTATACCAAAATATTTACAGAAAGAGAATTACATTCAGTTTCACTTGGTTGGTTGTATGGTTTCCAATGGAAAAATGTGTCCAAGGGTTTACTTCACAGCTACAAATATTCATAATGATGCAAATCTAACCATCACCATAATTCATCATGTGCTCACTCATTGGTCAGGAAATATTCCTCAATTTCTCTATCTATAGTTGGACAACACTAGTCGTGAAAATAAAACTCAAATTGTGTTTGGATATCTAAGCATGCTTGTTGAACTAGGAATATTTCAAAAGGTGAAAGTTGGTTTCCTTCTTGTTGGACACACTCATAATCATATTGATCAAATGTTTAGTTATTTTTCAGAAACATTGAAGAGGACAAAATTTGGAATCTTACCATCATTGATTGGATGTATTAAGAAAGTATACATTCCAAAGCTTGTTTTTCATATAGTAGAAGAAACTGTTGACATGAGAAAATTTATTCAGGGATCACATCGTAAAGAAAAATGTATTAAGCAGCTTAATGACATTATCTTCCAACCTCAATTTTGTTTCATAAAAGTTGATGGGAAAAATTATATGGGGAAATAAGTATTCAAATACTGTAGAATGGAGGCCTTCATCAGGTTTAGCATTTTTTAAGTTCATTCTAGATCATCCAATATTTGCATCAAAATTATTACTTTTACAATCAGTTGTTGAAATCCATAATGCACATAGGCGCAATAGAGATGTATATTATTCTGAATGCCTAGAAGAAATAAAAAATGTCCATTAAAGATACATATGAGTACTTTGATGTTGTTTATTATGTTTGGTGGGATTCTTTTTTCAATAGTCAAAGTGACATAATTTCAAGCTCATCAAATGAAGAAACATTTTTGAAGACTCCATTTCATTGGCCACAAAATATTCTAAATGAATCTGAAGAAAGAAACATTGTCGAACAACAAGAGTCTGAAGGTGCTATTGAGTTTACAAAAGCAGAGGAAAGATAAATGTATATTGGTTCATGAAGGTCACATACACAATGTGAAGCCATGGAATACCTTTATAGGGGTTCAATACAAGATATTAAGGAGGGTAGCATGATTGCAGTCTTAGCGACTGAAGATCCACATGGATATCCATTATGGATTGAAAAGGTTATAAAGATTTATAAATAAAATGAACATGTTATTGGAATTGAAGTGCATTGGTATGAAAGAAGTACACACCCATTCAATGGTGTGTACAAGCCAGAGATGGTGGTTGAGAAACATGTCAATAGAAATAGAAAAAGAAAGGGTCAAAATACAACTCATTGTCACACTAACCTCTTAAAATTAGATGATGTTGGCATACTTGTTTATGACTTCAATTTGACAAAGAGAGGAACTCTTTTCTCCAAGACAACAAATATTATAAAGAGGTTTTTGCCACAAAAAATAAACTCAATATGGGAGTATATTGAACTTAGTCGTAGATCGAAAGGCAATTTGACATCTGAAATGTTGGGCATACATGTAGACTCAGATGGTGCATTCATCGAAAATAGAGAAGAGTATGGATCATATACATATTCATCCAATCATTCATCTGAAGACAATGTAGACTCTGATGGTATTTCAGAATCCATGAGTCAATCTAAATAAGTGTATGACACATTTTATGTATTTTTTATCCATACGATGTTTGTATGGTAACTAGAAATGAGCATTGAACTTACATACGATATTAAATGAAGTTATGAATCTTTTTTATGTTTTGAATTATATGTTTTGATTATGGATAATATAATAAAATCTATTAGCTCATATGCTTTGAATATGGACAATATAACAATACTTTTAAGAAATAATTTAAGTTTCATTCAATGTAACTTGTATTTACTTTTTTAAATTAAAAGTCAAAAAATATTAAAAAGTGACGTTGAATTTTTAAATTATAGTGTGATATTTTCATGGAATTATGTATTACCTTGTGGTTGGAGTGAAACACGCACTGACACACATTGACACTAAGAGGGAGGGGGGTGAATCAGTGTCTTAAACTTTTGGACATTTCTCACTTTTTCTCAAACTATTTAAATTATATGAATAACATATATGTATTTCAATTACTCATATATATATATATATATATAACACAAACTATATAAAGAAGAATGAATATAATTTATTATTAAACTTGAATAAGTACATATGATTCCAATCGAAAAACTACTCAACACAAACTGAATAAGAGAGATCCAACTCTCAGATACAAGACCTAGCTTATAATTCTTAGATCCAACTAAGAACTGAGGAATCCAACCCTCATAACAAGACTTAGCTAGTAAACAGACACCAACCTGATAAAGAATGAAGCTTCATTCAATCCATTGTATATATTTATTATCCACCACGATAATTAAGATTCACCACAAATTTTGGTTTATATAGTATTTCAATAGGTATAGGATTGAACCATTGTGTATTTTGACATGAAGCATTGCACCTCTTCATAAAATACCTTTTCCTTTTATTCATTAATTTATCGTGTAAGTTTCTCAATTTAATAAGACTAATCTTGATTCGAATTGTGTCCTCATGAGTTGATCACAAGTATGGATAGACTCCTTATATTCTTCCCATGCTTCTATTGTGTCCCTAGTTCTCCAATAGATCAGATTCGAGCTTTTATGGGCTCTCTGTATTGTTATGGTGTTAATCTCGTCAAATTACTCCACAGACCCTTAGTTGTTTACAGAAATCAAATTTTGAAAAGGTGTTTTCTTCAACTCAATGTTCAAATGACCGTGGGCTCAAAACCACAAGATTATCCATTAAGCATATCTCCTAGTTCCTCTTCTTTCACCCTTATTCCTTTTATCATGAGACCGGTGTTGGAACCAAGTCCTCTAGACTTCGACCTTCTTATGGAGTAACACTTCCTGAAGTATGTATAATCACTCCATGTTAACATTTTTTTTCATATGCCCTTAGGCTAAAAACTAAAGGCTTAATCCAACGGTTGAGATATCACTCTCCTAGATCTGACGACTAACATGATTATGGCTATTCTTTTAACACTTCCAATGAACTGAATCCCATGTGTCCATGCCGACATGTATCTGTCGACGTGGCACTGGATGATTTCATGTCCCATGTAACCTTGATTGGTGACTTTCATATACCTTATATGCCAAGTGAGCCTTGACATGTGTCACCTTCTGGAATGTACCATGTGTCGCTTTCTATATTGTTGATTACACTTGATGATCTAGGTTATTTCTATCTTCCTATCAGATCATACAACTATGATTTAATCAATCATTGAGTGGATGGTTCTCATTCATTTTAAAAATGGAATTTTACTTACAATTATTTTATGTACCGAGTTCATGGACTTTCAGACTTGTAGACTCACATATCTTCTCGGGTGTCATCAAAATTCATGCCTAACTTCCGTAGACTCCAAGATGAACCTATACTTAGAAAAATATTCAAGTGATTTGATTTTTCTCGGTTTTGTGGAATCTCGGACACACAGACTCACATATATTCTATGGTGTTATCAAAATGCATGCCCAACTTCCACAACCTCCAAAATGAACCTATATCTAGAAAAATATTCAAGTGATTTTTATTGAGTTCACAAAATCTCAGACTCGTGGACTCACATATCTTCTAAGGTGTCATCAAAATGCACCCCCAACTTTTGTAGCCTCAAAGATGAACCTATACTTTAGAAAAATTTAAAATTATTTTTCTCGGGTTCGCGGACTCTCAGACTCACATATCTTCTATGTTGTCATCAAAATCCACCCCCAACTTTCGTTACCTCCATAATTAACCATACTTAGAAATGTTTAAGTGATATAGATAGAATATGATACTTAGACATTTTTTTGGTTGCTCAGTGGACTCATAGAAAGAGATCTAAACCGTCTCATTATAATTTCAGTTTGATCCAATGGTCAACATCGTTTCTTCGTTCTTTACTATTCGATCATGCTCTTATTTTTATCCAATGATCAACATTGTTATTCATTCTTTACTTTCTAATCGTTCTCTTATTTTGATCCAACGATCCAAAATCAATCTCTATGATTAACAACTCCTATTCTTGATAGAACAATCTATGCATTTTTTCAAATCAAACGAATGGTCATTATTACTCCACAATCCTTTTCACTGATTTCCTCAATTTCATAACTCTGTTTTTTCTTTTCTCAAACGTTCCTTCTCTCCTGAGCTTTGTGTCAGTGCGCTCTTCTATGAATTGTCTCTATCTAATCACAAGGCTATCTCTCCTGAGATTCTCTGCATTGATCCAACTTAGAGATCTTATTCATGATCTGGTAATCTGAGGGACTCCTATGTTCCTCCCTTCCCATTAACCTCATAAGCATATTGTTGGCATGTTTTACAGGTAGTATATGCTTTTCATTGATGGCAAGTACAATAGCGATGATGGCTTGAGTACAGGAAGGATGTGCCAGGTAGGCTCCAGAAGTCTTTTGGGAAGACGATGCAAAGAAAGCTCAACAAGATTAGAGTATGAAGCGATGGATCTCATTGAGATTTCTCGATGAACGTCATATATGAGCCAGAGGTCCGACCGGCATTGGATCCAGGAGAACCTGCACGCTCTTTAATGAGCAGTTTGACATGCGAAACCTCAAAAAATACAAAACAAGCACCTCAATGAAGACTCCATTTCGGAGTTTCGGTTACTGGGAGATGGAGAATTCAAGAGTCGATACTCTCCAACATAGGAGTCCCGAAGTCGCGAAACAGGTGCATCGCTCAAAGTTTCGGCTACCATAATTTAATTTTGGATACCAGGAGATAGAGATGTCAAGAATCTCATCATCATGAGTCCCGAAGTACCAAAATGCGAAATCCCAAAAACCCAAAACAAGTGCACCACTCGGAGTATTGAATACCGGGATTTTGGATACCAGGAGATAGAGATGTCAGGACTCTCGTCATTAGGAGTCCCGAAGTGCCAAAATGAGAAATCCCAAAAACTTGAAACAGGCACACCACTCAGAGTATTGAATACTAGGATTTCGGTTACTGGGAGATAGAGATGTCAGGGACTCTCATCAACAGGAGTGCTGAAATTGTGAAATGTGAAATGGCGAAATGATCTGAGCCGTTGGTTCGAGGAGATCATGGACCATTGATTTGACTCCATTTTGAAGTATTGGATACTAGGATTTGGGATACCAGGAGATGGAAATGACAAAGACTCTCATCATAAAGAGTCCCGAAGTCACGAAACCCGAACTTGTGAAATGATAAAGAATCCATACTAGAGTTTCAGATACCGGGAGTAGGAGGAGTCAAGAGTGAAGACTCTTCATCACAAGAGTCCCAAAATCATGAAACCTGAAGTCGTGAAATGTCACAAACAACATTTCGGAGTTTCGGATAACGGGAGTTGAAGTGTCGAAACACTTCACCACCAAGAGTGTCTAAATGCCAAAATTCGGAAACACGAAATTGAGAAATGCAGTTTCGACTAAGGTTGAGGTCACATTCGTTGGTCACATCAGTGAAATATGGTGGAAGGAGTTAGTGAAGACAAGCTCCTTTTCGGAGTTTCAGGGGTCGGGAAATGGAGAGTACTAAAATCCTCCACCACAGTGATCCCAAAATGTCGAAGAGCGGAATGCCGAAATGAATGCAATATTTAGATAATTTAATCTAATGGTGCAGATGAAACTGAAGAAGACCAGAGGGCTATTGTAGCACTTCTCAGTGTAACTGCTAGAAACCAATGATGGTTTCTGCCAGAGGACTCGAAGAGACTTCTGTGTGATTTCCAGAGGAACTGAAGAGTCACAAAGAATCTTCCAGTAGGAGAAAAGACTGTTCATGGAGGCTATTGACAGCTGGAAGAGAATTGAAGCCATTAACTACGAAATTGAGGTTGAGGTCGAATGCAACAGAACATGAAGAATCTCAACTGCCTGTGATGTGAAGGAATTTGATCATGACACGCAGTGATGATGGACAGATGGGCTTAACAAACAGAGAAGCTGAAGATTTTCCATGATGAAGAGGCAGAGCACTCGACATGTAGAGCATGTAGAACCATTGCATACAGAGTATGCACAAGATGCACAGGGGGTATAAGAATGTAGAGAAAAGAGGAGATGGGCATTGTTGTTGTTGTGAGTGATGCATGTGTGAAGAAGGAGGTGGAGTGTAGTAGCTGAAAGGGATAGAAGACAAAAGGTACATTGAATGAGAATGGAACATAGAGCACAAAAGGCAGAAGAACAAAAAGGGCAATGGATGCATGTAGGAAGATAGTGATGCAGACAGAGCAGTGAAATCTTGCAAAACAATGATGAGACTGGTAAGTTGTTTTTGAACATTATATCACTGTAATAAGTTTTAGTAACACATATTCATAAATTAGGGTGGAAGGGAGGTGCTAGGGAGGACTGGTGTCCTCAGAGGTTCAACTGGGTGCTTGAACACAGGGAGTTGTAGCTTCCTTCTAGTTGGTGCTAGAGAAACCAGGGAGCTGGTGCTTCCTTCTAGTTGGTGCTAGAGAAACTAGGGAGTTGGTGCTTCCTTCTAGTGGGTGCTAGAGAAAACAGAGAGTTGGTGCTCTCAACAAGTTGCAACTTGCAAAAACAGAGGTTGTAGCCTCACAATGAGTTGGTTCTCCTATGTATGATAATGTAAATAATGTAAATAATACTTATCATATAAAGAAGAAGAGATTTTTACCCTTTATGGGTTTCCTCAAGAAATATCTATCTCTGTGTATATCATATATGTGACTGATGCTGAATGTCCCATTTCTTATTCACCTTCATTATTGTGATCATCATTGAGTTCCTTGTAAAGAATTTAAAAGAAGCATAATTGTTTAAGCACGGTAACAACTAATTCACCCCCTCCCCTCCTCTCAGTTGTCCAACAATTGGTATCAGATCCAGCCCCTTTTATCTAAAGGTAGATCCTAGAGCTTAAACATGTCAAGCCATGAAGGAAATTCAACCAATAAGCCCCCTCTGTTCAATGGAACAAACTTTGCCTTCTGGAAAGTTAGAATGAGAACCTAGATAATGGCTTTAGGTGCAGATGTTTGGCATGTGGTAGATACTGGTTATGTAAAGCCAGTTGTACTAGCTAATAAGGATGACAAACTAGAATTTATCTTCAACGCTAAGTCTATGAATGCTATCTTGAGTGGGCTTGCAGAAACAGAATTCGTAAAATTTATGCATCTAGGAACTGCCAAAGAAATGTGGGACAAAATCATGAACATTTATGAAGGTAATGAGAACGTAAAGGATGCCAAGCTTCAAACCTACAGAATGCAGTTTGAATAGTTGAAGATGAAAGAAGATGAAACTGTTGGAAAATTCTTTCTGAGAGTAGAAGAAATGGTAAATGCAATGAAAGCACTTGGTGAAACAATTGAGGAACCTTCTTTAGTTCAAAAAAATATTGATATCTCTCCCAGATAGGTTCAATCTGAAGGTCTCTGCTATAAAAGAACTAAATGATCTAAAAACCTTGGAGTTTGATCAACTTCTAGGAACATTGATTGCATATGAAATGAGAATAGTTAAAGATAAACCCACCTCTATAGAAGCATCATCTAAGGCAGACAAGAATGAGGATTCTGAGCCCAATGAAATTGAAGAAAAATTTGTGAAGAGACTGAAGAAGGGATCATGACTGCCTTTCAAATGTTTCAACTATGGTAGGATAGGTCATTTTGCAAATAAATGTCCCCACAAAGGAAAGGATTAGACATGTGATGATGAGGAGAAGTACAAACATAGAAATTTCTTTAAAGAGAATAACTTTAAGAAGAAAATTCTTTGCGTAAACAACGATGATGATCCTTCAGATGACGAAGACAATGATTCATCTATTGAAAATAAACTAAATGACTTCATACTTATGGCCAAAGAGGATTATGATAATAACAACACATGGAGTGATGTTAATGAAGAAGAAGTTGTGGTTGACATGGAAGGAGAACTGATCAATGCACTGGAAGAGATTGATAGACTAAGAATCAAGAATAGAAAGCAAAGACAATTGCTGATACAGTTCGAGAAAGACAGTAAAGAACCTGATGAAGACCTTGTCTTACTAGAAGTAGAATTAGAAGAGGCAAAGAAAATCAAAGACATTCTAAAACGACAGTTATCAGAAAAGAAGGCAAGATGTGAAGCATTAGAACAAGAGGTAGTGAAAACTAGGAAAGAGATGGAGAAGTTTCAAGCCTTGTATAATTAGAAACTGTCAAGTATCAAAGCCTCAGAAGGATTAGCCACCATTCTGAATCAGCAAAGGAATCCAAAGCTAAAAACTGGTTTGGGTTATGAAGAGGGATCAAGTAGTGGCAAGCCAAGAGACAAAGAATCCATCAAGTTTGTCAAATGTACAACCAATGACAACAACAAACTTACAGAAACAAAGGAAGACAATCATCCGCCCAGGACGAGTAAGGAAAAAGGTGCCAGGACTAAATCTGTAGAACAAATAAATAGCGTGCCCCTTGCTGAAAGACGTTATCAGCATGGAAGAAATCGATTTGCTCAAAGAAGACAACCATTTTCCAGGTACAAAGAATTTTTCTATGGCTATTGTTTTTACTGTTCTAACTTTGGTCACAAAGTTGTAAATTGTTCCTTAAGACGTAGACATAAGTAATTAAGATTTCAAAGGAATAAATACTTCCCACAACAAAGAATGATATAGCCAAGTAACAATCCTTCACAGACTGCAAATTGCCAAATTAAGTCTATGGATATGCAACTAAGGAGGCCAAGAAATAATCAATAGTCAATGAGTAGAAAACACTGCAACAATAAGTTTGACCTATTGAATAATGAGATTGAATGCTACACCTGTCATAACTTTGGACATAAATCTATTGACTGTCGGTTAAGGAACTATGAACCAGATTCGAAATCCCCTGCTGAA